>NJDD01000966.1:1184865-1234677 GCA_002245505.1 Calephelis nemesis | reverse complement strand
CTAGCCGGGCGGCAGGAAGGTCATCGCAGGGGTTTTAGTGGGTAGGACTGCCCCAATAGGAGGGTGCCGCCGACGTTTCTCGACGGCGGCGCCGGGGCAGGAGGGCCAGGAGGGCCCTAGCGAGTCCCACACTCGGGCCCGACCATCTGGGCCCGGTCGTGCGTAAAGGCATTTCCCCTGCGTGAACAAAAAAGGACTCTAATGGCGAGTTATTTTTCATATAGGTCCAGCAGTTTGTAAACAAGCAATAAAAAATCCTCCTTAAATTATTTGTACAATATAAATTATAAATAAGGAAGATAATTTGCTTGTTTGCTGCCATAAAAAGCTTTATCTATCCTTCTTACCATTCACTTCTAAGAGATTGCTCAATAAAGGGATTCAACAAGAAAGTCTAGCAAATTGGCAAACAACCACGGGCCAAGAGCATACAAAGGCACTCGTGGCAGGGTTTAACGCCAAATTTTCTTCGATTGCTATCAGTATGCATCGGAAAGAGCTCAGGATCTTGGTCCGAGCTATAACAAGTCTAAAAGGTGCTAAACAAACACCTTTGCAGGATGAGCCTTGCAGAGACATCTGACGGCAATGCACGTCCTCTGTGGCTGTCCCGCGTTCATTCGGGCTTGAAGTAAGCATCTGGGGAGGCACTTAATAAATCCCCAAGATCTTAAGCTGATCCATCCCAAGAGCATTATACAGTTCTTAGAAACTGTTGGCCTTGCGGTATTGATCTAAGCTTAAAGAGTAAGAATTGTGATCACAATAGATCTAGTTAGGTTGCAGTAATCCTCGGAGTAGGTCGTACACAAAACTCTTAATAATAATAATAAAATCCTTCTTACCATTAGAATGATGCCGCGGTTCTTGTCCCTTATTTTTGGTACTTCGATCGCTTTGCTCGTACTACACTGTGCTTCTGATGTGGAAGTATGGTTACTAGATTCAGACTTTTCAATGGAATCTGACAATGATAACAACTTCATTTTCTGTAATTATAAAAAAAATATATTGATATAGAAATACAAAATTTATTTATCACACACAGACTATGCATGAGGTACTTGTGATGTTTCTATATATTACTATTGTCCCCGTGTTGGTCTGGGGTCCTTTGTAGAATAGATCATCTGCCTTCCTGCTAGGCAGCTCGTAAAAGGCGAGCATAAGCTTACCGTCACTAGCACCGTGACATCCTACTAGGTAATAGCTTTTCGCAGCGACTCGCCTTACCTATTCCTGCCACCATAACGTCCAATGTTTGCCGTAATGACGTGTTCCGGTTCGGAGGGTAAGGCAGCCGGTAAACTTACTTTTGCTCAAGGCCTAACATCCCGGCTTTAGGTCGGCACCGCACCATTACCACCTTTGGTGTCTTTAGTTGGCGTGAATTTCTTACCATCAGGAAATCCATCTGCTTGTTTGCCTTCCATTATCAAAAAAAATACTAAAAAAAAACCTACCGCTGGATCGGAACGCAACTTTTAAAAAGCTATTAAGTCATATTTCACATAGGTATTGGTCCCGAAGTCTCAGCCCTACTTCGACATGTTCTAAGTGGTTTGAAATAATATGTGTGATTTGTGACCCCGAAATGCTAGTAAAACTTTACCATGAATTCGTGAAAAACCATTATTAGGCCTGTAGCCAAGTGAAGAATGTATCTGAAAGCAGAGGCTGCGCGTCACGGAAAGGACAGCGGTAGAAGTGTAGTGGACGAGCAAAGATAGCCGCCGACTCGTTATCATGGATAAGGATGGATAAGAGTGGAATGGAAAAGTGAAACAGTAAAAGTAGAATAGTCGATCTTGCTTCCCACACTTAAATGTTAGGTTAAAACGCCTACATAAGTACCTTAGTATTTCACGCCTATATCCCCGAAGAGGTAAGCAGAGGTACACCTGCGACACCCACGGCTAGACGAATTACATTAATTTATTCAAACCCATTTGTCATATTTACCATTTTTAAGACATTTATGAAAACGACTTTAAAACTCAGACTAAGAACTCACGGCGCGGTTTTTACCCGCGCCCGCGGCGGTTGCGGGACCGCAGATTCCTTAGAATGTAGATTTATATGCAACAAGTAAGATCACATTTCATGACGCTATTTTCATCCGCAGCGCCGGCGGTTGTTTGCAGTTCCCGCGTCAGCCATCGTCTGCCCGTCAATCGTGCGGGCGGCGATCTCCCGCCGCCTCGACGAGTTGCGACCGCGAGCTCTGTGATTATTTAGCCGCAATAGCCGGCCAGCCTTGCGATCGTCAACCGCCAAGTTTGCGGGCGATAATTTCAACGCTGGGGCTGCAGGACCGTAAAAAATACTAGTCTCGTGAGTTTTGAAATAAAATCGCAAAAATCGCTCCGTGAGTTCTGTCTCTTAAACAACGCCATGACATAAACTTGTCGAAATGTGGAGTTTTTTGAATTACAGTATTTTATTGTTGACATTAAATAAATCTTTATATTGACCGTATTAGTGTTAAAGATTCAACATTATAGTTAAACAGCTACTTTTATATAAAACAAGCGCTTACTTTTTCCATTCTATCCTTTTCAGCCAGCAGCCAGGTCATCGGTGGTTCAGGGGGAATCTGTTGACTAAGAGTATCATGCAGCTCTTTAAGTTTTATTGTATCTATAAAAGCACCAGCAGTTAGTGGTTTTGTTAAATCCACTTCTTTCTTCTCATTACAATATTTCCTAAAAAAGACAAAACAAATTATTAACAAATTGATATATATCCTATAAAACCATGAGCATTAACACAAAAACTTAGTATAGTGTGCCATTAATGACTGTTTATTAAAAAAATATTAAAAATGTATTTAAACATCATATTAACCAGTTCAAAATTAATTTTATAAATTTTTGCAAAATAATTTTAAAACAATCCTATGACAACTTATAAACTTAATTAATAAAAATAACCTTGTAACAGAAAATAGCTGAAAAGTTTTCTAAAGCAATTGTCAGAATTAATCAAATGACATCTATGTCACAAGTTGCACATACTCCAGGATTAAAATCAAACCCAGAATACAATCGAAAACCACAGTCTTTAGTCAGATGAATCAAGTGAGACTAAACATTGTTTGATTCTAAACTTAAATTGTCTCACATTATTAACATTTTTAATTATTTATAACAGGATACTCACTATATATTTTGTAAAAATGTTAAACATCAATTTTTTGATAAAGTCAATGAGCTTGGAATCAATGTAAAATTAAAAACAGTATTCCACTTAAAATAGTTAGAAAATTGATATTTTTATTTACTATCAAAATAATAAAGTAGTATATTTAAGGGCATTTCTTTTGTTTTTATTCAAACCAACAAAAAACAGTTGAATCTTGAAAAATTTGTTTCTAAAGATACTAATGAAATCTAACCTTGGACTTTCCTTTGGAAAATGATCACTTTTGACCATGATGTCTTCGGTGATTTTATTTTCTATTGGCCTTCTGTCCTCTGGTAAAAATGTCATGTTTGTTCTATAAACTACTTCTATTTGTATTGTTCCTATTGGAGTATGTAGCTCACTCACTTTGATAGTCTTAGGTTTGTCACCTACAAGTATTGATAACAAATTGCACTCCTAGATCTAAATTGACACAACTGAAAAATTGTGATTTTTGAATTAAATAACACTTTATTTGGTTAGAATACAGTGCCCATTCAATAATCACGATTTTTGAGAAGTCTTGATTTCGGTCTAGATGTGCACAATACAATTTAATAAAATGTAGCTCCAGCCCCATTGCAAAATAAGTTTGAGTGACTTTCAATAGGTGAAAGAATTATTACATTAACTTATTACTAACTAAGATTTAGTGATTGGTGGTAAGTTTTAGTCTATTAATAAATGTTTTCTTTCTTTCTTTCATCTGGTTTGCAAATCGTACCACTTTTCGAATTACATATTTTAATAGCTAGAAGTAGATGAGCAATCAAAGGACTAAACAAGGAAGCAGCAGTTTGCATAATTGCAACAAAAATGTTTTTGTACAAAAGTAACTTAATTTTAATGGAGAAATTTGTTACTTCATTTCTTGCATATGTCTACCACTTCTTTATTTTATTTATTTAGCAGCATGCAAAAATGGATATCATATGCTAAATTGTACTTATTGCTGTCTCAAAAAAATTTTTACACATTTCACACTTACCTAATAAATCTAAATCTGGCTGACCACCATAGATTTTGTGAGAAAGTTTATATGAATCCTTATTCTGTAATCTAGACATCTTATAAGCTGGTGTTATTCTTGAAATACTTAATGTAGATTTAAGCATTATGCTCATTCGATAATAAATAGTGGACACAGAGCTTACAGTAACATCACATCCTGGTATCACCCTCACTGTCCATATTTCTAGCACCATTTCATCACCATCATTGGTCCGTAAAGATATTTCTATACAAAGAACATTGGCAAGAGCCTCTATAACCTCCCCATTCAAAACTTTTTTAGTATCTACATTGACTTCTGGTACATCTGGTATTGATAAGTTAAACTGAAATGTAAAAAGGATTTGTTAAAAATTTGTCATAGCTAGGCCAAAATTTATGTGCAAGGTGAGATTTAGATCACTATTCCTGTCCTTGTTCCAGAAACAAAAACCTCTCTAGATGTAAGTGTTTATACACGAGATAATTACATTCAACCTTTGTATATATTAACTGATTTGTCTGAGCCAAATAATAATAATACCTAATGATAATAATAAATGTCCCAAGACAAGTTACACAAATTGAATCTAACCCCAAAGTAAGCAAATTTACAGGTGTTAGTACTACAATTCTAGTACTTAGAAATAATTAAGTAGATACCAGAATAAATGTAATAAAGACCCAGACTCAAAAATGCAGATATCTAAATGTTTACCACACATATACCCATTGGGAATCAAACTTAAGTCTCGCGGTTGGTCAATGTAGGAGTGTACGCTAGCCGTTCGACCAATGAGGTAGTCATATATTAAACTTTTTAATATTATTGCAGTGATGATGAGTGAACTCGAAATAATTGTCAATAATTAGTATTATTAAAGTTAGTACTTTTGCCTACAAATTTTTAAAACCAAGTCTTAAAGTTATTTTTCATTTTTTTCACACAATAATTAAGTTGCTATATCTATCCTAGGCTCATAATGTTTTAGTTAGCAATGATGGGAAAAATTATTTATACAAATTCTGACCAAAAAATAAGCTATAATAAACAAACACATTCTCACATTATATACTACAGCAAATAATCCTGATGAACAAAGATTAAGGAATACTACTTATTGTGCATAAATAACTACAAAATTAAACACTATCACATTATCAAAGTAAGATGGAAAACGGTGGTCTTATTGTTTTCCAACAGTCTCTGCCATACAATCTTGATGTTATGATCAATTAGCTAAAACTAATCAATTTAATAACTACAATGTATGTTATTATGATAAGTATGCAGATAAAATGGTTGGACTCAAGGCAAATATCTTTGACAACAAAGGTCAGTATATAACCCTAGACACTATTGAATTAAATTTTAATTTATAGGAACTTAGTTATTAAGAAACTCGTCTTTGTCCCCAGAGATTTTAGGTAAACAAAGTGTTGGAATAAAATAATTCATGTGCTTACCCACTGCAAATTGTTTTGTGACGCAGTATCATCCGTAGGCCTAAATACATTGCTGTCATGTGTTATCTTTTTACCCTGCCTACTTTGAACTACGATTTGGGCGACTTTTAGTGTAAGAATTTTAGTGAATTTGTACAATTTAAAACGATCCTGGGCTTCTGTATTTAACGCCATTTTATCATTTATCACTAAATTGTTTTAAAGCAAAAAAGTCCATTGTACAAGACATTAAAAACATCACAAGTATTTTCACGAATTCTGTGTTTACAAGATTGATTAACCAAATATGTTTATATTTCCCATTGCATTTTTCACTAAAGTTAAAAATAATACCAATGTAAGTAATAAATTGAAAAATAATTAACAACTTTAATTATTTTGTAAATAAAAAATAGAACTCGGAAAGAGACTTTAGCCAAGGCAGTGTTACCAATATCAATTTTCTAATTTCGCTAAACGCACCTACAAAAATTGAATTATATAGCGAAAAATATTAAAAGCTGTTTTCAAATACATAGGTTCCTAATTAGTTTAAAGTTCATGATCGATAAATAAAACGACGTGTCTACTATTTACCGATTTACAAAATTTGTTATTCGTACTAAACATTTTCACAGTTACTAGCCCTATGTTTCTTCAAAATAGTTGTGTGATAATATATTATCCAGTTAAATTTTAAGTTCGTGTAATGGTAGTAGTGGTAGAAACCACTTCAAGCGTTTTTGCGTACCTTATAGGATAGGTACGCGTACTTCATACTCTCTGGGAAACCTACCACTACGCGTACTCTTATGAACGGAAACATAGGTATTTTAAATAAGAATTGCGGTGAAAAATCACATACCTATTCGCTTTGTGTAAAGCCGGCCGCTCACAAGTAAGCCTATCCGCCAGGGACAACTCCGGCGTCTAAAAAGCTTGATACGCTCAGTAGGGCAAGACCATAGATGGCGAGACAATACTTTAGTCCGGCCTATCGCGCAAATACGACCACATGTGTAATGATGTTCTCCCCTCTGAGCTGGGTTAATTATGGACAGTTACTTTACTTTTTGAGGCTCCTCAGTATCGCCACCTACCAGCGAATTCCATCTTAATAAATGGCTTTCATCTACTGCGCGTTTCCAACATTTTTGTCTATCCCTACACCATTGTGGAATCAATTAGCGGCAGCAGTGTTTCCAAAACATTATCAGAGTATACTTATTTTAAAAAGGACGGCAAGCCTATCCCTAGTGTTACAGCAATTTGTGGGCGGCTGAGATTAGGCACTTTCTATCAAATGAACCACCTGCTCGTCAGTCACCTACTCCAATATACGTATTACCGTAGGCAATCAAGAAATATTTAATACTTCATAACACCAAGTTTATAATCACTTGCTGTTCTGCCACATAGATCACCTAGCCGTATCCTTCGAGTATTAGAGATTAAACTACCTACTAGATTAAATTAATATCTACAAAAATAATTCTTCAATTGAAACTTCTTTATCGACTTATTCTTCTTACTTAGATACTTTATTTTCGTCATAATTTTCTGTTACGCGTCACATTTCTGTTACACTTCACAAAAAACACACAGTAGGTAACGTACGTTATCGCCGAATTTCATACTGCGTATAAATTTTATTAAATCTTGTAATTAAATTTCCTTTAAATTTCATTTCTTACTACGCTCCATTAAACATTAGTTAATTATTATAAGAAATACAATCACAACACAGTGAAAGTGACATCAAGGCAACACGAATCACCCAGCTGGAAGGATCTTTTGTTTCAGTCGACAGTCATATTGCAGCGCACCTTACCTTACAAACTATTGGCCACGTCCGTAATCCATTACAGAAGTCCGTCTAGTCGTTCTATTCTAAAGAAAACATTTTAAAACAAACTTAAACGATCTAAAACACGATTTATGACGAACCTTTGTTCTGGTTTTAAATGTTCTTGTTACATTTCACTATAATAGCAGACTAACAGTTATAAATCGGCGTTTGCTTTTCTACGGAAATCGCTGGAGATGCCTTACCTTACGTTTATGAACAATAGCCTTATTTTAATAAAAATAGACTAAAGTACTCCAAGGTTAAGTTGACATTAAAGCCTGTATTACAGTATATTGTAAACTACAATGTGATGATAAACCTTGGAGTACTTTAGACTAAGTCAAAAAATAAAACTTCATTAAAAATTTTAAACATTTATTTAAAACAGGTGCGGTTCAGCATAATATTATCAATAGTTATTGTAATATAAAAATATAATCATATGAAATTCTAATTAAAATATTTTTAATACATAGTAATAAAATTCAGTCGTACATCCTAGTAAAATTATTGCTAATTCAAGATTGAAACTAGAATCTCAGTTTACGACGAAAAAAGCGAGTACGCTTAAAAAAAATATCTACTTACGTAAAGCACTTGACTTTACTTGACTGTATTATTTTCATAATACACGAAGTACTTTACATATTATTATGTTATGTGAAAAATGGAGGTAGCCCTAGAAAGCCCTGAAAATGGTGCTACACTAAGGTGGTGGTAGCCCTAAAGTTTTTCTTACTAATCTTTCAGCTATTTTGTTGAATTGTTCGCGGTCTTCTCGCCACATCTTTGCTGCATCTACGTTCGCGCCACTTTCATCGTTGGGTTCTGAAACATATTTCATATTATTACTCGCTATTACACCGAATTTTGTTCCACCGGATCAGTTTGTATGGGTTGTTTTTCCTAGTTTCCACTACTTCACCCTCAATTTTAAGCAAAATCAGTTAGTTCAGCTAATCTTGAGTTACAGAGTAATTAATTAACACGTAACAGTAACAAATTTTCTTTTATAATATCAACTAAAAAGCCAAAATCAAATTGAAGTAGACGTAATATTAGCATCCTGCCAGCACACCATGGCAATCATTTTTCAGAATAAAGAAAATAATATGGTCACTTGTTTATTTTAATCGCAAATAGCACAGTCGCCCACAATGAGCATAGACTGAAAATGAGTAATTAAAAATCAAAAAGATAAAAAACAGTAAAATTTCCTTGTGTCAGTCTGGGTCCTTAGTGTAGAGTAAACCATCTGCCGTCCTACATGGCAACTTGTAAGAGGCGAGCATAGGTTAAATTTATCTTTATCAATAAGATCACTAGTGCTCAATTGCTTTGAAGCAGTTTGCCTTGCTAGGGATCACTTATAATAAATATGGCGTCTATGTAGGACACAGATATGTCTTACCATCACGGGAGCTGCACTCTTATTAACTGTCTTTACAATAAAAATGTTTTTTTAGGATCTGAGATGTTATTTTTATATCCTTACTTGTGAAATAAAAGTCACTGACTGTGGATATCTGGAGTCCAAATGTCGGTTTATCAAATTATTTTAAGATAGTTAAAAGTGTATGAGTTTCAAAAGTATGTGATTTCTAATAAGATGTATTATCACCAATCTTATTCATTATAAATTAAAAAATACTATAGACCACAAAACAATGTTTGTGTGGTAGTTTGTGTTATGAAATACAAACATCCGAAAGCCCAGATAAAATTCATGAAAAGCATAATTATTTTTTGGTTGAAAAATACCATGATGTTAAGAATATTATTAATAAAATATTGGAGTTTTCATACCAGCCAACATGCTGACGACAGATAGAAGTATTTTCTCCACGCTTTGTACAGGTGACCATCTCTCTGCGCTACTTTCATAGCCCATAGGATCATCACCAGGAGCATGAAGAATTGATATACACACTCGACCATCAGCATAAACTGGAAAAAAAATCGTCAAGCATATTTTTAAGAAGTATTTTTAAAAATAATTTTGATATTGTTATTTTTACTGTTGTACTAGCTGATCCAACAGACGTGTCCTGTTTTAGCTATAAACATGTTTTTTTCTTCCATTTAAAAAGAATTAACAAAATTGGTTCATCCTTTCACATGTGATGACTAACTGAAAAAGGGATTAATTTTTATGTACGTAAGACAACATTCCTTTTATAATTTTTAATTTGTAAAAAATATAAATACAAACATTTGATAAAATTTAACTACAAACAGTGGAAAAATTCAGAACGCTTCATGCACATTACACAAATTGAATCTAATACCAAAGTAAGAAAATTATACACTTGTGTTATGGGTGTTATATTAAATTACATAAATACTTACATACATTAAATAAACTTTCAACATCTACATGTACACCACACAAAAGTCTACCCTCGTAGGTAATTGAACCTGATCCTTACAGTTAGTTGGTCAAGTTATGCATATACACATATACATATATTCACGCCAAGTCCCTTACAGGGCAGAGAGTGTCGAGTACCAAACCTCACCGTCCTGGTAGATCAGCCTTGCTTCATCCACATTCATTACCTTTTTCATACAAAAACTTTTGGAAACTCTTGACACCACCTTCGGCTAACACCTGAGCGATTTGATCGTAGAATGTCAACCTAGGTCTCCCAGATCAATCTCACACAAGGTCCGTTGCAGGACAGGCAAAAAGTGTTAAGTGTCGAGTATGTTAATTACTACTGCACTGCCCAGCTTCTTTTTCATACAAGCTTGCTGGTTTGGGATGCTTCAAACCATGTTATAATTATAAAATAAAAGCGTAAGGTTAATATGAAATTTTAATGTTTAAAGACAAAAATGTAATGGAAAATTGAAACTTATAAACTTGGGATTCTGGTGACCTGTAAAATAATCTAAATAATAATTTGAGTGGGGTCTAGACTTGCTGAAATATTATCCTCATTACATTTTCAGGTGAAATTGTATTTTATATTTTACAAATATTCATATTTGTAAAGCATTAATATCAACGCACTGAACATAGACATTGAACTGCCAGATGACAGCTGCTGTCCAATTTGGACACGGATGTGCAACATTTGCCACATTACAACCACCCTCAGATAAAACCCTGCCAAATAATAATATTAATAAAGTGCTAATTCAATCTACTTCCCAGGTACTTTCTTACCTATCCACAAATGTTGACTTATAATGTCAATAAACACTAAACTAGTGAGTACTTACTATTTGGGTGAAACATTTCACACACAAACTGCATTTTAGGTGGGCTCAAAGGGTAATCTGGAGGGAACAGAAGTTTGGCAGGAAAAATTCCACCCTCAAAGCATGTTCCTTCTGGACCCCTAGAAAAAAAAGCACATCTTAAACTCATCAGCAAAAGCACAACTGCAAATATTTAAAATGGGACACAGAGATAAATCAACAATTAATAAATAACACTTTTTGTTAGCTTTTTCAATGCTGAAACTAATGTGTTATTAAATTAATGAAAGCACTTTAACATGCATTGACAGCTTCAACATCAGACATTTCAACATATTAAAAAGATATATTAAATATTTTAAGCAATGGTACTAGTTAGTGCTTAATAGCAAGTGTAACAAAAGTATAGTGGTATAGGCATTATGGTGCCTAAAGAAACTACAGATGTGTAGGTGTAGCGTTTACAGAATGAACTGAATTAAGATCACTTAGTTACTTGCAGTACAAAAATGAACCTTTGTAAACCAGTAAAGTAAAATGAATTGAAATTGTTGGTGAAAGACAGAAATTGATGTGTTTTTATAAATGGTTACATATAATTCAACCAGATAGGTAGATTCTTTCTTTTTTTACACATAGTTTAAGAACAAAGTATTACTTCATAATTATTATTCACTATAATATAATGAGGAACAATTGTCTTGAGCATTTGGGAGCACTTATGTATGCACGTAAATTGGTATATGTTCTTATGTACACATGTAAGAAGTTACACCTACTTGAAAAAATAATAAAAAATCTATAACGAAAAATATAGAAATCGCACTTGTATAACTAAATCGCGTGTGTGAATATAGAAACATATTTCTAAAGCAGGCAACTTCACTACAGATGCATGTGTGTCTTAAAATTTCACTCTCCGCTGCAACTTTTGTGTGACAGATATTAAAATTTAACTCTTATCATTTTTTCATAATGCGCGGCCTAAAGTATAACTTAAAAATATAAAAATCAAATTATTGTATTTCTATTGTATCTATGTGTTATGTATTGTATCTCTTACAAACTGACAAATATACATGAATATCATGAGGTAGAATGTATATGCTCAGGTCAGGATTTTGTACTATGAATTGTCTGATAATAGGCCAAAATCAAACAATGTAATTCATAGTATAAAATAAAAATTGAAAAAACTAAAGAGGATGTACTCTTACGCACATTTCATTTTGGGGAAAAATAAAAATATGTAGTACATACGTTATCAATGCTTCCCATTCAAAAAAATTTTCTTCATTCACTGGCCCAGCTATTATTCCTTCTGGTGGATTAAGTGTTAGTTCTGTAATATTTAGACACACAATCTATACATTTCAAAAAATTGTAAAAGATCCAAGACTATACCTAGTCTTGCCATAAATATTGTAATAAAGAAAAAAAATATTTTTTTAACTGCAAATAACATATATTACTTTTACAGTGTGTTAGTTTAATACATAAATATACAACAATTAAAAATATAAAAAGCTTATTCGAAGTGGTCTCCATTGGCTGCAATACAGTCCTTTAAACGTTGAGGCCAGTTATCAATAGAAGCACGCACTCTTTCCATGGGAAAATTCTTCACTGCCAATCGTATAGATTGTTTTAGGGACTCCAAATTATCATGGCGTTTAGAGCAAGCTGTACTCTCTAAAACTGACCATAAATCATAATCCAGCGGATTAAGATCGGGACTAGACGACGGCCAGTCTTCAGCTCTGATGAAGTCCGAAACGTTCGCTTCCAACCAAGACTGCGTGGACCGAGCTTTATGACCCGGCGCCGAGTCTTGCTGGAAGGACCATACTTGGTTATTGAACATGGTGATGTTAAGGGGCTTAACTACCTTCTCAAGAATGGTATCTTGATACACTTGTGCCGATGTTTTGATACCTTTTTCACAAAAATATGGCTCAGTCACTCCTTCATAGCTAACACCCCACCAAACCATCACTGAAGTTGGATAATGTAAACGTTGCACTCTGTCGACTAATTGGGAAGCTTCCTTAGAGCTTTGAGCATAAATACGGTCATTTTGTTTGTTAAAATGTTGCTCAATTGTAAAAATTTTCTCATCCGTAAACAAAATTTTTCTGTGACCTCCCTTTGCGTACCGCTTCAGTAATTGTTTCGATTTTACGACCCTATTCTTCTTTAAATTATCAGTTAAGAAATGACCAGAGCGTCTCTTATAGGCTGCAAGTCCTAAGTCATCTTTTAAAATACGCGACATGGTTCTAGGTGCTATCTTCATTTCCCGAGATAAAATCTTTTGCTTTCGGACAGGATTTCTTCGAATTCTTTCCCTTACTGCTTTGACCACCTTTTTCGTACGAACACTACGTGGACGGCCAGATCTTTTTCTGTCACAAACAGAGGAAGTCTCATTGTACCTATTAA
The DNA here is from genome assembly GCA_002245505.1 of Calephelis nemesis. Lineage (NCBI taxonomy): Eukaryota > Metazoa > Arthropoda > Insecta > Lepidoptera > Riodinidae > Calephelis > Calephelis nemesis. The sequence continues at coordinate 1,221,557 of NJDD01000966.1, read as the reverse complement.
TAGCCCGGTACACAAACATTTTACTAAAACCAAGTGTATGGAGAGTTTTAAAAATTGCATTTGGCTCCATACCTACTTTGTGTAATGCAATCACAGCGATTCGGTTCTCTTTATCACCCCACTCCATTTTAATATCGCAAAATATTGTACAATGTATTGGCGCCAAAATGAGAAAACACAATGAACAATCGTATAAAAATGACAGATTCGAAATTCAAATGTAATATTTTTTTATTTTTAAGTGTAACAGTATTTATGGCCAGACTAAGTATATATTATATATTGAATATAGTCCAGAAAAAAATATATGGATTGGTTATTTTGGAGACATCATACTTCTGTCCATAATTGATAATTTTAAGAATTCCTATTTCTTAGTATGTTTTTCTTTTCATTATTGCATCACTACAAGACTCATTTTAAATAACTTTTCACCAATTGAACTAAAAATCTAAGTAATGTTCACCAAAACTGGGGCAGAGATAACTTTTAATTGAAGCAAATTAAGTAGACTTGTTCAGATGTTACAAGTCCTTTTGAGGTATTTATTATGTCAAGGTTTATTTTGTATAGACAGCAACATAAGCCACTTCAATGTAGTAAATTTCCAGTCTTATGTGCCTTTCCTTTAAGCAAGCCACTATACTTTATATTTTGCTGTCAGTTTTAGTACAGTCAACAAATAATGTTTAAATGATGGTTAATAAATTGTATGCAAGTAAAGTAATTGACAGTTATCATCATACTGTCTAGTTACCCAATCGGTCAATTAAATGACTATGGCAAAACAGACAGCAAATCCTCTTGTGTAATTGTCAGCTAAGATACAGAATCCTAATATTAACTTTTAAACCATAATTAATCACTGGCTGTTTACTACAAGTAATAATGGTTCATTTGACAAAAGAAAAATATTTTGCTTCTATATGAACAATTTCATTAATAGTAAGAAATAGTGTTACTATGTTTAGCACCTACAGTATGGCCTCATTCATCCGGAAAGACAAAAACAAGACCCTTTGCAGATAATCGAAGTGTCTGGATCATGGTATGTGAAATTTAATGGTGATAAAAAACACATATTTAACTTAGTTTCTTGAATCAATTTTTAAATTTAGGCATAAAGACGAAATCACTGGGTCCATGTTCTGTTAGGCTTACAAATTTCATGATTTTGTCTTTGTTTTTCTTTATGTCGCCTACAGTTGACCTGCCTATAACAAACTTCCTAGCAATGACAGGGTAGCTGTCAACTTTATCCAAGGAATATAAATACTCTTTAGCAAGACAGTTTATCTAATATTTCTATAATCCACAATTTATCTTTTATTAACATTGAATCATATTATATTGAATGTTTATGAAATTATGAATGTGGAGGAAGCCAAGCAGGTCTGCAGGATCGTAAAGTTTCATAAGATCATAAACACGATGTTAGCGAGCATGCTAAATTGACACTGTACAAACTAAATGGAAGGTGATAAACAAAAGACTGACAATGCATTTGCTCGTGGCAGCCCACAACAACACCCACCCACCTTCCCCGCGAAGCCTGCCGGATTACAGCAATCACCAATCTAGCGGAAGTCTGGATTAGTGAGGCCCTACTGTAGTAAAAAATGTTGATAAACATAGTGGAAAGAGTTTCAAAGCCTCAATTGCTTTTCATAGAATTCTTACATTTATAACAATAACATATATTGATTGAAAATTAATAATTTTTAATTTAATGACATTCACATTATTTATTTTAAAGAAAGAAAAAAAGAAATGTATTTATTTGCGGAATATGTGTGTTTAAAAGTTGTTACAGGATACTTATTTGTACCAACATATTCTACCACATTGTGGTGTGCAAATACCTAACTCAATTAAATATATTATTGCATATTGTGCAAAACAGTTGTGTTAATTTGATATGGTTTTTACTAATTGTTCAGAAGTCCAAAATAAAACCTGGACTATCATCAAAAATAGCTTTAAAACATTACTCTGGAACCTGCATGTGTGCTGTGAGTTTCGAAGAATTTAGTAAAACGTATAATAATAGCACAATATTATGTAGTGATTATGATGAGCATTATCATAGAATTTTGAATGACAGCGAAAATATAGAACACAAGCTTAGCAAGTTTATCGAATGATTATGAAATAGCAGAAATTCGTCAAATAAAGCTTTTCACTAAGAACTATACGACAAATAAAAAAAAAAGATGTAAAATGCCTTACGTTTATATTCGGCCATAAGCCTCCGAAGTGCCGAACCTGCCATCATTTGTGCTGTTTTTAAGAATTATCTTTTAAATTTTAGATGATATATATGGCATTATACTTGGGCACTCTAAATATTATAGCTTCGGTTGTAACGCGGAATATTAATCATGAAATTAACACTTTTTAAACCCTATATTTATTGCAATTTGCAAAAAAGTAGATAATTGGTTGTTGGATGTCAAATGTCAATTTACATTTTACATTTCACAATAATTGTCAGTTGTCACTTCATCATAGGTACGTGACGTCAACATTTATAACTTTTTAGTGATTGGCGCAAGCGTCAGTGTCTGCCATAAATTACTTTTACTTTGCTTCATGTTATTTCACCCGATTTACCAAAATCGAGATTCAAATTATTTTATTATTCTTTTCTCTAGTACCCGCCAAAAGTTTCAGTTTCTTGCGTATAGTTTTATGTTTATTATTTTATAATATTTTTTCGCTAATGTAACAATATAAGCGTTTTTACTATAAGTATTTTAATGATGTCCTACGCATTAATTTTGAATGCTGATACATTTTAATATGTTAATGGAAGGCAAATAAGCTGGAAGCGGAAATAACTAAACTCAAACACGACCGAGACGAGCAATGACGTTATGACGGCAAGAATAGATAAGTTTTGTATCAAATCCTGTAAAATGTAATAAAATAATCGTTTCGTCATAGTCACAGTCACGGTGTTAGTGATGGTAGTAATATTAAAAGTTTTCTCATGGGAAAATACTAAATCGTGGTCCCGGATGTCAAAACTTGATAGGTAAGTACTAATATTGTAATCTGTGAACCAAATTGAACCAAATGAAACAAAAGCTATCGCTTAGCGCCTATCAAAAATGGCGCCTATTTAAAATAAAAATACGTACCACTATTAAACATTTTGATTATGATTTGTAATTTAAATCTTATTATTCGATTATGATTCTAATTAGTTACAATGAAACATGTATAGAATAGTAAAAGCACGAGAAGAACTATGGAATTAAATCAATTAAATAACCATGGGTCACCTAAAACTCACATTTTAGATTTTTATTCGAATTTCGTAAAGGTAATTATTGTTTGATTGTGATTTACTTATTGTTTCCGTAATTTTTTTAGGTTGGTCTTAAATATTTGTGTATGTTCATAACTAATGGCAATTCAAATAAATTGATATTAGGTCAGTTTTAAAAAAGAACATAAACGTAGCCATAGGAATGATGCGGTCTAAATGCGATCCACATGGGTTATCAGTTTTAAGCGATTGCATTCACAATAGTAAGATCATAGAGAAAGATAGTAACTGAAAGAAAATGCCGGTATAAAAAAAATGAGATATGGCTTGTTGAATTGGTACCGTTTTTTTAGGTATCCTTTCCTGTGAATATCGTTCCACCCGATCACTTTATATGGGAAATAATAAAATATTAATTTTCCTTGTTTCCTTTCATTGAAACGGAATAAAAATGACTATGTCTGCATCCAGTTTTTAAACTACCTCCATATCAACTTTCAGATAAATCGGTTCAGTCATTCTTGAGTTGTAAATAGTGTAAGCAACACTGCTTCTTTTTATGTATATGGACTAGCTGTTGCCCGCGGCGTTGCCCGCAGCGTTGCCCACGTGGTCCCACAGGAACATTGTTTCGGGATAAAAACTATCCTGTGTTAATCCAAGTTACACTCTATGTGTGTACCAAATTTCATGGAAATCAGTTTAGCAGTTTTCGCGTGAAGGAGCAACAAACAAACAAACATACAAACTTTCGCATGTATAGCATTAATAGGATTATGCACCTAATATTTTATTTGTAGCAAACCAAATGGGATGAAAGTACAGACAATTTTTTATGTCTGATATGTAAGAAAACGTTTTACAACGCTGTAGCTTTACAAAATCATAAAAACCAACAGCATGACATGAACACCTCCAGCAGTGAGACTGAACCTAATGTTAAAAATAGGAGCGATCAGGTACGTGACGTTGGATCTATATTTCCATACTAATAAGTAATATAATAGTTACTAATGTATGTCTGTCTGTTATGCTTTCACGGCTAAATCGCCGAACTAATGAATTTTGATATGCACATGCAGGTATAAACCCGAAACAAAACCTTAGGCGATTTTTCATGTATGACTTTGGCTCCATATTGTCTATATAAATGGGAATAAAAGCCTCGGGTAAGCAGCAAGAGTTTTATAAATTACTATCTTCCGGGCCGGATTTAAGTAAGGGCAACCTGGGCTTTAGCCCCAGAGCTTACACCAGACTTCGCATTTTTTATTTTTTTCCTTTAAATCTCTAAATCTGCCCTTGACTCGCTAGCCCCAGCGGGTGGGTAATATTATTATTAGCATTTCATCCGGCAGTTCAGTCGTATGCCTGTTTTATATAAAATAGGCATACATGTATAGATATATTAAAAAAACATGTTTTTTTTTTAATTTTCGCAATTTTCATTCAGCTCGAACATTTCCTCCTGACAAAAAAATACCACCCGTGCTTACGCTTTTTTAATCTAAAATATTTCGCCATAAATTTATATATATGTTGTTTTAATTTTAAATTACTACTACCTCACTCGGCAGACGTTGTTCTGCTATATTTTTAACGTGATTTTGGTAAAAAAATTTGGGGTCTTTTATGGGTATGAAAAATAGATGTTGGCCGATTCTCAGACCTACTCAATGTTATGATCAAAACATTTCATGAGAATCGGTCCAGCTGTTTCGGAGGAGTAGCCGAACATTGTGAAACGAGAATTTTATAATATACTAGCTGTCCCAGCGAACTTCGTTCTACCCGCTCTGTTTGTATGGAAAAACTTAATTTTTCCTAGTGTCCTGGCAGTTTTTCCTTTTTTCTTACCTTTTAAGCCGTCCTGGACTTTTACAAATAATGCAAAATCAAGTTTTACCAAATCGACCCCGTCGTTCTCGAGTTTAAGCAAGACTAACGAACGGCAATTGATTTATATAATAGATAAGATGGTACCGATTATGTAACATAGCTTATATTTTATGATGAGTGTTTTAGATTTGAAGACTGTCAAATTTTAGAAAAGTAGTTATAATTATTCATATAAAACGAAGTTTGAAAAATTTATATCACATGTAAAATTATTGGAAATGTCTAGATATTTGATGGAATTTGTGGATTTAAATTTCTTCCTGCCAAAAAAGATCATGAAGACCCTGTAATTATTGAAGATGGATTGACGAAGCGCGTCTTTGGCGTGGATACTAGTTACTTGATCGTGAGAGTGGAGGGTGATGTAAACTGCGGCACCTCAAAGAGATCTCGTTTGGACAGTATTAAAAGAACACAAATTAAACCTGATAAGCCTCCAGTTGATTTAAGGTAAAGGCATTACGGAGCATAAAGCTGTATTTCCACCAAAGATGTGGCAGGATGAGTTGCGAGGAACGTGTTTGTAAGGAACCAATAGAATCACTGAATTTACCTCGCCGCGGTCAGCCACAAGAACCAATAGAATAGTTACCAATAGTGCTGCTATTGGTAACGATTCTATTGCTTCTTTACAACCACATCCCTCGCTACGCATCCTCGCACATCCCTGGTGCAACACCAATCAACAACAACAATCCCTCGCACAACTTCGGCAAAATCGTACGGTACCATCGCTTAGGTACCATCAGTTGAATCCCTTACACTTTTCTTCTTTTTCCTAAAAACAAGGTAACGGATTTGACTAGGTCGGATCTGTTATGACTGACCTGGAGGGATATCATTTAACTAATCCAGCCCTGTATTAAAGTACTACGATTTTTAGGGTTACAAAGCTGTAAAAAATTACGCGTGTTGTTCTTCGTTCCACTCTTTTGTGTGAGGAAAAATATTAATGTGTTTCTCAGTTTCGAGGAAACTCACAGAATAAAAAAGTATCATATCATATCTGTCTTTTGAGTCTAATCAACGTTCCCCACCAATTTTCAACCAAATCGGCTTAGCCGTTCTTGAGCTATCAATAGTGTAATTAACATGATTACCTTTCGTATAGTATGTACTATGTAATACTTATATATAGATATACTCTGTAGTTTTGCGGTCCAGGGGACTAGACTTCAAGTGGAGTTAGGGTCAAGGTCTTCCAGTCAACTAATACTGGATACTCTTAATTTTCCACTATCTTTCTAATCTATTTACATTACCACAGCCCTTTGAAATGCGAATCAGTCTCGTACTTAACCATTTTTCATTTACGTAGTAATGTATATTCACGCCCATATCCCCGAAGATGTAGATCTTGGCTTTGAGATAGCTAGGAACTAATGATGATTGGTGCAATGCCATTTTCTTTTATATGATGATGGTTTGTTATCTGCAGTGATGTGAGATTGAATCCTGTATATCGTCGGGTGACAAGAAAAACTCACTAAGTACAAAAACTTGAAAATTATTTTTTCTTCACTAAGTACATCAAAATAATTATATCTTTCCTAAGAAAAAGTCATTACATGAGTATGTACATTACTTTACGGAACTTTAAGAAGCAAATATCACTAAATCCTAAATATTTGATGATCTCGGCAGGTAAAAATTCACTTGAACTTAATGTGTTTTACTTGGCAAAATTTTCGTCTCATTGTGTTAGCTGTCACAATGTAGTTTGCCGTTAGTGACAAGGATTCTCTTCATTGGCGATTTTTATTTTCACTTCAATGATTTGATGACAATTTGCTATCTGTTACATTAATATACTTTAGAAGTGACAAAATGGGGTCCATCTTTAAAATTTTTAATTTTAATTTAATATTATTAATATTATAGTTTTATTTTTATACGGTGCGTGAAGTACAAGATAATGATAAAAACTTGCAAATTGTAGTAAGTGTTTAATGTTTACAACTTACTTATTTCGTAGTTTTTAAATTAATTCAGAGGCTATTCGTAATACATAAATTGTATGTTTGATAATTTCAGAATGACAAGAGATGATTTTACTATAAATGTACTAAAACCAACTACCTTACAGCAATTAATATAGTCATCCACTTGAGAAGGTCATTAGTAAAGACACACCTTGAAAAATTGCCAGTTACGGAATCTCACTATGTGCGTAATTCCTCAAGAAAACTATAGTTGGAGAGTAACTTATTACCCCAGATATAAACAAGCGACTGATAATTAAAAAAAAGAAATTGGAATTTGAGTTTACTTTACACCATAACTGACAACAACAATGTAATAAAAGTAAAAAAAAAATCCAAAAAAAGGGTGTGCAAATAAAACTTCATTTATTATGTGTTCTTTGATCTTCAGAGTGTGCTACAGCTGCCTTATTCGTATATGCTATACAGTGTCCTTATTTTGTTACTCTAGAAAAATTTGTATCTACAATTTCACTATATAAGTAGTACAAGAAGAAACAGCTCACTGTTTCTCTTGGAATGAGTTCCATGGGAAAAGGGGGAGTAATGAAATAGGCTCAATATTGTATCATTTTCTTAAATCACTATCTCACGTGTTTGTGATGTTCAATTTTGTGGTCTATTGGAGGAGAAGGCTAGAATAGCCTCTAAAAAACTTTGTGTGCTCAGTAAAGTGAGACATTATTTCAAGCCGACCCATCACTGAAAACCATACAAAGTGCGAATTAGGCCTCATAATATGGAGTACTGCTCCCAAATTTGGGCAGGGGGTCCACGTAGAGCAACTCGAATTGTCAATGCCTGGGCAATTACCAATCGGCTTGATTCCTTGGCGTTGCGTAGAAATGTTAGGTCCTTCAGCGCTTTCTATCGCATCTATCATAGGCAAGAATGCACTGAGGAGTTGTTTGGTTTAATTTCAGCCGCTGATTTCCACTTTCGGACATCCCGACAGAGCTTAAAGTATCATGCTCATCATCTTGATGCGTAGCAATCTACAACTATGCGATTCCAAAGACATTTCTTATATGTTCTCGCTCTCGCACACCTTTGTGGAATCAGTTACCGAGGGCGGTCTTTCAAAAGATTATGACTTAGTAACCTTCAAGAAAACAGCGTACTCATTATTTAAAGGTCGGCAAAGAATGTGATACTTCTGGTGTTGCTTATGTCCGTGGGTGGCGGTGATCAATTTCCATGAGGTGACCCACTTGCTCGTTTGCCTGCTTTTGTATGAAAAATTCTTTGAGTCAGGTCTTTCTCCCTTTTTTTTGAATGTGAACACCTTTTTGGAATGTGATCCCATGCATTCAGCTATTAGATGCAAAGAAATACAAATCTGCTTTCACTAAGAAATATTGGGTTGAAATTTTTAAATCTGCTAGAAGTCCTAAATATCACAAACATAGAACAAATGGAGCCTACAAAATGCACTTTCTCAAATTTACAGATTTCTTTTATGCTGATGATATTGTAGCATGTAATGATTTGGCATCAGTTTAAGATAAAATGTAAATTATTTCAAAAATAATACCCAGACATAATGTTTTATCAATATGAGCACAACTCTGAATATAACAATATCAATGTTGCTGGTAAAGGTAGAAAAAGAAATAGCTCAGTTGACCTTAACCAGCCTATAAAACTATAATCCTGATATTTGCGGCCAAAATGACTGATATTGTTAAGCTTGCAGATGCTGCATATATATCGGAAGAAGTGATATTGTGGTACAAAAACTTACCATCTACTAAAAAGGCCACACAAATAGCGCGTTTGCCAGAACCAAACTTTGATGAGGACTTTTCAGAAAATGAATAGAATTAAAACTGATATCTCTAAACATCTAAATAGATGTATCATTAAGCAATATTGTAATGTTAAATAATTAAAATGTGTAACAATACTTTTGATTGTTAAATTTAGTAAAACATGTCATTTGTATCCAGTATCTATTTTTTCACTAAGTCCTACTATTTACGTTTTCATTCCCTGGAAAAACTCACTAAGTGCTTTTTTTGCTAATTTATCCTAAATAAAATATTATTTCTATAAAATTTAAGTAAATTTACAGAATATATAATATAAGGTATAATAAAAACCAAAGCATAAACTTTTTTGTCCCAAAATGAAATTTTGAAATCAAAAAATCTGTTGTAATGCTAATTACTCCATTGTTCATATTCGTTACTTAGTGAGTTTTTCTTGTCACCCGACGATATGACAACATGCCATTCACATAATGTTTGTACTATGATCTGTAGGGTAATTAGTAAATCTCTATTTCATCCAAATTGGAAATTGGAATCGGGTGTCATTTTAGGTGCTCTTGAACATTTTAGGTGCTCTTGAAGTGCTGTGTTCAAACGGGTCATGAACATATAGTTTAAAAAAATAGCGAATTCGAAAAATAATTTATGGTTTGTTATTAAATAAATGTTAATAATTCGCTGGTATTGTGTTCAAGAGTAATTAAAATGGCATATCCGATTCCCATTTTCGATTTGCATTGATCTTGTGAGGGAAGTTTATTAGACCTGAAAGAGTGCTTTGTGATAACATCAGAATTTAGAAACTCTTCGAATTTAAATGCAACAAAAACACAGTTACTACATTTGCTTGTAATAATAACAGATAATTTAAATGTTTTAATCTATATTCGTACCTATAGGGGCCCGTTCACATGTACCCTCCCTTCAACTCTTCGACCTGATATGCAGTGCCGCCAAATTTTCTTCAACTGCTGCGAATACTCGATGCATTACAGAGAACAGCACACTAAACATCGAAAGGCCGCGTTGAGATGTCAAGTTTGTGAGAAAAGGTTAGATCGGGATTTCTTCTCAGCAACCACAACCCAGTTGATCACACACAATCCTGAAACATTTTCATGTAGAATATGTGGGCAGATATTCTTGAATAGTGCGCAATATGACGAACACAACCGGTTAGTGCATGCTAAGATGAAACCTTACCAATGTACCATATGCGCCAAACGTTTCACACAACAAGGTGGACTACAGCAGCATATGAGGATGCATACCGGGATACGTCCATTTGTCTGCACATTTTGTTCTAAGGCATTCACTCAAAAAGCAGGCCTTGATCAACATTTACGTACACATACAAAGGTTAAGCCTTTCAAGTGTATTATATGTAGCAAGTGTTTCTCCCAATCGGTACATCTTCGCCAGCACATGAGGACACACACAAACATACAACCCTTCGAGTGTCCAGCATGTGGAAGAAGATTCAAACAGAGTAGCCATTTAAACTTTCACATGCGCTCTCATGTTGGTGACTCTTCTTTGATAATGCAGCAATACGCTCAAGTGGTACAACAGCATGGCCAAATGGAGTACTTGAACCTTTCCAATGTTCAGCCGGTACAAGATGGTGAAACATTGTACTATGCTGCGGAGTTGGAGACTGGACCGCGGAATTATAATCCTTACGTCTACCCTGAAGCTCTACCAGATAATATTATGTCTTTGTAAACTTTGTATGTAAGTTTTAAATTTAGTTTAAGTATGAATTTCGGTTTGTGATTGATATTTATAGCATTGTTAATATTTGCATGTTAGGATATTTTCGACTAGCTATTCCCCTCAGTTTTACCTGCATCTATGCCGTAATAGATGACTACGCTGTTTAGTTTAGAGGTCGATATCAAATAATGGTGATGGTTTTGTTGCACACTTACTAAACTAAATTTAAGTCTGTCTTCTTTCAACGATCGATGGTAATAGAAAGAGACAAAACACGTTTAGTGCTGTTATATTAGTTGGGACATGATATTTTTATAGACTAGTCTATTCATTGGAAAACTGATTGAAAATGCTATATTATCTTTTAATAAACGTGGACTAAGGTAGGAACATCATAAGTTGATATTATAGGCTGTATCATATTGTGATAAAGACTGTATGTAATACCAGGTTGAAACTTTACTCCATGTTTATTAATAAGATACCAGGAGTTGATGTGGCCAGACTAATCTGACATGTATAAAAATATGTTCCATCTCTTTTCTGTTTGTTTAATTGGAAAAATATAGCGGACGCTTAATTGGTGATCGGTCGAATCACCACTTTTTTACGATTTGTAGTCCAATGCGTAAGGTATAGGCTATTTATCACTGTGCTAGACCTACTTCCAGTAAAAAACGAGGGGAAGAGTAATTGAAACGATGTATTTTACTAATTATTATAATCTACAACAACATCAACGATGAAAAAGTTGTATCAATGCTACATACGTGTTTTAGTATATTAAAAGTTATAAATCTAATTCGAATTTTTATTATCCTTTAAAAATATAAATGCGAAAGGTTTTGAAAAACTTCTGAACCGATTTTCATAAAATTTGGCACACACATAGCAACTTGTATTAACACACAGGACAGTTTTTGTCCTGGAAAAATGTTCTTGTGGGACCAACAACCCCGCGGCAACAGCTAGCTAGTACTACATAAAGTGACTAACTTCCAGATTAGGAACCTAATAAAGCTAGTGTGATATACAACATTCTAGAAGTTACAGGATTTCTATGATTTAATTTTGTTGAGAATTTAAATTATATAATTCAATATCTAAACAAATTGTGCAAAGTATTCTAAATCCAAAAATGAGGATATGGTAATAGTACTATTTATATATAGGTACATATGCCGTTTTATTTATGAACCCCGAGTAAAACACTCAAAGTTTTAAGTTAAGGTCATGCAGTGTAATACAGATTATAATTGAACTTAAACCTTGGAATACGTCCTAAAGCATGTATGTGTACAGAAGATATGGCTGGTAGAGTTTGCTATAGTGGGTACAGATAGTCTAACAAAGCCCCGAATAGTGAAACATAGATACATTGTTATCTTCACGCTAAGTCCCTTGCGATGTGGACAGAGTAGCGGCGATAGCGTTACATAATAATTACAGTCCCTCTTGCTTTCTCAACATTCATTATTCTTTATACAGACACGCCGGTTTAGAAGACTTGACACCGTCCTCGGATAATACCCGGACTCAACGGTGGGATCCATGCCTTCACGCATTATATAAGGCATTTCCAAATTAGTGAACTAAATTGAGGATGGATATTCTGCACAACTGAGATATTAAAAAAACAGGTTTAAATTAATAAGTTTTAGACCTTATATTATTCCGCAAAAGGCCAACAACTCCGCGCGCTGCACGGCAAAAAGCTGGGAGCGCTAACTTTTTAGCGACAGTGACTAAGTTTTTAATTTACTTTTATGATTTTTTTTATTTGGTATTATTAACGTGTTTGGGTACCTATTCCGAGTCTCTAGCTAAATATATCTTTAACTAATTCAAGAAAACCTTCTATATCTGTTTTGTCAACCTTTCATAATTTTTTTCCCTTACTCGTAGTTCTTTCCACATTACTAAAGCAATGAGGTACCCTTTTACACAAATGTCTTTAAACCCAATTTCTCTTTGACCTCGCTTTTGCGAAGTGTGAAAATACATCAGAAAGGGATTGAGGATTTCACATTTTTTATTCGGTTGAAAAAAGGCTAATAATAGAACGATGAGCAGTCAAAACAGGAACGAAACGTGTGGGTGCGGTGCGGTTACATTTTGGTCGTTTGTATATTTTGTTAGTGCCGCGTATGGTGCAGAGAAAACAAAAGGAATGCACTGATAGCTGTATCCTGAAGAACAAACGGCTGGTTCACCCATTTTGTAGCTGAGTGATGCCGGGCCGGATTATGGGTTGTTGGAATATACTATGGAATGGATATGCCACATGAATAAAAGATAGAACTAAGCTTAGTAAAAGCTTTTTTTGGCGTCATCGAAAAAAAAGATGGTCGAAGTTTTTTTTATAATTATTGAATTTCGTGTTTATATTGAGTGAAATTAGTCAATTTTGGTGGCATTTTGTCCAATTTTGTTCACTGAAATATACACATGAATTAATCATGAAGAAATTAGCGTATTGTGTATTTCTTCATCGCCGCAAAATCTCACTGTACGAGCTTGAGTAATGACGTGGCGTCCTTACCCAAGACCCTGACTTGACTTATTGACGACTTATGACTAATTATAATTGAATTCCGCTTTTGGTAATTTTGATGCAAATTTCTACTTGACTAATGGCAAACTGCTAACGCGAATGCCAAAACCTAAAGAAAGGAAGACAGCTCATTTAAACTGAATAACCGACTCATAACTATTTCGTTAGGTACCATTGTGATTGATATTTTTTTACATGTAGGAAATGTAGGAAATGGTTCTGAAATGGTAGCAACACACCTACAACATACCTACCTAGTATTTTGACAGTACTGCAGCCTTAAATTAATGTATGGGTTATCGAGTAGATATCACACAAAAACCACTACCGACTAGTGGTTTTTGAGTGTTAATATTATAATTAATGCGAAAGTTTGTGAATTTATTATTTATGTGTTTGTTACTCTTTCACGCTCGAATGGCTAAACGGATTTATCTGAAACTTGAAATACAGACAGATTGATCGCAGAACGGGTTCCTGTGAAAACGCGTGCGAAGCCGCAGGCAACAGCTAGTGATAAATATTTCCGGACAAGTTGCACAAATTTAATCTAGTCCCAAAGTAAGCAAATGTAGTATGCAAATGTTAATCAAAGATTCTAATACATAAAACTACTTAAATAGGTACCAGATTAAAATTTAATTAACACCCAGACCCAAAAATGCAGACATCTAAATGTTCATCACACAAACACCTACCCCCGTTGGGAATCCAATCCGAGCCTCGCGGATAGCCAGTAGGTAGTAGGTATATTTAGGCGTGCACGCTAGCCACTCGATCAAAGAAGCGGTCAAAATCATCATGAATCATGATAACGTTGATAAGGGACCGCCGCGGAATCATAACCTATCTTTTTAAAAAAGAGCCATCAAAATCGGTTTGTTTTTGACCGAGTATTCGCGTAACAAACTTACATTTTTTTTAAAAGTACTCGAAAGAGGATCTCCTGTTTTGGAATCTTAAAAATATTAAATATTTGCCATTTATGCAAATTGATACATCTTATATATAAAATTCTCGTGTCACAATGTTCGTTACCATACTTTTCCGAAACGGCTTGTCTTATCCTCATGAAATTCTGTGAGCATATTAAGTAGGTCTGAGAATAGGCCAACATCTCATTTTCATACTTCTAAGTGATAAGGATGACTTACCCCATTTTTTTAATAAAATAGCATTAAAAATAAAGCAGAGAAACGTCTGCCGGGTCAACTAGTACATACATATCTTCACGCCAAGGTCCTTATGGAGCAGTCAGAGTATCGAGTGACAAATGTAACGATCCTAACAGACCTGTCTAGCTCTGCATTAAATTTTTCTTCTTCGTAAAAACTTGCCGGCTTTGGAGATTTTCAAGAAACTGGTCTAACCCCAAAGTGTGCAAATTATATTATTTTTGTGTTATGTGTTTGTCATATACACAGGAATACTTTAATGGTTATATGAATAAATGTAATAAATAAATGTACATGTAAGATGAGTAGGCTCAAAAGTTTACACCACATATCTATCTTATTGCTATCTACCTTCTATTCTTCTTCTATCTATCTATCTATTATCTTATCTTATTTACCTTTAAATGAGCAATTATTGTAATTTTTTTTATGTTATAGGAAGGCAAACAAGCAGACGGACTTCCTGATGGTAGGAAATTCACGCCGACTAGAGACACCAAAGGTGGTAATGGTGCGTTGCCAACCTGAGGTCGGGATGTTAAGCCTCGAGCAAAAGTAAGTTTACCGGCTACCTTACCCTCCGAACCGGAACACCTAATGACGTTATGGCGGCAGGAATAGGTAAGGTAGTGGTACCAATCCGGGCGAGTCGTTGCCAAACTCTAGTCGGAACCTAGTCGGATGTCAAGGTGTTAGTGATGGTAAGCCTATGCTCGCCTTTTACGAACTGCCTGGCAAGGAAGGCAGATGGTCTATTCTACAAAGGAGCCCGGAAGAACACGGGTAATAGAAATATAGAAATATAGACATATAATTGGCATCTCGGAATCGATCGGGTCCAACGATTTTCATGATATTTAGTATGTAGGGTGTTTCGGGGGCGATCAATCTATCTAGCTAGCTATCATTTAAAAAAAAACCGGCCATCCAGATATTTACTTTATAATTTGTGATTTACACTACGGATTTTAAGATATTTGATATAATTAAACTGAGTGTAGCTATGTTTGTAATTTCTAAACTACAAAATTTAGGACTGGGATAAAATTAAGGGTTAAATCTGTAAAGCACTTACGACAAATTATTAAATGAATATACAACCCAACAGACAAACGTTTTTTGTTTCCTCTTTTTTTCTAGCCTTCTTGTATTTTTTTTTATATCTTCAATGTACAGAATTCACACTTCTAAAGCTTTATTACATGCACTGTTAAAAAGGAGAAAAATGTGACGTTTCTCCTAAAGGTATTTTTTGAAATCAAAGATGTAAAAAGTGCGTTGTCGACTAGAGGCAGGGATGTTAAGTAAGTAACAAAACAATGACTATGTACGGATGTTATGAGGGTAGTGAAAAGTCGATGATGTTAAACCGGTCGTTGTAACACCGTAGGTCGTTGTAGGCTCACCGTCACTAACACCGTGACATCTGACTAGTTGGTAGAGTTTCGCAGCGACTCACCCGGATTAGTACCACCACCTTACTCATTCCAGACACAATAACGTTATGAAGTGTTCCGGTTTGGAGGGTATGGTAGCCGGTAAACTTACTTTTGCTCGAGGCCTAACATCCCGGACTCATATTGGCAACGCACCATTCTCACCTTTGTTGTATCTAGGCGGCGTGAATTTCTTACCATCAGGAAATTCGTCTGCTTGTTTGCCTTCCAATATCAAAAAAAAAAAATTATATCTTTAGACAAGTTACTGAAATTAATCTTAGCTTAAAGTAAGCAAATTATATGCTTGTGTTAAAGATAACGAAGCTAATACATAGAAATAATTATATAGATATAATTATCGATATCGAATATATTCCCCGATGTTCATGCCACAAACATCTGTTCATTTATCATAATCCAGTAATATGTCGAAGAGGAATACTTTGGTACATAAAAAACATACATTCTAACTGAACCATGGTATTTAAACTAGCACCCTGTCCGGGCTTCACACGGGTGGACGAACTCCTACGTTATCATATTTTTTTTTATGATATTGGAAGGCAAACAAGCAGACGGATTTCCTGATGGCACGAAATTTCCGCCGCCTAGAGACACCAAAGGTGGTAATGGTGCGTTGCCAACCTGAGGCCGGGATGTTAGACCTTGAACGGTTGAGGCGGTGGTACCAATCCGGATGAGTCGCTGCGAAACTCTACCACCTAGTCAGATGTCACGGTGTTAGTGACAGTAAGCCTTTGCTCGCCTTTTACGAGCTGCCTGGCAGGAAGGCAGATGGTCTATTCTTCAAAGGAGCCCGGACCAACACGGGGAAATAATAATAATAATATATATACTGTCTTATGAATAAACGCGGAGTAAATTACGCCAAGGTTCAACCTGGTGTCATAGTCTTTATTACAATGTGATGCAAACTATAATATCAACTTAATTTTACTCCTATCTTAGTTCAACGTTTATTAAGACAGATAAAGTTTCGTCTTAAATCAATCTATTTCTTTAAAAAAACCACATCAATTTCCGTTTTGTAATTTTAAACATCTGAGCATATAAAGGGACAGACAGCGGACAGCCAATTTGTTTTATACTAAACAAAGTATCTTCACGCCTAATATCGGACGAGGTATGCTGAGGCACAACCAAGGCACCCACGAATTGCCGAAGGCAAGCCTATCGCCAACCGGGCTCATGCCCAATTCCGGGCAACGTTATTTTTTATTAGAAAATTGAAAACACAGATTTTCTAATTTTTTTTCCGACGCGAAATTCCAACCAGGGATTTCAAGAAGTCAAGTCCAACGCCGGACCGCTAGACCACAGAGGCGATGTTTTATACTATGTAGTGATCTTCCCTCTTGAATCACGATATATTAAAAAAAACCGTAACAAAATCGTTTCATAGTTTGAAACATATAATCATACATAGAGACTGACATACATACATACATAGAGCGGAATGCAACTTTGTTTCATACTGCATAGTGGCTTCCGAGTAGTAAAATTATATTAAGAATTAAAAATAAATATTTATTAAAATACAAATAATTACACGAATTTGTTTAAAGTTCGAACACAAATACACAAAAGATATTAGAATAATTGATAAACTTCCAGACCCACATATAATTATACCCGTATTTGTCACAGAAATGTCTGCCTCTGTCAGCATTCGGAACCGAACCTCGCAGATTACGTAGCCGTGTACGCAAATCCCTCGGCCTATCGAGGCGTTCAAAAAAGTATTCTTTATTATATTTAAACTTTCCTTATAAAAAAAGCAACTTCAGGCCTAAATCCCCTAAGGGGTAAGCAGAGGCACAACCAGGGACCACATGCAGTCAAGTCAACCACCTAGAACGCTAGACCACAGAGGCGATTAATTATAAAATGCCTTATAAAATGGCTACAATGTAACAAATGTTACTCTGCTGCTGGTGTGAACTTTATGAGATAAAAATTATAACCAGCTTGTGTATTTTGTTAGCAATTTATCACTTAAATGATCGTTTTAGTGGTCTGGAAACCTTCTGCGTAGTTCGCAGGCCGTTTAGATATCTTGCCAGACGTGTAGCAGCGGTATTTTTTTAACGTATTACGGTTAAAAAACTTTTCAACCTCAGCTAACACATGTGCTACAGTAATTTACATTGTTTACATCCGCTGTCCAAGGGTAACGTACCTATGAGTAAGGGTTGAGAACGCAAAATGTTCAACTAAACACATGTTTATGTTTAATCAGTTTTTACTAAATTAACCATTAACCATACTAATAATACTCAAATTATTATTTAAAAAAAGTGTCTTCACGCCCATATCCCTGATGAGTTAGGCGGAGACACAACCATCCTACGACTAGCCAAAGCCACTAACGGCCAATGTTAATAATGTATCTCAATCTAATGGATTTCAAGCAATCTAGATAGTGCGTATCCGCCGGCCTATCCCATACCTAATTGCCATATTTATCCAGTCCACAGATATGTTATTGGCAAGCGATAACATAAAAATGGATCAAAATATCAATCTGGACAGCGAGTTTTCGATAAGAATTGATTATTAATATTGGCCGTAAGTCACATAATATCATAGCTGGCAAGCCTGTCGTCAACCGGGCATATATCCAATCCCGAGCAATATTTTTTTATTAGAAAGACCGAATTTTCCTTTTGTTGCCTGACCCGGGACCTCATGCAGTCTAGTCAAACATCTGAATCGCTAAACCACACAGGCGAAAAAAAGAAATGTCCCTGGATAAACCACACATTGAATCCAATCCCGAAGTATGCATATTATATGCTTGTATTATGGCTGCTAGTAAACGATTCAAATATATAACACTAGCTTCCGCCCGCGACTTCGTCCGCGTAAAATATAGCCTATAGCCTTCCTCGTTAAACGGGCTATCCAACACTAAAATAAATTTTCAAATCAGACCAGTAGTTCCTGAGATTAGCGCGTCCAAACAAACAAACTCTTCAGTTTTATAATATAAAGTTTAGATTCGCATAACTATCAAATTGCAAACACCGTTAACCAATGTACTAGCTTCCAAGCTAGATATCCATATCTTCAGTGTTTCCCTCTATCAAAAGCAGTTTTAAAAAACTGTTGTGATGATATTAACATTTTATTTAGGACTAAGAACGGTACCAAACTAAACCAAAAAGTTATTCATTTATTTAGCATGCTGTGTTTACATGTAGAAGAGGTCAGCTTAGAAAATATTTATTTCATAAGGATTAGTTTATTATGTATTACAAAAGTTGTATCTCAGTTTTGTGACCTAATAAAAAAAAAAATTTACTGAAATAGATACAACAATAAATTTAATAAACACCCAGATCCGGATCTTTGTCAGGTGAGATTAGCTCACCGTCACTAACACCGTGACATCTGACTAGGTGGTAGAGTTCAGCAGCGACTCGCCCGGATTGGTACCACCGCCGGTATGGAGGGTAAGGTAAACTTACTTTTGCTGGAGGCCTAACATCCCGGCCTCAGGTTGGCAACGCACCATTACCACCTTTGGTGTCTCTAGGCGGCGGAAATTTCGTGCCATCAGGAAATCCGTCTGCTTGTTTGCCTTCCAATATCATAAAAAAAAGCTATTCTCCGCTCTTCGACCTCGATATTTTGTGATGTAAGCTATCCTTACTTTCAAGTTAAATTAAACTGCACCCGGTGTAAATATTTGATTAAATTCGGATAAGTTGTTTAGAAATCCATCGCCGACAAACAGTGATATGCAGTTCATATATTATGTATACTATCTGTTTGTAGGTACCGGTTTCTCTCGGATGGTAATTTTTTTGATCATAAATCTCAATTTATGAGATGATGAAGATGTAAGCTATCCTATCTTTCAAGTTGGACCAAGCTGCACACGGTGTGCAAATTTGATTAAAATCGTTTAAGTAGTTCAGGAGTCCATCGCGGACAAACAGTGAAAATTTTAAATTTTTAACTATTTAATCAGCGCTTTTATTTTCTAGAGGGATTTTTGAGATTAACAGACTATTTGTCGAACCCAAAATGGAAAGTTTCTACACGACATAATCCAAAAAGAGTGCATTTTGCTGCAAAAAATTGTACTTACCTTTTTTTTACATAAAAAAGATGAGTAAATACCCCCTTAATTACCACTCCAATAAAAAAATAGTCATTGTATTAAAAACTTATTGTTATTTTTATAGACTCAGCGAGCGAAGCGAGTAAAGGTCTCTGTTTTTTAATGTAGGAAAAACACTGGCACTGTTTCACTAAATATATTTAAAAAAAGATAACAGTATTTGCCAACAGCTTTTGTTTCTACAGCGTCTTCAGAACTTCAACTTATTTAAATTTAATTTTACGGTGAATGTTAGAACAACATCGAACATTGTCAAAACCGGCATCCTAAATGGGGTGTATATAAATTTGGATGTCTTAAATGGGGTGTAAATAAATTTGGTCGTCCTAAATGGGGTGCAAATAAATAAATTTTAGACAATTATTTCGTGTGTGGTATAAAATGAAAGAACTTAGTTTTGGCATTTCAAATCTGTTTTGTAAATTTTTGTTGCATATAGGTTTTAAGTAATAGGTAAAATATAATAGGTTGTACTAAATTTACTTAAAACAAAACAGTTACAATGAGTTTGTTAACACTTCAAAGCAGTGGCGGATTTAATGTCGTGTGGTGAAAAGGTCTATTGGCTGCTCACGAGGTCTGAGTTTACAGTGAACTACTAGTTTATGTACCTACAAGCTGGTGCCCGTGGCTTTGCTCAAGTGGCAGTTAATATATTTACTAATTATAGCCCATGAATAAGGACTTTAATAAAAAATTACCCTTTTTCACCCCTTAGGGGCGGAATCCAGATGCGTTTAAATACGTATCTACTCATTTTTAATAAGTGGTCCAAAAGTATAGTTTCATATTTCTAACTTAAAAAATGACGGTCTTTCATATTAACTTTCAACCCCTATTTCACCCCTTTTGGGATAGAGTTTCCGAAATTCCGTCCGGGCGTCTACTTAATAAAACTTACTCACCAAATTTCATGGCTGTAACTGTAACAGTTTTGGCTCAGCGATGATGAATCAGTCAGTTAGGACATGTTATTTTATGTGTATAGATGAAATGCTCGACAAGTTTTGAAAGAAATGTAACCTTACGTAAATAATCAACATTTTGAAGTTTGGATTATTAAATTTTTCTTTAAAATAACATAAAATTTAATTATTTTAATCAAAATTTTATGCTATGCCAAATTGTAACTTTTTTTACTTTAAACATTTCAATATTTTCTTGTCTTTTGCATTGCATATATTGAGCCACATGGAATCGTCTTTGCTACATTTTACATGAAAATGTTTTTAATGGGATCTCACGCTGTGCAAGTTACGTAGTTTATAGTAGATATCTATGGTAGATATGGATACTTTATAAAATTGCAAGGCAAATAAGGTTTACTTAACTGATGGGAAAAAGTACACAATAGGTGATATTAGTTTATTTATTACATTGCCAACATGGGGCTGAGATGCTAAGCCACTTGCTTAAGTGTACTGGGCAACAGCTACCCTATTTTTTAAAGCGATTCACGACGAAATGCTTGAATACTCTTGCAAATGTACACACTCATAATTGCAGAGGACATAGTATCTTGTACTGTGCTATCTCAAAGCAAGGCCTACAATCATAAATTTCAACTATTGGGCTCATTTCGATTCGATTCTTCATAAAAGGCAAGCATAGGCTTATTGGATCATTACCAACATGATCATTAGCGGTATACCTACTGAGAGAGTCACATTATCAAAATTTGATTAACATCTCTGCTACGAATCTTTGAAAAAGCACACTTTAGGACCGTAAATCATTACGGTCTTATGCCCGGTTCCTATAACCCACACAGTTAATTATTCAATTTGTATGGGAAAACGAAGCTCGGGTGAAGCTTCGTTTTTAATTTGTTTGTGCGAGAGTCCGACTCGCACTTGGCCAGTTTTTTATTTCTTTCTTAAAAACCTGATAACACAAAAATAGAATACGTCAGATCATTTAATCCGTTCACATATAACGCGCTGACTAAGGCAAATACAGATTATTTTAACATTGTTTTCGGAAGTCACTGTCTGCAAAATACCTAACGGATGTACTTTAGATAAGGGAGAACTTGATAGCAATGGGATAACATTGTGTTACTTAATAGAATTCGTCATGTGCGGCGGTACAAAAGCGTTTGGACGTCTCACATGCGCTGACGTCGCTTTAAAGTTGCCGTCAAACGATGTTTACATTGAATCTTGTAATGGACCCCGCTCTATGCAAAGTCGAGTCTAGTACATGTTTATATTTGGCCAAGAAATAAACATGACTACAAAAATTACGGACGGGATAAAGTTTTGTAGAGATGTTTCAAAATCTAAATTGTCATTGCGTTTTTGGCATTTTTACTTATACATACATACGTTTTACATCTTCACGCCAAGTCCCTTACTAGGCAGAGAGTATCGAGTGCCAGACCTCGCGATCCTGACAAACCTGTCTTGCTTCCTTCACATTCATTAGGTACCCTTTTCATACAAACACGCCGGTTTCGGAGACTCTTGACACCACCCTCGGATAATATCCGATTGATCTGATCGTGAAATGTCAGCCTTGGTCTCCCCGGGTACCTACATCCATCCACGTTTCGAACTAATATCATAAAGAGGAAAACTTTGTTTGTTTGTTTGGTTGTAATGAATAGGCTCAAAAACTACTCGACCGATTTTAAAAATTCTTTCACTATTCGAAAGCTACATTATCCACGAGTGACATAGGCTTTGTTTCATCCAAATCGGTAGAGTAGAAGCCAAGTTACGCAGGTGAAGCTGCGTGAAACTGCTAATCCTTATATAAAACATAACAATCATTTTTTTATATTCTACACAGATTTATATGTTTATAACATGTATATGTAATTGTTTTTTATTATATACTTACCTAGGTATATTTCGAAGTTTGTGGCCATTATGGTGATTATGGTTTAGTTTGATCAACTGAAGATAACAACCATTAGAGACAATTAGAGTGATTTGTCAACTGTCTTGCTTCCTTCTCATCATTACACACATCATATTTATTATCCTTTTACTCATAACAGGTGAAAGCAGGAATGGGTAAGGCGGTGGATCTCTACACAGGCAAGATGTTGCACAGTACTCACAACAGCAGACCACTAGTGGTCTTCTTGGTTATTATTTTACCTGTACTCGCCTCTTATAAGCTGCCTTGTTGAACTAAAAGGTTTATTTCATGTAGAGGACCCGGACCAACACGAGAAAAAAATATGCAAAACGAGTCCAGCTCCTTTTCTCAAAACCTCAAATAATTAAAAAAGATACTAAATTATAGTGTAAGTACAACAGAAGTTTACTATATATGCTATATACTCCTAAGTTTAACTTAGTTTCTGTTGCGGTTTCGGATTCCGTCGAAACTGTAAGGGCAGTTAAAAGTTCGATTTCAATTTCGTTAAACCTATTTCAATTGAAAGAAAGAAAGAAGACACTTAAACCGTTTTCTCAACAAACACAAGATATAAAAGCGCTTTTTACTAAAACACTGAAAATAATATCACAAAATAGCCTCTATTTATAACCCCGACGAAAAAAGAGGGGTGTTATAAGATGTGTCTATTGTAATCATATACTTTAACATGCCTGATAAACATTCAGTAATATAAAGACACCACACACTAGCTATGCCAGATTTATGGCAAAAAGGAGGTGTCGCAAGATTAACGTGTCTGTATTTGTGTGAATGTGTGTGTGTATGTGTGTGTGCGTGTGTGTGTGTGTGTGTGTATGTGATCATATTTTTTGAACGGATGGACCGATTTCGGGATTTTTGTTTGAAACTTGACGTGATCGAGATAATTCTTAGCTACATTACATATAGATTTTGTTGGGGGTTAATGTTTTTTTTTTAAAGTTTAGGACTATTTTATATTTATAATAATAATAATCGCTATTTCAAAACGAGATTTTGAATTAAGGTGCTAGACTCGTTCCCATAGGTAATTCTGAGCGTATACCAACGTTGAAAGCGAGAACTAGATGTGTCAGAAAAAGCGAGAGAGTAGGATAAATGCGATCGAAATGAGAGCGCTACGGAAAAAATGATGTAACACTCGCTGAAATACTTACAGTACTTAATACTTATAGTGAGATAGAAAAAAGTATTAGAGTTGAAATGAGGAAGGGCTTGCTCTGCTGGTTAGGTCAAGTGGAAACAAATTACAGATGAAATAATGACAAAGATATACATTCCGGATGTGGATGAATGTAGATACCCAGGGAGACATACACATAACATGACCAAATTGCTTATGTAATAACCGAGGGTAGCTTCAAGAGTCTCCGAAACAGGTGTGTTTGTACTTTGTATGATAAGGGTAATGAATGTGGAGGAAGCGAGGCAGCTCTGCAAGGATCGTGAGATTTGACACTTGATACCCTCTACCTACCCATAAGAAACTTAACGTGAAGATATGTATGCAATAATAATTTCAATGGAAACAAAACAAATATGCGTTATCTATAAATTTTAAAGAAAGGAAAAAAAATGCTTCAGGCTTTTGAAAACCTTTTCAACCTGTACCCTTACGTCTCAAGCCGACGAATGCTCTAACCATTTGAATAATAGATGATTCAAATCCTGTGGCAATTTTTTAAATTCCTTTCTTTACCGTTTATGTCCTATAGATACACAAATTGAAACTTATAGAATTTTTTTATTATTGGAAGGCAAACAAGCAGACGGATTTCCTGATGAAAGAAATTCCCGCCGTCTAGAGACATTAAAGTTGGTAAGTTGCCAAGCTAAGGCCGGGATGTTAGGCCTCGAGCAAAAGTAAGTTTACCGGCTACCTTATCCTCCGAACCGGAAAACGTCATGACGTTATGGCGGCAAGAATAGGTAAGGCGGTAGTACCAATCCGGGCTAGTCGCTGTACCACCTAGTAAAAGAAAGTTGTTTACGTATAACTACACTAATTATAAAAAAAAAAACTGTGTACAATTAAAATCCTTGCCATGCTAAAAATCAGAAGTATAGCCTCCACCATAAGTTTCAAGTCCTTTGGTGATGATGATAGAATATTTGTATGAAAAAATATGAACTATTAATAAAACTAAACTTTCAAACCAAAACCGCTATAGATTTTGAAACGTAAAGTACTGAATATAATCTCTTGAAAATTATAGTAAAGGATCAAAGAGATCTTCAATTGTAATACATAGTAATACTATTGATGTCATATGCCTACTCTAAAGTAAAAACGTGCACTTAAAACTAAGCTCGCAATATGAGCGTTAAGTTTTTATTTAGAATATGGTAGTTGATGGATGGAAAAACAGCGCTAGAAATAGCTGCAAATGTTGGTCTGGGCTTCTTTTCAAAATTTACCATCTACCTTCCTGTGCCAGACAGCTTGTAAAAGGCGAGCATAGGCTTACCGTCGCTGACACCGTGGCATCTGCTATGTGGTAGAGTCTCGCAGCGACTCGCCCGGATTGGTACCAAAGCCTTACCTTTTCCTGCCGCCATAATGTTAGCGCTTGCCGTTGACATGTTCCGGTTCGGAGGATAAGGTAGCCCGTAAATTAACTTACGTTGGCTCGGGGCTCTACATCCCGACCTCAGGTTGAAAGCGCGACATTCCCATCTCTGGTGTCTCTATTGTTGTTGTGTCTGGCTTGAATTTCTTACCATCAGGAAATCTACTATATTATATTGTCTTACTATTCTATGAAAAAAACACACACACAAAAAGGTCCAACGCATAACGACCCTCTTTTTTATATGAATTGGCTATTAAGTACAGTTTCAAAGATGAAGGATGCGAGTACACTTAAGGTAGCTATCCTGATGTTACGAATTAACTGTCGTTTGTAAACTCCAAACATATTTTTGGTGCACCTCTATTTGTCTATCTTGAAGCCGGGTCGTATCCCACGTTGTGTAGACTAACGGATGCTGTACCCTCCAGCACGGAATACGACTGTGATGAACACCAACTCGCTTGTACCAATTCACTCAAAGCCACTCTCTAGATCTATATCTGATATTTTCCATCGTCGGCGCTTGATAAAACTGATCAAATATTTTTATTACTTTTCACTAAAAAAATATATTTTCAAATCAAAAAACGCTTGTGCTGTTTTGCGTATCTTTTGTAAATTATTATTTTATAAGTAGCCTTCAGGTTTTATTACAGCCTCATCAGGTCTAAAACTTAAACTCTACCGTCTAAACTTGACTGACTGCTCTATATAGCACTGATCTATCTATGTATGTAAAAAATATTCTCCATTTCGCGTGGTCATCGCATTACGCCCGAACGGATGGACTGATTGCACTAATTATTTTGGGGTTGTCTTAGTTATTGTCTGGAGAAGGTTAATATAAAAAAAAATCATCGGGACAGTTGCAGAGAAAATAAGAAAAATAATTGATACGTACAAATTGTTTGTAGCTGTTAATATCAAGCGTAATAAAATTCTCCGGGTCGGTTAGTATCTTATACTAGGCGACCCGGAGAATTTTGTTACGCTACAATATTATTTTACCTATCTTAATTAATAAAAGATTAACAATATTAAGATGCTTTACGTAATAATTATTTTAGTACGGCGAAGAAATCGGCATTTGATATCAAACCCTTGTGGTTTAAGTACCTGGTGCTATTTATGTACATGTAAAGGTTTACAGCAGTTTTTAATCTTAGGTGATTAGTTAAATAAAAATAATAAAAACTAGCCGACCCGTCGAACTTCGTTAATTTGGCATTCATCCCTTCTGCTTGCCTGCAGAGACACTTGTCGTAAGCATAATTCAATTCAATTCAATGTCTTTATTTCGTAAGTACATTCGTTAAACTTGAAATACGTCCTTCCCCACCCATCTCCCACGGGAACAAGGGACACGGGAAAAGTATCATACAACCTTTCCGGAAAATAAAGTACCTACTAGCCGAATTTCGTAAAAATATGTTCTGTAATTTAGCATGAATCGCGGTCACAATACTGACAGACATATAATTCTAAAAATGATGGAAATGTATTCTGCCACTCTTTATTAGCCGCATGCACCTAAGTTTTTGAATCCCCAATGTGCAGAATTTACATTTTTTTATGATATTGGAAGGTAAAAAGCAGACGGATTTCCCGATGGTAAGAAATTCACGCCGCCTATGGACACCAAAGAGGGTAATGGTGTGTTGCCATCTTGAGGCCGGGAGAGCAAAAGGAAGTATACCGATTATCTTATTCTCCGAACCGGAACACACAACGGCAAGCACTGACAAAAATTTTCAGCAGTTTTGTTATAAGTGTAGGTTTTGTATTGAAACGACCACTAGGTATATTTTTTTCACAGACGAAGCCGCGAAGAAAGCTAGTTATAAATATTTCGCAACCATCGACCCACCGCAGCTGTAAGAACATGTTAAATGGACACACAAAACAGCAATACCTAGTTGTTTTTCTTGGAAAAACGCCGAGGCCACATGTTTCTCTCATTGATTGCTGAAGTCTGGATATTGATCAGTTGGAGAAATTAATGGTTTCGCCGACTTGTAGCCATTTCGATGTAAGCGCGGTAATATTGTGAATTTAGTTATATACCAATTGTGAAAGAGCTCTTACAAATGCGTGGTTTTAGTTTATTTATTTATTTATTTTATTTTACACTTACATACAAATATATCTTCACGCCAAGTCCTTTACGGGGTAGGCAGAGAGCATCGAGTGCCTCACGATCCTGACAAAGATGCCTGGCTTCCTTCACATTCATTACACTTTACAAGCACGCTGGTTTCAGAGACTCTTAACATCACCCTCAGATAATATCAGAGTGATCTGATTGTGGAATGTCAACCTTGGTCTCCCCGGGAACCTACATCCATACACATTTGCATTGTATATTTGCTTTGTCAGATTGACATTGATTTCATCTGTCATTCTTCCCAAATGACCGAACCAGCGGAGTACGCCCTTTCGTAATTTAACACCAAAACTTTCTTTCAATTCTACTCTTTCTCTGATCTCAGTGTCACTTTATTGTACACGTAAAAGAGATCGACAGCGAGAGAATACAAATATAAATAATGTACAAAAGGCGAGCTTATATCTAACAAGAGATATCTTAAAGCTAACCTAAGATAGAGAAACAACAATACAAAATAAAAGTGATAGGTAGACAGTGTAGAAACTTAAAATTAAAGAGATAAAAAAATCTTATTTAAAATTATTAACCAATGTACATAATTTTTTACTTAATACAAAAAAAAATAAAAAAAAATGATATAAATGTTATTCCTACTACTAGTCAAGCTATGACAACGAGCGCGACCATTATAGACTAGAGGAGTAAAAAAGTTTTTTAATTTATGGAAGAAGGCTAAAGGATATCCAAATGCAATTAATTCTTAATTTGAAATTTGGCAAATTTAGTTTTTTAGGAAATAAGATTTAAATCTCATTATTAGGGAAACATAAGGACCAAGTTATATAATTCTTTTTTTTTAAGTGTTAGTTATTGTCAGAAGAAGGTTCTTATGATAAGAAAAACCGGGAAAACTGCAAAGAAAATGGGAAAAACTATATACCAGTACATAAAAATGAATCCCCATTTCACGTGGTCATGAATGCCTGAACGTATAAACCAATTTTACTAATTATTTTTTTTTTGCTAGGGAAAGACCACCAGAACACCCACGACTAGCCGAAGACACTAAGTCCCACGATGTGATAGGTGACAAGCCTATCGCCAACCGGGCACATATCCAATCCCGAGCAACATTTTTTTAATTTAGTAAATTGGAAATACCACATTTTCTTTGTGAAATGACCCAGGATTCGAACCCGGGACCTAATGAAGTCAAATCCAACACTTGAACCGCTAGACCACAGAGGTGATTAAGATTATATTTTATTTTATAGATTTGTTTTGCCATTTGACGAAAATAAACCCGACAGATGGCAAGCCATTGGACAGCAACAGTACATGATGGAAATTGCAAGTTGCAACATAAAACTTAACCCTCTCACCGATGAAACTGTTTACGAATTTACGTAGAACGCGCAAATGAAATAGAAATAAATCTAAACGCTTCCTGAAGTCTGGTTCGTATAAAATGTAAGCTCAAAGCATAAGAGTGCAGACCATACAGACACCCCACTTCGTTTTACCTTGATAAATTATTATTAAAAAAAATACTTTTGCACGAGGCCTAGCATCCCGGCCTTAGGTTGGCAACGCACGATTAACACCTTTGGTGTCTCTAGACGGCGTGAATTTCTTACCATCAGGAAGTCCGTCTGCTTGTTTGTCTTTAATTACCATAAAAAATGCTACTGGATGAATGAATTAATGAATAAACACTTTATTGTGTACTAATAAAATACCTTAACACAAGTAACTAAGTATTAGTTTTACACTGAATACTAATTTACATTATAATTATTAGCACAAAAAGGTGGTATTATAGCTAACAAGTAATTTCTGGAAGATAACACTTGCAACACAAAACGATACTATGTTTTTTTTTTTTAAATATTGCAGCGTATTGGTGCATATAGCCCGATGAAGTTGTAAAAACCGTATAAACCGTAATCGTAAAAAAGTATTCGTGCAAAGACATCTGAACGTATAGACTGGATCAGGGTACTTCACAAATACCAAATTTGTCGATGAAAAAATTGCTTTTATTATAATAAAATATCATTTTGTATCTTGTAATTCTGACTAACTAGTGAACTAAGCAAGATAAAACTAAATTATACAGCCAGTTACCTAAACTTTATTAAAATACGAGTAAATGGATCGAAAAAGTTATTACTTAGTTAAGTTTGGTTTTACTTCTCTGATATTTTTTCTTGATAATTTTCTCTAGCTATCCACACTTATCTACGTTATTATTTGTTTTAAAACTATTTTAAATATACCAAGCTTGGAATTCATCTATCGAAAGGACTGTCTGCAAAGTCTTCTTAAAGCAGGCTAGGGCTATCACCTCTCAATTGCCTAAATCTAGTTAAAAATTAACACCTGTTTTATTTAATTTCAAAGCTATATCTTACTAGTTATAACTTATGACTGATCCAACAATTAAAATTTTTTTGACCCTTTATTATTTATTGATTTTTGAATTAGGGTTTCTATAATTGTTGAGGTAGGAAGAAAAAAAATTGACGAAATTTTAAGAGGATGATTGATTATCATAGACAATGGATGAAAGTGACTTGAGAGAGGTGGCAGCCCTAAGCAGGCGGCGTGGCTGTACGTCGCGAATCAGCTTGCGCCGATGGACGGGCCGCACATGGCCACCTCGTCATAAAATGTAATTTACGGCCATTTCTTGCTCCGTACGCCTTTTGTGTCTTCAATTTCAAGTTTCGGAGATCAAATGAACGCTGCTTTCAACACCTTACATGTTTGTCTTATCTGCTTTTAAATTAAATTGCTTTTAGCGTGAAATTTTGGAAACGCTTAATATCATGAGCTTGGGTATTCTTATTTTATAAGAATCAATTGTAAAATACATGATTTTTTGTACATAGGTTTACGCTGATTTTGTTCTAAAATTGCAATGTATGTGTGTTATTATACAATCCTAAATTCATTGAGAAACAAAAGACCCGGTCGGTAGCTCTACTGTGGATATGTTCTAACCATGTTAAGATGGTACGAAGTTAGCCTGGTGTAGCACTAGAGATTAGCAAATATATGTATTGTCTTTGGTAACACTATGACCCGACCGATTTTGTATGTATATCTTTGAGGTATACTACTGCTCGTAGGTCGTAGGCCACCTGAAGGAAAAGGGTTAGGGATGACCGCAGCTTTCTGCAAATATAACTCTTAAAGAAGAGACTAATGGCCGATTTCACCAAGAGCCCCTATACTTTAGGGGACCTTTTAACATTACTTACGGGACTGTTTCCATATAAAACAGTCCCCTAAAATACGTTAAAAGTCCCCTAAAATATAGGGGCTCTTGGTGAAATCGGGCATAATTCGCCTTTCAAAAGATCCCCTAGTCACAATTTCCTAGAATAACTAAAGACTGAGTATTAAAAGCTATGGAAAAGAGTTCAATAGTTTGGCAGTCCAAACTCTTGCCGTACTATAGAGAAAAAATGTGAGAAGATATAGATATGAGATGTGTAAGGGCAAACTTATAAATACTAGCTGACCCGGTGAACTTCCAACTGTTTTATTTTGGTGACATAAACACATCAGCGCCAGCTATGTGGTTCAATAGTGTTTTCAAACCATCATTCACAACTCTAAAGTTTACTTACAAAGTTTGATTAATGTTGGTCCAGCCGCTTAGACGTTGGGTAGAAGGTAGAAAAAATACTTGTACCAAAGAATTGTAAT
Source organism: Calephelis nemesis (assembly GCA_002245505.1). Classification (NCBI taxonomy): domain Eukaryota; kingdom Metazoa; phylum Arthropoda; class Insecta; order Lepidoptera; family Riodinidae; genus Calephelis; species Calephelis nemesis. The sequence continues at coordinate 1,190,307 of NJDD01000966.1, read as the reverse complement.
ATTGAGTAATAACATTTACCCGGTCAGCAAATTTGTTATAAAAATCACACTTTTTACAGTACTTAACTACTTAAAAGCCTTATGATCTAAGATCGAAGAAATCTCATTTCGTGCGCAGGATGGATTTTCGGTTGATAAGAAACTAGCGTCGCAAACATCAAAAAGGTACCAAAAATAGTAATTTTATATTTTCAACAAATAACCAGAGAATGGGTTAAACCTTTTTTTTCTGAGTTTTATAATATCTCATAAGACATCCTTTAACAATGCAAGTTTTTGTAGACGAGAAGGTAATGCACTGACTTATTTTGATAACCCACACAATGTAAGTGATAGGCTTGAACCAGTTTGAGTGAAAAGAAGTAAACGCGACTTCGTTTACACGCTAAAATGACTTTTCGTGTTTTTTTTCAGAGATATATGATACTTGTTCAACGTGACCAAAGCCACATTAAACATACAAACAACTGCTGGCACGCCACTGAAAGGAGGACAGCGGAATACACATACAATCACGTCCTGATGTTTCTCCACTAGAAGATGCTGCATCCGCAACTTACACGGATGAGACACAAAGAATTTTGTATGAATGTGTGTGTCGGTGTAATTTGTATATATACTTCGGAAATATTTCAATAAATCAGATTAGAACCTTGGTTCTTGTCTCATTTACCATCCCCTCAAAGTGGCGAAGACACCTTCAAGTCCTTAATTGGTCAAGTGAGCCTGCTTGATCTGCTTTGAGTATATCACCACCTCCTTACCACCTATCCTACCCGTAGGGTTCCGTCTGCTACCGTAGGTCTATTGGTACAGACATCCCGCACTTATCTATATAAGTATATATTAAACCTTATGTTAGGGCTAGGGCTGGTAGGCATCTAGGGCCTTAGGGATATAGGGTGCTAGGTCTTTAGGGTCTCCTGACATAGGGTATTCTGTTCCGTATCACCAACCCTCATGGTGGTCGGTTCAATACTTTTTACCAGAGTTGCTCTGGTAAAAAGTATCATATAATATGTAATGTAATAGTACAGGATCCCTGGTAGACTTTCTTTTTGTGAGTAGCTCACAAAAAAAAGCTTGTTTTGTAAAAAGCGATGAAAAATCTACCAGGGGTCCTGTACTAAAATGTTGACCCGGGCTAAAAGCCTCAGCACACAATATTTCGTGAAAATCCGTTGGGTAGTTTTTGCACGGAAAGTGAACAGACAAACTAACAAAATGTTGAGTTATGTGTCCTGTATTTTGTGTACAGAATCTTCAATAATGGCAATGAAGAAAATTTCTGCATTACTAAGTATAAGTCAAAACTGTTAGTACTAAAACCAATCTATAATTAAGCACAGTAAAACCACAAAAATCGACTCCAACTATTTCATCTACCCAATGAAATAGTTGGAATTGTCGCTATTTGATAATCATTTTTCCAAAGACAGCAAAATTTCCAAAATGGCCGCTTATAAATTTTATCAACATCCTACTAAAACTTAGTTTATTGATAAAGATGTCGTTAACATTAATAACAAATTAATCATTACTGAGCGTAACTCAAAAAACACTTACGATTATGATAAAACTAGGCTCAAATTCAAACTCAAAATGATCTTTATTTCTCGTTAACCTAGAAGAAGCGCTTGTGCCTCGTCTATATAATAATAAATCTACCACCGGATCGGAACGCTTCCTCACACTGAGAAGATCCGGCAAGCAACTCAGCGGGCTTGTCTTTTTTCTTATTTTAAAATATGTTTACAATAATAAATGTAATGTTCTCCCTTAACCTTTGATTCACCAATATTTTTCTTTAAATGGCCATCAAAATCGGTTAGTTATTGGCCGAATACTCGCGTAACAAACATCGAACAAACATATTGTCGGAATCTCCTTCTTTTTTTGTATTCGGTTGAAAAAGAGTTATCAAACTGTTAAAAAACATGCTAATTACATGAAAATAGAAAAGAAAACAAAATATTTTATTTTGTGTGTTGAAGTTGTTACAAAATTATTTAAGCTTTCCAACATATTCTACCACATTGTGGTGTGCAAATATTTAAATATTTTTAAAAACTGATTATTTAGTTATACACAATGTTTAACTATTCATTCAACAAATAGTTTTATTCTTATTACAATTTGAATTTTAACTTATAAACAATTTTATCATAATTTAGCATAAAATAATTTTAGCATAAAATAGCAAACGGAGTGTTTGAACTGTTTGAACTGTTTAAACTGAAGTTAACTTACCTTCAAAAGGTTAAAGTTCGATTTATATACTAGGCTCGCAGAAATTGTAAGAGCCTTTTGATATTTCAGCGCATGCGTTCTTCCCTCTTTTTTGTTGCAACTGTTTGGAACCTAGCTGGGAGGCAAGGCTGAAGTCTAATCAATACTGCAGTATGTGCAACGCTTTTCACCAGGTCGTAGTTGTCGGTGTTGTTCATGTAACTAAATATTGATAGGTTATAATTTCTTTTAATGATTTAAATAAATATAATGGTATTTATATTAAATTAGTTACAAAATTATTGATGAAGTAGGTATGACATGCAATTTAATAAAGTCTTTATGTATGTAAAATTTTATGTTCGTCCTTTTTTTTAGAACGCATTTTTGTCAAATTGGACGGAGTTTATACTTAGATCTGTTTGAACACACTCTTAAAAAACGTAGAGGAACTTAAATAGTAGCACATAATTTGCTTAATTTGGGTTTAGATTCAATTGTTTTATTTAAAAATATTTTCTAATTTGTTAATGACTATCTTTACCAATATTATGTAGCTCTAAATAATATCAATAGAGACTTTTTTCTGGCTATCTATTAACATTTTGGTTAAGTGTATGTAATTTGGTGATATTTGTTGATTTTATAACATCTACCCGTATGATGCTTTTTATTTTAATTTTTTGAAATTTCAAGGTTCAAAATAAGCAGCTGAAACCTTGACAAGCATAAATTACCTCCTGTTATCTATTAATTAATAATCAGTAAGAAAACGATTGCGACAAAAATGAATGCAACGCCAAAGAGTGAACTTATAGCATAAAAAATTATTACAAAATCATTAAAACATTTACGCCAAGTAAAGACATACATATATCTATATACATACATTAATACATAAATAAATACATCAGTATGTGCTGCCAAATCCAAACTGGTGAAGGCAGACAATATCGAGTGCCAAGTGTCACGATCCTGGCTCCTTCTTTTCTTCCTAGGTTGGGAAACTCTTGAAATAACCTTCGATTCATATAAGAGCGATTTTGACCTAGGTCTCCTCGGGAACCTACATCCATCCACATTCACATTGTGCATCTGTTTTGTGTTTATTATTTAAATATTAACTAGTTTTGTTATTGATCTGTTAATAAGTAATTACAATAAACTGGAAGTACACATGTTTGTTCCATGTAAAAAATGAACTTTTACTTTTTACAAAATACAGCCAGCAATTGAGTATTTTTGCCTATTCTGCAAAGAAGCCCGGACCAACCCGGGGAGGAACTTGTTTAAAACTTCTTGATCAACAGTTTAATACATTCAATGAGTTTGTGCCTACGTAATTTTTTAAATGTATAAAGCGAAATCGTATAACAACATAAGCTAATTGTACCTTAAACAACAGTTAAATTTAATGAGTTTGTAAGTTTTTTTAAAATGTAAAAAGTGAAATCGCACAACAATATAAGCTAATTTTATAAACTTAGGTTTACTTTTTATCTCTATTTAGCCTTAGTCTATGGCGTGTATGTGTGTACAAAATACATAATACCAAATCCACATACATTAATTTACAAAAACAGTAAATGTCGAACTCAATACCAGAATTAAGGTGAAACCGTAAAAACCTCAAAGATAACATCTCTGCCTCGTAAATGGTGATGTATAGAGGGTTCAAGATCAGTGGGTCGATTCTACTGTTAAAACAATTGTATTTAATCTGAAGATATTCTCAGGACTTGCATTTTTATACAAGACAACGAACTAGTAGGTGAACCTCCTTTTCAATTTCATTTAATATCAAAAAACAACTTTATTAAAAATTATTTAAAGGCAAGTACACAAGTTGACTTTCGAAAGTTGACTTTCGAAAAATATATTCTTTAGTATTTATTCGGAATAGAAATAATATTGTATCTATTTTTCTCCTTATGCCATGAAAATTTCGCTTATTTACTAAATAGATTTTAGTGATGCATTGATATCTTATAACCCGCCCCTTAGCCACTGTCGGCTTCCTCCCTGCAACGCATAGAACTTACAATGGCGAACACTGTCACTATGATGACAGAAAAAGGCGAGAGTCATTGACCAATACGGTTGTAGACAGCTGAAATTATAACCATATATTGTACAGATATACTTCGTAATCTATTTATAATTAGTTGATACTTTTTTAAATATAACTAACTATTACAAAAATAAATAAGTATTCTTGGCTATAGCAGAATTGGTGTCCACAGTGTGTGGTGTGCGTATACGCTGCAATGGCGCCATCTTGTGGGAGGGGCCTCACGTCCTGTGCGTCACGCAGGACGCGTTCTCCCTCTTTTATAAAAACTAACTTGTACGGCTTTAGTAAGTTTTTTTGGAGTGCTTGGAATTGGTGGATATCTGTATATATCATGCATGAAATGAATAAAACAATAATTACTAAGTTTAGGTAATGTATACTATACATATTTACTATACACCTAAGGTATCTATCATATAATTTACTAGCGGCCCGGTACGTGCTTTGCTACGTATATGACCACCATAGTATTGTACATATTCAGGACATGACCACTATAATATTAGCATTAATGACAACACAACAAAACAAAAAAAGAAAAAACAACTGAAAAAAGTTTTAATATGACAGCACAATCCCCATCCATTAGAGTTCAATGTCCCCATCTGAAAAAAGTTTCAATTTGTCTGAAAAACAGCGAATAACAAAATGATCCCCCATTTATTGAATTCATTTGTTACAAAAAATGTGATAAATGAAGAACTGCTCTACCGATTTTATGGAAACTTCAAAAAAACCATCTACTAAATAGTCCGAACAAAGCCTAAACATTTGGTTTGAATAGGTAAGCCCGTTCTTGAGTTATAAAATTATAACAAAAGTTTTGTATAGATAAGATATAAGGTTTTCTATTTGCTATCTATTTTACTTATATACTACTCAAAGGCAGAACAGCCCAGTCCAGAGTTGGCAGGCATTTCATGTGTATTAAACACATTCTCGTCATCAGTAAATCGAATTTTAAATTCAAAAATTTCTTTATTTTAATTTAACCTACAAAACGCACTTGTGACGCGTCTATAAAATATTACCTATCTACGAGGGTCAAACTGAAAGTTCTTAGAAAATCAAAAACTAAGCATTCTAGCAAGTTATTAGTTTTATTATAACTTTTCAAAATAGCGTCCATTTACATCAAT
>NJDD01000966.1:1161313-1182524 GCA_002245505.1 Calephelis nemesis | reverse complement strand
CCCGGTTGAAGGTACGTTCCCTTACATCAGCAGCATAAGTTTTGATTAGCTCCAGCGCAACTTGAATTATTATCAAGAATAGGTTGACATTCTACGATCAAATCACGAGTTTTATCTTAAGGTTAAGAGTCTTCGTTATCAGCCCGTTGGTACAAAAAGGGTAATGAATGTGGAAGAAGCCAGTCAGGTCTGCAGCGATCGTGATATTTTTCACTCGATACCTTTGCCTACGTCGTAAGGGACTTGGCATGAAGATATGTATGTATGTACTTATGTAATAATTCCATCTTACTATTCATTGCTTTCTACCCCTGTTGGTCTATGGCCGTCGCTTAACTGACAGATAAATTAGGCGAGCACCGGTTAAATGAGACTCTGGTGTTGGAGTGTTATGCTTGCCCGGGTAGAGATCTACCGATTTACCCAAAACTGTCACTATAGTGACAGCATTGTGGTGTTAACAGGTGTTGCCTTGTTCTGATCCAGAGTTCAGGGTACGCTGTAGACATTGCACAATGGACCTAGCTCCCCGGTAAAAGGATAGCAATGCAATTTATGCATTGAAGACAGGGCCGTTTAGTGGAAAAAATGGCAAGTTTTCCTAGTAATCGTGCCAAACAGCACGAATATTCACAATAAATTAAATTTTGGTTCTGCAGAGCCTCTAAAACGTCCTTTTATTACTAAAAAAAATGAAACTTCCACTGGCGAATAAGTTGAAAGTTTTTCAGGAAAAACTACAAAACTAAAGTTTGCTGAAATTAGTTAATTTATTCAATCACGTGCTTAACCCTAATTATATAATTTCCATCCCAAAAACAAGGTGGTCTTGAGTAAAAGTAAGCAATAGTAGGTATATGGTCTTTGTAGTTAAACCTATATGTAGAACCTAAATCCAAAGATTTGATCAAAATCCTGGTCAAAGTTATGCAGTTTAGTCGAATTTCGCCTCTTCATACTGAACTAATATGTATATGGCATTTGAAATATGGACTTAGTCATTTCTTACATTGATGTATTTATTTATCCAGACCAGAGGGCAGTGACCCACCTATAACATTCATTTGACCGAATTTCGTCTTTACTTGGCAAAATTAAAATATTCAAGAACATCCCAGTGTAAGTGAACGACATACAAGTTTTATATTGTTGTCTAAGCTCTAAGCTTCGCTTTCTTTTTATCAGGAAATCTGTCTTCCATTTTTTGTTGAGACCATAAAAGTGTATTTTTACATGAAATTCGAGGATTTAAATATACTTTAGTTTACGTTTTCATTTCGTTTATATATAACAATTTAGAATCGTCTTGATAACGTCATCTTTTAAAGTATCCGGCATCGAAATCGGCCAAGCCGTTTAAAACATTGCCACAGACATACTTACATACGTTTGTAACCGTAACAGGGCTTAATAAAACCTCTCATTTATCGTCTTGGATCGAAACAACTTATAATAATTGTTTAGGTGCTACGATTCCACGGACAAACACACATACACACACAAACAAGTCAAACCTACAACATCTCTTTTCTACTATACGCTTTAGAAGAACTGTAAAGGTTGCAAAACATCCATACTACTGTAACTTAATAGTCAGCCATATCACATTAAATTCATCAGTCATCGACATCAGAAAATATGTATAGATCTAGTAAAGGCCAATCGAATGAGCCCACACTCGATGTTTTTACCAGAAGGCATTTCAGGGTTACGTCTCCTATCTTGGAGCTACATCATAGGACCAGCTCAGTTGTGTCTCACATACTTTTAAAAGTGACAAAAATACTCATATGTCTGACATTCATTCTGATGCTTGCAAATGTGCTGATGACCTTGAACTCCTGAACGAAAAGAAGTATCTTAACGCCCATATCTTTTTTTTTTTTTACGATATTGGAAGGCAAACAAGCAGACGGATTTCCTGATGTTAAGAAATTCACGCCGCCTAGGGACACCAAAGGTGGTAATGGTGCGTTGCCAACCTGAAGCCGGGATGTTAGGCCTCGAGCAAAAGTAAGTTTACCGGCTACCTTACCCTTCGAACCGGAACACGTCATGACGTTATGGCGGCAGAAATAGGCAAGGCGGTGGCACCAATCCGGGCGAGTCGCTGCTAAACTCTACCACCTAGTCAGATGTCACGGTGTTAGTGACGGTGAGCCTATGCTCGCCTTTTACGAGCTGCCTGGCAAGGAAGGCAGATGGTCTATTCTACAAAGGAGCCCGGGCCAACACGGGGTCTATGAAGAGGCAGACAGAGGCACAACCAGGGCACCCACTACTAGCTGAAGACACTGAGTCCCACATTGTAATAGGTGGCAAGCCTATCGCCAACCGAGCACATATCCAATCCCGAGCTACATTTTTTTATTAGAAAATTTGAAAATTTTATTTTTGTTGCCCAACCCGGGATTCGAACCCGGGATTCGAACCCGGGACCTCAGATAGTCAAATCCAACAACTGAACCGCTATACCACAAAAGCGGCAACTCCTGAACAGATTTCCATAAACGACATATAAAAAGTACCTATCTCAATCATGTGAGATAAACTGCAAAGATTGCAAAACAGAATGCAGCAACTTTAGACTTTGATCCATTAGCTAGCTCCTTGTTCAAGCATCAGGTCTTTGTCATCAAGTCTTCGCCATCAGAAATTACAAACAGATGTAGTGAAGGCGAATTGAATGAGTGCGAATTCGATGGGTTTACCAGCAGCTGCATTCCAGGGTTACATTTTTTATCTTCATGCTCCATCATTAGACCAGCTCATTTGTACCGGCAATCATTAGTCTTAACTATTAAATCTGACAAAACGTGCTTAAAGGTTGAATAAATAATACCCATAGTGCGTCTTATATCCATTCCGATGCTTACGAAAATGCTGCAAAAGAACTGGTGACCTTGAATACCTAGACTGATCTTCATACACTTTAGCTAAGAACCACCTCGATCACGTCAGCTTTCAAACAAAAAAAAACGCATCAAAATCTGTCCATCCGCTGAAGAACTACAATGCCACAGACACACACAGACACGTCCCATATTTTATAACTTATAACTCCTGTAGTTTTGGGTCGGGGTTAAAATAAGTAATGCCGAATCACATCGTCTTATTGAGAAAATGCTGTCTTGATGTGTTTATGTTTAATGCGAATACTTATAAACATACATACATATCTTCACGCCAAGTCCCTTACAGTTTTACAGAGAGTATCGAGTGCCAGACCTCAGATCCTGACAAACCTGTCTGGCTTCCTTCACATTAATTCCCTTTTTCAAACAAACACTCCGGTTTCGGAAGCTCTTGATACCTCCCTCGCATAATATCCGAGTGAACTGATCGTGGAATGTCAACCTTGGTCTCCCCAGCATCGCAATGTATATCTGCTTTGTCAACTTTTATCTGATATTCTTTCCACATGACCAAACCAGCGGAGCATGGCCCTGCTTATAAAAATATTGTCAAATAGAGCTTTGAAACTCTGTAGGACTATGTTACGGTGCACGACTAATGACCAATGACCATACGTGAGTATACCATCGACTAAGACGGACGTACAACATGGCTCCCAATTCCCGTAAAAAATCACATCACTCGTACTGTACCCTTATATACCATGCTATTAAACAAGCCCCAAATCAACGGCTTAGCCTTTGTGAAATATATGATTACATACAACAAAAATATCCTGTACATCTCAGCAAAAATACTGGAAGCTGGAAAAACTCAGTTCGCCACTATCTTAGCAATAAGAAGTACTTTGTAAAAATACCTTTGTATCAAGCAAGACCTTCCCGAGGACACTATTGGACTATAAGTGAAGAAGACCAGGAAGTTTCAAAAATACAAATGGAGGAATATAAAAGAGAGGATTTGACTTTTGAGTATTGCAACGGTTTTAATGAAATGGCTAGACAAGAGAAATTAAATAGGACGTATAACACCGTAACAAATTTAAACAGTGAGGCTGATACCGTTGTATCAAATGGATTATTTCATTCATTATATCCGTGTCAAAGCAGTAACTTTGCAATTTTCAGTACTAATGAGTTTCAAGTGACAAATAGCTCTGTGTTACAAAACTATTCAAACGATTACCCCAATTGGAGTTATGGTGAGTAACATAGTGGTTGAATTTTTTTTTGTTTTTTTGAGTACTAGCGGTTACCCGTGACTTCGTAAACACTTTGAAATGAATTTCCTTGTTTAGTGTTAGGAACTTTACATTTTGTCACAGCAAAAGGTATCTTAAATGTTAAACCGGTTTTTAAGCCACTTTAAGATTTGGTAAAATGCCTTTAGTACTTTTTGTGGGAAATGTGAACATACAAACATACAAAACTTTTAACATCCCTCGTCTTGGGTTCTACATCTTGTATACACAACGTAGTAATTTTTTTTTTAAACTTTTAGTTTTTTACTGTTTTGTTATGTGTATAGATATTGTACTAAGTTGTGAAATACTATGCAGGTCGCCCGGGTTGGTACTGATTCCTTAATTCCTATAGTGACCTCAGTGCTCGTCATTGTCGTGTCCGCACAATTGTTCACTCGATCTTTAGCGCTTGCACAATTGCCTATACAAATTTTAATAAAACATTTTATTTTACTTTAACGTTTGTTAATAGGGGAAAATAATGAGTAATATACAACATTACATTTAATTCAATTTACTAATTTTTGGCCGCCTTGTTGACTGATGGGTTATCATAAATCACCGAGCAACTGCGAGGTTCGGCTTCGATTCCTAGCGAGGGCAGATATCTGTATGATGAATATCTAGATGTCTGCATTTCCGGGTCTAGGTGTGTAATCAATTTATTCCGCTATCTATTTGTTAGTATTTCTATGTATATGTGTCGTTGACTAACACTATAAGGATATATAGTATGCTTATTAAATTTGTATAATTTGTTTAGGCAAAGTAATTTATATGTTTTTTTTATTCTGTTCAGTATATTTTTGTCGTTAATGATTTTATCGTGATGCATATTATGAAAAATACTGCACTAATTTAGTCTAGGTTTTGAACATTTGAGGTTTCCAGTGCAAAATTGTTTTTAAACGGGAATAACCCATGTACAAAGGGCAATAACTTAAGTTATAGTAAAGGTTAAATGCTTTAATGTCGTCTGGGTGAACTGCTGCTACAGAAAATAACGTAAAGAAACAGTATATAACGTAATAATGTAATAAACGTATAATAACGTAAACTAGTCGTTGCTAAATCTTTAATGCTATTTTTAACATACTTCGAAAACGGAGGTTCTCAAATCGACAATATGTTCGTTCAAAAATGTTTGTTCCACGATTACTGGGCTATCAATTTTGAAGGTTCTTTTAAGAGAGATATGTGATGATTCTGAAGTAGTGTTTGTCCGGGCTCCTTTGCAGAATAGACCATCTGCCTTTCTTGCCAGGCAGCTCGTAAAAGGCGAGCATAGGCTTATCATCACTAACACCGTGACATCTGACTAGGTGGTAGAGTTTCGCAGCGACTCGCCCAGATTGGTACCACCGCCTTACCTATTCCTGCCACCATAACGTCATGACGTGTTCCGGTTCGGAGGGTAAGGTAGCCGGTAAACTTACTTTTGTTCGAGGCCTAACATCCTGAACTCAGGTTGGCAACGCACCATTACCATCTTTGGTGTCTCTAGGCGGCGTGAATTTCTTACCATCAGGAAATTCGTCTGCTTGTTTGCTTTCCTATAATATATAAAAAAAAGTAGTCCCATATTAATATTGTCATAATCCGACTAGTGATTTTTCATTTAGACAAGTCATAGTGTCGTCGACTAAATAGTTGTTTTTCACGTGTCAACGATCGACAATCAACGTCCAATAATAAATATTCATATTTTTGAATAAAAAGAACATTTCTACTGGTTTACGTATAATTTATAATTTATTATATTGTAAATAGCCTACCGGTTTCGCGTGTAACACCATCATCAGAACTGAAACTTAACTTAATTTGTTACCTATAAGTTAACTTAAACTTCAATTTTTAGTCCTGATGATGCTGTATTAAGCGAAACCGGAAGCCTATTTACAAAATAATAAATTATAAGTGATACGTAAAACAGTACAATTGTTTATTTAAAGATATAAATATCTGGAAGTTTTACCAAGCGCCGACGATAAAAAATATCAAATACATCAAAACAGTAAAATTGTTAACAATTCTTTATGTGAAACCCAATGAAATAGTTGGAAGCGGTTTTTCCAGCCTTACTCTGCTTAATTATGTTAAATCGTTTTATCAGTCTAGCCGCGAAACCATAACAGAAAGACAGAATTGTAATGCTAGTAAAAATATTAAAAAAGTATTTCCTGGACAAGTTATACAAATTCCATCTAATCCCATAGTAAGCAAATTATGCGCTTGTGTTATGGGCGTCAGTCAACGATTCTAAAACATAGAAATACTTAAGGCCCCATATTTAGTCAGCCAGAAGAGCCAATCACCGCACTCCCCCGTTCCATGATTACTATGAAATATTGCGCTCTAAAGTAAACGTCTTAAGCGACAAATCACTATTTTTGACACTAAAATTAATTTGAAAAAAGTATAAAAACTGAAATACTTATCTTTTAGGTATAGTACTTATCTATGTTTATGTTGAATCGGGTGTCGATATTTTCATAATTGAAGTACCTAGACAGTTGGGTTTTGCTTTCAAAAAGGGTTAACTTGTTAATTTTTTTCTATCGAGCAAAATGAAATGAATCGTGTTTTGGAAACACTAGTCTTATAAAGCATATTCATGTTGATCGTGTGTATTTTTGTAACCAAGATCCATGATTGCTTTGTATGAAAACAACATTATACTGCTGACGTATTTTAGCGTATATGGCCCCTTAAATAGACACCCAGACTTAGAAATGCAGACATCATGTTCATAACACAAATGCCTGTCCCCGTCTGGAATAGAATCCGAACCGCGCAGTTATTTAGACATGTACGCTAACCCCTCGACCAACGAGGCGGCAATGTATACCACATTACACACATAATAGATTGTGTTTTTGTATATAACACCCACACAGTAACTTTGGATACCTTGCAGACATTTTGAAAGAAATAAACATTGAGATAAGCGCTCCGTTAACAATTATATTTTGCTGATCAAGAATAGTTAGGGTTCAATCCTTTACAACTCTTATCTACATTGACTTCCTGTCACTTTAAAACAAGTGTAGTTTATGACCAATGTAGTCGTTTAAGAAATATGTATTTGCATTATAATGTTTACTCTTGTTATTAACAATTAAAGAGCAGTACAGCTGCAAAACACTTCGATTTCAATATGTGCTTGGTATTCACAAAAATTGAGTACGCCATTTTCCTGCGACTCCTCCATAAGCTGCTCTACTGAGGTCTTCTTTGACATAACAATCTAGTCTATCGACTAATGAGTAATTCTTATTTCTCTTAATTTTCTAAGCTACAGTCTCTAAGTATAAGTCTATCAAGTTTTATATTTTACTTAGTGTCTCTAAAATTAAATTCCGTTAGTATCTAAAACTTAAAACAGTTACTTGATTTTGGAACTAGCACTATGTGAATCTACACAACACTACACTAGTTCATATGGCTTTGTCCTTTTCAACCTTCTCGTTGAATCTGTGATATCGAGGAACTGGATTTCCTCGATGTTGATATGATGGTGAAGTTCAAGCTCATCATCTGAGCTTGATGAGCTTGATGAGCTTAAGTAGATAAAGACTTAGTGGCAGTGGAGCCTAAAAAAATCGGTTTAGAAGTAAAGGAGAAACCGACGTCTATACTAGTACAATTCTTGCAATTAACGAAGGCTGCGTTCTTTACTTTTGCAAACATAATAAAGTAATAACTAAATTGCGCATTTCATAACTATTTGCCTTATGTTGTACACACATTTAATTATTTTTTTTATGCTAACCATACTGATATTTTTTCTCACACACATTTACAAAATATACATACTTATATATATACGTTTACCACAATCAAAACCCGCTAGCCTTCGCCAATTGCAAGAACTGTACTAGTATAGATGTCGATTTCTCTTTTATTTCTAATACCGATCTTAATTATTGTATATTAGGCTCTATAGCCGCTAAATATGAATCCGATGGAGTCGCAGGAAAATGGCGGAAAATACTCAATTTTTGTGAATACTAAGTACATACTCATTGAAATCGCGAAAATTTGTCAGTCTGTCTGTTGCTGGTGAAATTTTATAAGCATAAAGCTATAGATCTGAGTTCAAACATAGATTCTTTTCTGGATGAGAGTTTGTACGTAAAACGTAATTGCTACTTTACTAGAGATATAAAAAATAAATAAGTCGACCATATAATCTGCTTTTTTTCGAAGTCGATTAAAAACTAGAACTATAGATAACCAGCCATTTCGAAATATTTCGATAAATTTAAATAAATTACAAAAGCTGCTTCAAAATATTTTTAAGAACCTAGTAAAAGACATGGTGTAAGAAATATGTAATAGTCTAGGATCAGAACCCACATTGTCCTTCTCCGAGCTGACAAAGAAATGAAAAAACATTTTGTTCAAATTTATTTATTTGTAGAATATGTGTGTTTAAAGTTGTTACAAATATATTTAAGAAAAACCAACATCTTCCACCACATAGTGTTATGGAAATATGAATTTAGTATTTAAAAGAATACATATTTTAACATTGAAATAAAACCACTTAATCACATATATTACTAGCTTACTATTTATTACATACAATTTCAAAGATAGAAGCAAAATTCAACTCAATTTTTTTTCAAAAATAGATAGAAGATTTATATAAACTTTAACTGTCGTACACTACCATCATTTCCATCCCTAGCTATCAAGAAGAAAAAACGGCAATACAATCCCGGACAATTGTATTTTTGTTAGAAAAAACATTTTTTGTGTTGTCCGACTCGGGATTCAAACCCGGGGCCTCATGATGTGAAGCCCAACACCGGACCACTAGACCACAGACGCGATTAGAATTTATAAAGTAACGTATTAATCTCTGGTGCCTAAGAACATCTTTGCTGTAAGCGCTATCGATTAAAATGTACGTAGAAACTGTTCATGTGAACGGGTGTGAGAAAGCGGGCATTAGGGGCGCGGCCTAAGGCGGCGGGTGCAGTATGTAGTGGGCGGCGCGCGCGCACCGTCCGGACGGCCGTGGGCGGCACACTGTTTCCCGGCTCGCGCTCCGACGCGCACGCGTTCATGAAGACCGAGCTCCCTACAGACGAGGCAGTGCGCCGGGCGCCGGCCACGCGCCGCCAAGAAAAACCACCCTTCTCCTACATAGCCCTCATAGTCATGGCAATCAGACACTCCCCGAACAAACGGCTCACGCTCAGCGAGATATACGCGTTCCTCCAACAACAATTCCCCTTCTTCCGCAGTTCCTATCAAGGCTGGAAGAACTCCGTGCGGCACAATCTTAGTTTGAATGAGTGTTTTGTTAAATTACCCAAGGGGCTAGGCAGACCCGGAAAAGGACACTACTGGACCATTGATCCATCATCCGAGTTTCTGTTTGAAGAAGGTTGCCATAGACGCAGGCCAAGAGGCTTCAGACGTAAATGCCAGGCTTTAAAGCCTCAGTTTGGCGGTGGTGGTTATTTGTGTGGTGGTAGCGTGTCGGCAATTCCTCCGACGCAACCGACCGGCTACGACTTGGCCGGCGGAAGCGGTGCCGGCTCGAGCTATAACCCGCCTATTGAATATGGCGCGTGCGCGTATTCGCATTCAGGTTCGGGGCAGCAGTTGAGCTACGGCGGCGAGTACTGCGGCTACGGAGGCGCGGGGCCCCTGACTTACGGCTCGGGGGAGCCTTCGTATCGGCCCCCGCCATCGCCCTCTTCACGGCCTGACCTGCAAGATCTCATACCTAATTATCCGTATGCTGTCGCAAATGAACATGGTGAGTTAGTTTACTTTTAAATTAGATACAAAATCGGAAAAAGAGTTAATTGAATATATGAGACGAAATAGTTACATGAATTCATTTAGATGTAATTGTGATTCGAAACTAGATTATTATTAAACTCGAAATCCACCCGAAAATTTCACTAAAATCGGATAGGCATAATTGAAGAAAATATATTCATAATCGCCCCTTTTTTAGCTATTTGCCTTCCTAACTCCCTGACTTTACGAGTCTGCATAGAACTGAATCAACTTTTTAAAAAGAGATATGAAGGTTTTTTTGTATCTCTATCGTATGATTTTACATCCCCATAGAATGTTTTAATAACAGACATTTCTAATAGTGCCTTTTTAGATTCTACAAACCTGGTATATTTTTATTGTGGTATCTGTTAATATTATATCTAAGTAATTATTTTATACTCTAATCTATTATACTCTCTCCGTCGGCTATCCTGGTACTCAATTCTACCAGTTTTATGGCGGAATCAATAATCAAAATTTTCATCTACGATAAATGTGTTATGTAAAAGTCATGAGGAATATCTGCTGCACATCTACGAGGGTCAAACTGAAAGTTCTTAGAAAATCAAAAACTAAGCATTCTAGCAAGTTATTAGTTTTATTATAACTTTTCAAAATAGCGTCCATTTACATCAATACATCGCTGCATTCGATGGAACCATTGAGAAAAGCACCTTGCTCACTCGGCCTTAGGGGTCTCTTCGACGGCGTTTTGAAACGCAGCCACTGCTTCTTCGGCGTCCATAAAATGTTTTCCTCGAGGTTTTTCTTTTATTTTCGGGAATAAATAAAAATCGCAGGGTGCGAGGTCGGGGCTATACGGCGGGTGACCCAGTAATTCCACGTCTGAGGTCGCCAAATAGTCGATCGTTTGCCTGGCGGTGTGCGACGAGGCATTGTCGTGATGAAGGAGGATCCTGCTGCGAGGTTGTTTCTCTCGAACTTTTTCCAAGACAAGTGGCAAACAGTTGTTAGTGTACCACTCTGCATTAACCGTTTTCTGATCCTCTAAGACAACTGTCGCGTAATGACCTGTCTTTCCGAAGAACGAGGCCACCATCTTTTTTCCAACACTTCGACCTCTCTTCACTTTAGTTGGCAACTCTTCGGAAGGAAACACCCACTGAGCAGACTGTCTTTTGGTTTCCGGATCATAACAGTAATTCCAGCTTTTGTCACCCGTTAGTATGTCGAACACAGCATTTGAGTCACCTCCGTTAAATTTTTGGATCATTTCTCGGCACCAATCAACACAGCGGAGTTTTTGAGCCTCGGTCAAATTATGCGGTATCCAGCGGGCACAAAGCTTCCTGACCGCTAAATGTTCATGGAGGATTTTGTGCACTTGACTCATACCTATGCCTAGACTTGTCCGAATCTGCTGATAGGTCACTCTTTTGTCAGTCTCTATCATGCGCCGCACAACACTGACATTGTCTTCAGTCGTCGCTGTAGAAGGCCGTCCCTCACGCAAATCATCGGTGAGATTAGTTCGACCACGTTTGAATTCATTAAACCAGTTGTAAACTGTGGCACGAGATGGGGCTTCATCGTGAAAAGCCAATCGAAGTCTATCATAACTTTCTTGTTGACTTATACGACATCGAAAGTCATAAAAAATCATTGCACGAAAATTTTCTCGGCTTAAATTCATTAAAAACACAAAAAACATGCAGCAAAAGTAAAATGTTTTCATGCTTCTGTTTATCATTTTTTCAACTTATATGAAGATTTGATTTTGTGCTACTTGCTTGTATACCTACCTAAGTGTATGCTTATTTGAGAATCGTAGGGAAACACAGATTCGGTCACAATTCGGATTAGCAGTGACCGTGTAGTACCGGCTCCTTTGCAGAATAGACCATCTGCCTTCCTGATAGGCAGCTCGTAAAACGCGAGCATAGGCTTACCGTCACTAACACCATGCCATCTGACTAGCTAGTAGAGTTTAGAGATTGTTACCACTGCCTATTCCTGACGCCATAACGTCAGTGCTTGCCATTGACGTGTTCCGGTACGGAGGGAAAGTAGCCAGTAAACTTACTTTTGTTCGAGGCCAAACATCCTGGCCTCAGATTGGCAACGCACTATTACCATCTTTGGTGTCTCCAGGCGGCGTGAATTTCTTACCATCAGGAAATCCGTCTACTTATTTGCTTTCCAATATCATTAAAAAATGCAATGTAGGCCGCACTACATGGGACCAACATTGACTAACGCGTAGTTTCAATATTTATACTAATGCCCTTACACATCTACCAACATCCTTATTTACGTTTATATTTATTATTCTGTTACGTTTTACTTTTATATGTGTTAAGTATTTGTTTCATAAGACTTAATCATGTTATCATATTTACTACATTGTGGTGTTCAAAACTTTTAAATGTTAACAAATCAAATTTTATTTATTATAGTTTTTATCAATTTATAGGATTCAATGAATTTATTTGTAACTAAATGTTTATAATTACTTGTGTTTAAACATACCTAAAATTGCATATACGATTAAAATTTCCAATTCAAGTGATACCTAGATCCAAGAGTAACCCTACAGATATAGAAACGCAGATATCTAAATGTTTATCACACAAGTGTTCGCCCCTGTCGGGAATCGAACCCGAGCCTCGCGGTTGATCGGTGTAGTTATGCGTGTACGCTAGCCACTCGACCAACGAGAAGCCTCGCGATTAGACGGTAGAATTAGACGCGTACGCCATTTTCCCGCCGCCTTGTATCTTTTGTATATTATATAAAAGGATTTGACGTGGACATCGCATCACGCCTGAACGGATGTTCCAACTTTGCGAGTTCTTTTTTGACTTGTTGGTTATTGTCAGGAGTAGGTACTTATGAAGAGATAATCGGGAACATTCGGGGAAGTGGGAAAAACAATGCTTTAATCAATACAAACTGTTAGTGGACGATATTGTTATGAGTAGAGACCGGATAGTATGAATTTTCATATTTAAGCCATTTTAAGCGCTAATAGCATAATTTTTCTAAGATCTATGGTGGTGATGCATATTATGCCTATAATTTACAGTATTTTTCGAGCGCAGCACACTCAGCAGCCGCGCATTTTTTGTTTCGGTACGATAATAAAATGAAAGAGAAAAAAGATCGTCCCGCTTGCCTAATGCACTGCTCTTTCCTCCCACCTATTATGCATGTCATTGCATTCAACTGCCGGTGGAAATTTTGCCAGAAAATATAAGCGCTAATATGGCACCCAAGTTCAAATTCTGCCCAGTTACCGCAGTAGATGTGGAGCGATCCTTTTCGACCCATAAAAATATTTTTAATGATCTAAGAATTAATCTTACTACTAAACATTTAAAACAATTAATTGAATAATGTTATATATTAATAGTTACTGTATCGATTATCGTCTATCAATGGATAGCTTACTAAATGTAGGCTGATTTTGTAATAAAAAATACGCTATTAAAAGACAATAAATTATAAAGATACATACTTAATAAAGTAAAACCAAAGACAACATATTATTAATCTCTGGTAAAACTCAAAACAAGTTTTTACCAACAATAAACTTTAAATCCAAAGAATAATATACACAAAACAAAAAAAAAATACAGAATAAATAAATAAATAAATATCTTTGGAAAAGTTGCACATATTGAATCTAACCCCAAAGTAAGCATATTATATGCTTGTGTTATGGGTGTTAGTCAACGACTTTAATACATAGAAATACTTAAATATATACCAGAACTCGACCAACGAGGCGGTCAAATACTCATTAAGAAATAGAATAGAATAGAATAGAGAATACTCATTTAATGTTGAACAGATAGCGAGAACTTAAAACTAGTTTAGTAAGTGCCAACAAAATTAACACCGTTAATTATCCATTCTCAAAGGTCCAGTTTTAAATGTTTGTGAGGACGATTCGGCATATTTGGGGCGTATAACGCGATAATGCAAAAATCGTAGAAATATGTGCATTACCTTGTATTCGAGGTAAATAGGGGTGAGCGGAGGGTCAATCGGGAAATTTACAAGGGTTAGTATAGGTAAAATAGATAATAATTATTATCATCTGATAACATTTGGCCGCCTTGGAAAGAAAGAGATTACATTTTCGACTATCTTTTAGAAACGCGTGTTTATAGATGTCATCACTAGAAATTTCTCTGTCAATGTTTATCAATCCATTTCGAAAAAATTTTTGAATTTAAAAATTCGACTTCTTGGCCTATTTATCGCAGTTTCATTTTGTTTTATTTATTTATGTTTTTAATATATAATCAGTAGATACCTAAGTGTAAAACTAAACACTGACTAGTTTCAAATATATTTATATTATTGTACAGAAAGTAATAGCGACCAGTAAAAACGATTAGATACAGCCAGCAAGACAATATTTTATAAATACTTACGAATTTTCACTTTATTTTGTTCATAAAATCTATTCAATGAACCTTCTGCAAAATGTTTTTTTCTACAAAACAATTGATGTCTTACTTTTTACTAGCTGTCCCGGCGAACTTTGTTCAACCCTTTCTGTTTTTATGGGAAACCTTACCACTGTTTAACTTATTCTGATCTTTTAAACCTTCCCTGGGCTTCTACAAATAATTTAAAAAACATAATCAGGCAAGTCCAGCTGTTCTCGAGTTATAGCGAAAGTAACGAACAGCAAATGATTTTTATACCTTTATAAGATTTATTATTAGAATATAACAAATTAATAAAAATATTAACCACCGATAATCATACCACCTAGAAGTCTATAAACTCTTGGAAATTTACACGCGAGGCCTTTGAAAAGAAGAAAGCAATTTTTAAGTACTTTCATGCAATCAAAACAAGATCTTATATCACAATAAGGACACATTAACAATAAGGATATAATGTGATAAGGATGTAGACAGAAAACATATTCTCGTAAAATTTTAATTCTTTTTTTATGTACCAAAATAATTAATTAGATAATGATAAAAATACACTTTTTTTTCTTTTTCAAAATTATTCTATGTAAACAATGTTTTTTTAAAAAAAAATAAACGTGAATGTAACAAGATATAGATAACAATTTAATTAAAGTTAATTCACATAGTTTTAACAGTTTAGTGACAACCCAAGAGCTGTACCTATTCATACATTAATTGTCCCTATTCAACTTATTCTCATGCCTTCCAACCACTTTTTTATTGCTATTTACCATAGCCAAGCCATCCCCATTCACCCAAAAAACAGTAAGATTTTCATGTGCTTAAAATTTATAAAAAAAATATTAAGTTTTCATAACTCAGACTAAAACCTTGATAATGGTAAAAACACACACATAATACATACCTAGTCGCCTTCTTTTACAATAAAATAAGTTTTTTCCAGTTAAGTTCGTAGCGCTGCAAATGTTCGTAGATACTTTAAGAATGCCTACTCAAGATCATTTTTTTCAAATTTCTTTCAGACAATTTGCGGGTAAATTCATCTTTATTCAGTGTTACCATTTCGAATTTTAAGAAATTGAGTTCATATTGTACTTACTACAAAAAAAATTGTTATACCTAATTAAATAACGATCATCATGAACTTTTCCAGGATTCATCTATTCCTTTTCACTCAACTTTGTTACGCAAACTAGTCTGGCACTATAAAACAGTTTCTGTAATAATAAATTAAATCTTATTAGTTATTATAAATCAAAGATGAATAATAATTAATTTCTCATAAAAACTTCCACTCCTGATAGGTAATGGTGACATGTTTATTTTTAAATTGGTTGGGATTAATAATTAATTCTAAAAGCCTCCTGATGTAGTTGATTCAGGTTGTGGGAAGCATGACACTTGGCATTCAATACTTGCTGCCTACCCTGCTTAGGACTTGGCGTGAAGATATGTATGTAATATATATAAGATGACCTATAGGTCCAAATTTTCCCACATATTCCGGGTTCGAGTTATGAAATTAAATGAGACCATTTATACTGAGGGTTTTATGTCTATAACTCCTGAACTGCACAACTATGACTAAAATATTTACAAAGTAATCTGTAAAATGTATCCCATTTTAAAAAATAAACGAAATCGGACTACGAGTTGATGAATCAAAGCCAAATTTATATTTTTTTTTACCTCTTCCCGACCGGGAACCTCTTTAGTAAGCGGGATACAAAGTAGCCTAAAGAGTATATAAATACTACGTAATAAGAGCGGTTCTTCAATATACTCGTATTTAAAGCAAACCCGAATTTTGTATGAAGTTTGGCTTAAAGTGACACATGACACTTGACAGACACATGGTGAAAAGGTATACCCCGTTTTGTTTGAAAGTAAGTCTAAAGCATTGACCTCTAAGTATATCTAAAGGCATTCAGATTTAAGGCAACTAGTGTCATATGATTTAGGTGAATAAAAAACATAGCAAACTTAATTATTTAATTTTTTTATATTAATGAATGTTGCGCCAAACTGAAGTAGCCTTCCTCGAAATATACATTACCTACCAGTCAAAGAATAATGGCGAGCGTCTATACATTGAAGAACCTAAAAATTAGTAATATCATATATCATTGAAATTGATGTCATTTTAGAAGATTTTATGGTGAATAAAAAATATGAAAAGATACTTAAAAAGTGGGGGATTAAAAAAGTATAAAAGAAAAAGATTTAGTGCAACGTACGGCCATGTTTTTTTCCCGCGATAAATCGTAAAAGCGAGCAAGAAAGAGAGAAAAGTGAGAGAGGGAGAGAAAGCTATCGGGTATAAGTCTTATTAATATTAAATGGGAAAGTGTGTTTGTTCCCCGCCTTTTTTGTCGAAAACACAGAATTAAAAAATGATATAGAATTATAGTGTAAATCATAAGTATGTAATGGAATGTGTACATAGGGTTGTGAAACTGCAGACCAAGCCATGTTTATAAACATTCTAAAATTGTTAATAACTTTTAAATCCCAATATTTAAAACTTCGGTATTATTTATGTAGAATACTTGGTACCTTATAAATACAATAATAATTACCTCGACCATAAACAGATTTTAGAATTTCCTTAGTCCATTTATGCCTCTCCTTTCGCTACCATCGGTTCAGTAGATTTGGTGTAAAGCGGGTCAATATTTTTTTATTCATTACTAGCTGTCCCGGCGAACTTCCTTTTACTTGTTTTGTTTGTGTGGAAAAACTTAAAATGTCTTTGTTAGTTTACCATTTTCTTGTCTTTGAATTTGAATTATCTGTGGCAAGGTTTATCACTGGACTTCCACAAATAATACAAAATCAAAATCATTCAAATCAGTCCAGCTATTCTCAAGTTTAAGCGAGACTAACGAACAGCATTTTTTATTTATATAAAAGATCTTCAATTTCTATATATTCAAAGTACAGAATTTACTTTTTTCTGAGAGTTTTGAGTGTCTAGTTTCCTATTTTCTTCAGACCCGCCTAACTTTTTTCACATTAGTTACTCTTTTCATACAATCTTGAAATCAGCCTTAGACTACGTATAGCCTGAGGTATACTCGAGAGATTCGATCATCATTTGCCAGCCTAGGTCTCTCCAGGTACTTACAATCATCCATCTTCACATTATGTAATATATTTTATGTATTTTTCATCTGTCATTTTTTACATATGACCGAATCAACGGAGCATGGCTTTTCTCATTTTTACTCCAACTTTCTTACCTAGATATACCGATAAAATAATTGTCGGTGAATTCCTACGGCCACACTCAGAAAGGCCAATAATTTTTTCATCATTAAGTCGACATTTCCTATACGAAATTGACGTTTTTATTAATTTTAACCCAACGTCTCTGAATACGACAACTAATACTCGTATTAAAATTATATATCCATGCTACTCGTATTATTATGAATGCGAAAGTGTTTCTCTATCTGTTGCTCTTTACAGCTAAATCGTTTGATAGATTTTGATGAAATTTGATATGCATATAGCCCAAAAAACTATAATAATGAATAAGGAATGAAAATTTGCATTAAAATCGTATATATAACTATTCCTCGCTGACGAAGTCGTGTTTAAGCAGCTATTAGGTAGCTTCTTAAAAATGCATAGGCTTACCGTTACTAACACCGTGACATCCTACTAGGTGGTAGTTTTGCAACGACTCGCCCGGATATATTCCTCCGCCTTACCTATTCCTACCACCACAACGTCCAATGCTTGCCGTTGACGTGTTCCGGTTCGGAGGGTAAGATAGCCGGTAAACTTCTCTTTGCTCGAAGCCTAACGTCCCAGCCTCAGGTTGGCAACGCACCATTACCACCTTTGGTGTCTCTAGGCGGCGTGAATTTCTTACCATCAGGAAATCCGCCTGCTTGTTTACCTTCCAATATCATAAAAAAATATTAAAATTGGTATGGAATCACCTCGAAATACAAGCTTTCCAAAAAAGAACTATAAAAATCGGTACATTATTGTACAAATAACAACAAACAGAAAAAAACATACATAAGAGTAGGTTAAAAAAATGAAACTCTCACCCTCAGCAATCATATCCATCATTAGTTACAAGTATGTCATTCTTCTTTCATCCACTTGAAGTTGAGATTCTGCATTCGCTACTTGAACGGTGGCAGTGATATGAGGGTTAGCTGTATCTTAAAGGAGCACGTGTCTCCGTAAAAGTAGATAATAATGGAGATAAACCAGGTCGTAAACACATCCACTTATGATAAAAAGCTATAAATATTTTGTAAACTGCGTTAACTTTCATTCAGTTTTTTAAATGTTGACTGGTCTGGTTTCTTTTTTCTATTTTTATGAGAATTTTTCTATTATTATTCTTTAGGGGGTGATGAAAAGTGATCATCACCGGCCACGGATATTCGTAACACCAGGAGTATCACAAATGCGTTATAAGTACTTTTTTTTGAAGATTCCTAACTCGTACCATTTGGAAGTACCTACTGTTCTTGGTAACTGCTTCCTTATAGGTGTTATTTTGGATTATGTTATTACCTACCTACCTACCTACGTATAAGTTTTTGCATGATGTCGTTCTTTTTATAAATAAATGCAGCAAAATTTATATTTAAAAGCAATAAAATTGCAGAATATGTAATGAAAGTACAAGTTAAGTTTGTAGTCAGTTAATAAAAAAATATTTTTCTTGCATCTGCGAACTCTTTATTCAAAAGATTTTTCACACGTATTGTCATTCAGTTGTTGAAATAAGACAACAAAAAAAAAACAATTCCTGTAAACAACATACATACATACATATCTTCACGCCAAGTCCCTTACAGGATAGACATAGAGTATAGAGTGCCAGACCTCACAATCCTGAGAAACATGTCTGGCTTCCTTCACATTTATTACCCTTTTCATACAAGCACGCCGTTTTCGGAGACACTTGACACCACCCTCGGATAATATCCGAGTGGTCTGATCCACATCCGCATTGTATATCTGCTTAGTCAATCTTTCATTTGTCATTCTTTCCACATGACCAAACCAGCAGAGCATCCCCTTTCGCATTTTAATACCAACACTTTCTTTCAATCCCACTCTTTCTCGGATCTCACTGTTACGAAGTCGGTCAGCGAGCTTTACACCACAGGTTTTCCGTAGCGCTCTTATTTCGATATATCGCCTCTGTGGTCTAGCGGTCCGGGTGTTGGACTTGACTGCATGAGGTCCCGGGTTCGCATCCCGGGTCGGCCAACGAAAAGAAAATTGGATTTTTCCAATTTTCTAATAAAAAAAATGTTGGTCGGGATTGGAAATGTGCCCGGTTGGCGATAGGCTTGCCACCTACCACATTGTGGGACTTAGTGTCTTCGGCTAGTCGTGGGTGCCCTGGTTGTACCTCTGCCTACCTTTTCGGGGATATGGGCGTGAAGATACTTTTACTTTATTTTTTTACTTATTTAGAACGCATTTATTCTACTTTCAAGCTTTTTCTAACTTATCCAACTCCCATACAAAAACGTTGACAACACACGTAGACAAACAAAGAGTTATGCAAAGCTGTACAACACGTAGCGAAAACTGCTTTTCCAAATATTCCATGTACCTACTTAGTTTTATTATCTAATCTTTTATTTTAAGTATTTAATTCGTTTCTTTTTGTTTATTTAAATGATATAATTGGTGAGAGTATTGAAAGTAAAGTCGGATGTTACAGTTTTACTACGTTTAAATTACTACAATTGCCTCTGTAGCCTAGCGGTCCAATGTTTGACTTGACTTTATGAGGTTCCGGGTTTAATCACCGGGTCGGGCAACCAAATAAAACACTTTTGTTTTTTTAATTTCACAATAAAGACCTCCTTGGGATTGGATATGCGCCAGCTATCATGTTGTGGGACCTAGTAAATTAGGCTAGTCTTGCTTTGGTTCCTCTACCTACCAATTCTGGGATATTGAAGATACATTTTGTAATATTAGAGTATCAAAACACAAGTTTTCTAGTGTAAAGAAGTATACTCAGCTATTTATACATTTTTTTATTTTAGAGGTCAGAGTCAGCATACGACTCTCCTGATGGTAAGAGACAGCCGTGGCATTTAGACACACCATAAACGTTACAGATGTGTTGCTGTACTATCACAGTTATTATACCGATACGAATAGGATAAGCTTATAATGACCGACCATTTAGACAAAATTTAGTTAGTATACTAATTCCAGCTACCAACCGCGAGGGTCGGATCGATTGCAAAGAGGGTTGGCATTTATGTGAACATTTAAATATATGCATTTTTGAGTATTTATTAAATATATTCTATTGCCTATTTTAAAAAATGAATGTTTTAAATTTTTAAATAAAAATAATGTAGCCGGGATTTGATATGTGCCCGACTGGCGATAGGCTTGCCACCTATCACATTGTATTGTATCATGGGCTAGTCGTAGGTGCCCTGGTTGCTGCTCTGCCTACCGTTTCCGGAATATGGGCATGAAGATACTTTTATTTATTTAAGTATTTCAATGTATTATCTTTGACTAAGACCCTTAACGCAAAGCTATAAGTTGCTTACTTTGGGGTTAGATTCAATTTATGTAATTTGTTTAGGATTATTTTGTTATTATTTACACAATATATATACATAATAACACATATACATACACATAAATATACATAATTTCTTATATATAACATTTAATTTAAAAAAAGTTAATATACATGTATTTTTAATTATTACTTAGTCTGGCCATAAATACTGTTACACTTAAAAATAAAAAAATATTACATTTGAATTTCGAATCTGTCATTTTTATACGATTGTTCATTGTGTTTTCT
>NJDD01000966.1:1094003-1154586 GCA_002245505.1 Calephelis nemesis | reverse complement strand
TTTTTTTAAACAAATCTCAACACAAAACTAGCACTGCTAACTGAATCAAATGCGTGTTCCCGCGCTTTCTTTTGTTTTCATAATTTTTTTTTTTGTTCAATGTCAGTTTGAAAATGGAACAAGGAGGTTTAATTCCACATATAAACTTTTTCCTAATTCTGAGTAGTTTTTCTGAAAAACTAAGAAATGCAAATAATAATCTAATATCCCTAGACAGTGTTGATGTGTGTATTTCATATGTGTATTTGCGAATAACTGTGTAAAATTTGTCATTATTAAAATTACCCCTGGCTGTATAGTGCTGTGCTGCTATTTGTCAAGGTAGGGATCCACTACCTAACCTATTCCTGGCACCATAATGACAATGTCATTTTACAGTTAAGAGAGTAGGGTAGCCGGAAGACTTACAACATTGGCCTAACAACCCGGCTACTGGACAGCAACGCACCTATAACAATTGAAGGGTTGAGTTCGAGAATAGTTTAACTAACAAATAGGTGATTTGACGCAGATGACATATTAAATATTGGGAGCATTATTTTCAATTCTACTAAAGTAAATCACCACAAATGCGGCGCTTGTTAAAAGTTAAAAGAGTTTTTGCCGATATTTTTATATTAGAACTCTATTTTTATACTAGAAGAATCTCAAGACATAATGCGATTCTTGTTATTTTGAAAAGGGCATTAGATAGATTATTTCTTTCTGAATCCAACGATACAAATAACTAATTTTTAAAAAAAATTCACTTAAATCGTTCTCGAACTCAACCCTTCAATTATAATATCCGCTCGGTCGCTTCTTACCATCAGGAGAGTCTACCACAGATGTTAGAGGTGCGTCGCTTTCTTGAGGCCGAAATGGAAGACCTACATTACAAGTCGATCGGATATCCTACCCTCCAGGCTGGAACGTAACAGAGTCATTATGGCGGCAGGAATATGTTCGACGTAGGATCCCTACCCTGACAAGTTGCACAGCACTGTGTGACCTGTGGTCTTGTTGGTACTGACCTATCTTATCCGAGCTTACCTCTCTCTGCCTTGCAGAAAGGCAGATGGTATGTTCTACTCAACGGATCTAGACCAACACGGGTAATAATTTACTAGTTTTGTTTCTTAATATGAGTAATAACGCATGATTCAGGCAGTGGTATTTAAAAAATTAGGTGTGCTGGCTATAATCAGTACGAAATTACATCTTTCAAACAAATGTCAGTTATGTTAAATCAAAAAATTCTCATAAAAAGCACCTATAGCATCGTATAAACATCGTATCAAGGTTGTCGTTCTTAAAATTTCGTATTTTTTTATGAAAGCGAACGGCCGCGGGCTTTTAGGCTATTCTCAAAATACCTATCGCATTTATAAAGATCAAACGCTTCGAACAAACGCGAGGTATAAACAAAACGCGTAGTTTCAGAACGAGTGCTTGCTCACGCAACCCCACCAATTACCGCTGCGTTCAGAAATTTCATTTCAAATTTCATAGAATGTTATATTTATAATTTTTAAATTTATAAAAAGAATTTTTTGATAGTTAATGGTGGTATATGTTAGTAGCTTTTAGCGGCAAATTGTGATTTTAAACCTTTATATAAGATTCGCAATGCAATGGTGTCAAATAATCTTTATACTCATAGAATAGGTATATTTCTTGTGTTACCTGGATGTTCTTAACGACTGGTCCGATTTTGATGAAATTTTTTGGGTGTATTAAAGGGGATGATCGATTGAGAATGGATCATATTCACAATTTGGTCTACTGGAAAATTTTTTTCATTATTTTTTGTTTGTAAGTAATCGTCGATTTTGGAATGTTTTACATTGGATTCACCAGATTGCGCTGCTATCGAAGCATCAAATATAATGTAGTAGCTGTTAATGTCAAGCGATACGAAGTTTGCTGGCTCGGCTAGTATCTTATATCTTATGATAATAAATTAATATTTTATATATTATACTGGAATTAATGAATGAATACACTTAGTTGTGCACCAAAACATACAAAATAATACACACTCTTTCACTTATAATATTTAACTTAGGTGCATAAAGGCGATCTCACCGCTTCAAAAAGCTACTGGCAAAAGTTTTTAAAACTGAAGGGATGAATGTTTATGACTCTTTTACACAAAATTCGCAAAGGGGCTTAGAATAAAAATCACATAAATACCTATCTATGTATAAATATAAAAGAAAGTAGTGTTAGCTTCACCATTTAAAACTCAAAAACGGCTGAACCGATGTGCCTGAAAATTAACTGGAAGGTAGTTCAAAACCAGGAGACGGATACTTTTAAGCCCGTTCGATTGGGACGAAAGTAGGAAAAACAGCATTTTAATTTTTCCTATGAAACTGAGCAGGTGGAACGAAGTTCGCCGGAACAGTTAGTAGTTTGTTAACCAAAATTATTTACATTCTACAATTTGGTATACATAATTTGACAAGTACCATGTACTTGTCATGTACTTGCCAAATTGGAAGAACAGAAGCGGGTGGAAGAAAGTTTTATTTTAAACTAGCTGCCCGCCCTCGCTTCGCTTCAGTTATTCAGGAATAAAAATCCTACTAATATTATAAATGCGAAAGTTTGCGAGTATGTCCGGGGGAAGGCGGAATGCAGTAAGCACGCATGTCTTTGCTACGCTTCAACGACATTTAATTTTGCGCCTGGAGCTTTTAATTTTTTGATAACTCATTAGTTGTAAATTTTTTCTGATAGTGTAAAAGGCAATTTTGATCTAAATTACACGTATAACGTATCTAACAGGTTTATTTGATCAAGGGTTTATACTGTATTGTTAAAAATATGTTCTAAAGTAACTCTTCATTTTACTGTTTTAAGTAAACGCAAAAAACGATTATTGTGGGTTATTCTTTAAGTGGTTTCTGAGATCTATCGAAGAGGAAAAATCCCACCATAGGTACATTGTTTTGTTAAAACTCAAAAGGTTTTGGCAGTGTTTTCGAGGAAAGCTCCCGATCGGCTTATTTTTTGCCGACATATTGAACTAATATCGTTGTAATATCGTTGGTTTGTACAAAATATAAACTTACTATTCACTAAAACCTTTCTCAAGAATTGTTCCATCTATTGTTGAAAACCGAATGAAAATCCGTTCAGTACTTTTCGAGTAAATCGCGTTCGAGTAAATCGCGAACAGACAGACGCGGCAGGGGACTTTGCTTTATAATCTATAATATTGATATTGATACCAAAGTGTTTATTCGTTTGATTGTGTACTATCGTTGTGTCTCGGCATACCGACTGTACCGAGCGACGGACGGTTCAGTAGATTTTCGTGAATCGTGGTCAGAACAAAACAGAGAGAAAGGTAATTCTCAAAATGTTTTCTGATTATTGATGTCTACACATTTTTTTCCCAGAATCAATTCTTAGACAGTTTTACTAAAAACTAGCTTCCGCCCGCAACTCCGTCCGCGCGGATGTCGGTCGGAAAAATTATTTTTTTCTACGTATTTTTTCAGGATAAAAAGTATCCCATTTTATGCACACGATAATAAGGTATAATTATACCAAGTTTCATCGAAATCGAACCGTTAGTTTTCACGTGATGCCTGAACATACAGACAGACAGACAAAAATGCTTTGATCACACATTTGGGTTTGGTTTCGATCCAATAACACTGCTATTTATTTTTTCAATATTTTCAATGTACAGAATTGACCCTTCTACAGATTTATTATATTTATAGATATTTTATGTTTGGATGATTCTAATTAGATAATCAAGGAAACAAACAAACAAGAGGCCTCACTATTATTTATAGATTTAGGTAAGTATATATTTTGGAGGAGAATAAACAATTTATAACATATTTTTATGTTAGGATAATAAGTTCGCGTTGTATTAAGACGAATACTTTTGTTTAAGTATTTTTTCAGGTTATCTTTTGTTATAATTATTTATTCTAACTTTTATGTAAAATGCTTGCTTGCAAATGTTTTTTACCAGTTGTATCATATGTATATTGTATAATTTATTTACAGAATAGCATATTGTTAAAAAGTTTAATTATCGCCTCTGTGGTCTAGCGGTTCAGTAGTTGGACTTGACTGCATGAGGTCCCGGGTTCTAATCCCGGGTCAGGCAACAAAAAGAAAATTTGGTTTTTCCAATTTTATAATAAAAAAATATTGCTCGTAATTGGTGCCCGGTTGTCGATAGGCTTGCCACCTATCAGATTGTGGGACTTAGTGTCTTCGGCTAGTCGTGGGTGCCCTGGTTGTGACTCTGCCTAACTCTTCGGGGATATGGACGTGAAGATACTTTCTTTCTTTCTTTAACTATCAACGTAACAAATTTAACAAAGACTTATAAAAAGTGAAGCTTTTGAACTAAGTTGATAATAACAGATCATATTGATATGCATAATGAAATCCATAAATATATTTTGTATAGCTTTTGCCTAAAAAACTTGCGAACAAAAAAAAATAAGCCAATTGCAGTCCTCTCCAAACAAACCCCTTTCCCAAAAAAGGATTCGTAAACAAACAATTTGACAAAAAACAAAATAACATATGGCACGTCTGCCGTTTTGGGCGAGACAAAAAATAGGAACAATTTTACTGTCGATATCGGGGCAACGGGTTGAAATCAGTACAAATTTGTATTCGTTAAAAATAGCCACAGTAATTGACATTGGGATCGATGTCTTACACTGTGTGCGGTCTGGATAAGGTTCAGCTTACACTGGATAGTAAGTTTTTTATGAGGGATCATCCCTAGAAAATTACGCCGTATACATTTGTAATTAAAGAAAAGCTATGTTGCCACCTCGAAAAAGAAGTAGTAAAAAGAACGGCTTTGGGTTAACGCGCGATTTCTTATTCCAAATACACGCGATTTATCTCATTTTTTGTTTAGTGGTATTTGCGTTATCTACATGAGGTCCCGAGTTTAACTCCCATTTCGGGTGATTCAAGTGTGTGTTCTCAATATTTAAATAAAAAAGACGTTATTGCGATTGGATAAATATCCGAATAGCGGTATGTTCGCCACCTACTCGTATCACCGTTGTTATTTAACATACTTGGCTAATCGTGGAGTGGTCTGGTTGCACCTCTACCTTACACGTTGGAAAAAAGGCTATTATAACTTTTTTCTTTGGATTTATGAATTTGATGTTACAAGATTTCTCAGTTTTAATTTAGGTTTTAAGATGCGCTGACATTGTAAATAAGTTTTAGAAGGCTTCGAAAAGTCCGGTGAAATTTTTAGAAATCACAAATGAAGAAAGATTTAATAATTTGTTATTGTACCTACACCAATACAAATATATAAAAAATAATAATGATGTAGCACCTGCCGTTTGTTAGTAAATTCATTTGCAACATCTTATTACACAATTTTTCTAAAATTAGGCTTAAACTATTTAAAACCAGCCATTTGAACGTGACTTTGTACACGGTTTAAGTGGCATTTCATGGTTATTGATGACAAAGAAAGATTTTCCACAACTAAAAGTTATCCTAAATATTTACCAGTATAAGCTACTGCTTTAAACAATTTGATAGATTCAGAAGATTTTGCGTGACTAATAAACATACAAACAGAGCAACAGACAAAAAATTAATTTACTTCTTTGTTTTGTCTGTATGTTTTACGAAAACAGAGCAAATACTAGTAGGTATTAAAAGATACTAGCGGCCCGGTACGTCCTTCGCTACGTATGTTTACCGTACGAATGACATAATACAATAAAAGGAAAAAGAAAAAAAAAACAACGGAAAAAAAGTTTCAAGATGTGCAATGTGTACAAAAATGTGTACCTACAGCGGGGCTTGTGCTGTCATCTGAAAAAAAGTTTGAATTTGACTGAAAAATACCTATTAACAAAATGATCCGCCATATTTCGAATTGTTTGTTACAAAAGAGCGGTTCTTCATTTATCACATATAAATGAAGAACCGCTCTACCGATTTCATGCAGACTTCACATAAACCATCTACCAAATAGTCCGAACAAAGTCTAAACATTTGGGTTGGATAGGTGAGCCGGTTCTCAAGTTATAAAATTACAACGAAAAGTGGTATTGATTTTTATGTATATAGATAACATGTATGAATTTACTTTTGTTACATTGATTTACTTATCTACTGTTTTACTAAATTATGCGTCACGTTGTTTAGTCCGCGTTAGACTCCTAAACTACTTGACCGATTTCAAACGATGCGCACATTATGCACAGTTTGATCCAACATAAAAGATAGATTGGCTTAAATTTCAATTTTTGTCGAAATATTATTTAAATATAAGAAAAATTATGGCCTCAGCAACGCGTGCGCTTTTCTGTAAGTAATATAATATGTGTACATAAATATAATCTTAGCAGTCGTTATAATCAATATACAGTAATTTCAGTGAGACTTAGCGCCATTGAGTAAATACACTTACTGACATTACTAACTTCTTTTTGTCATTATTAATAAATTTACTCATTATGTACCTACACGAAATTTTAGTAATTATGAACACACTATGTCCATATTTTCTCTTAGTCCCGCCAAGAAAAGAAACATTATTCTAAACTTTTAAATTAAAAAAATATCACGAAGACTAAAAACTCATGAAAAGTTTGAACATATTTTCCAGAATACACATTTTTTCAACAAGGATATGTAGGGAGCTAACTCGAAGGTTCAAGTAATAACATAATAAGGCAGAACATAATTCATTTGCCTTAATAGATAGAAAGGAATGTGAATAATGTATACATAGATGATCAATTAAAATCGAATTCTAGAATTCACAGAATATAAATTCAAATTTACAAACGTTTAGAAACATAAAATGTTACAAGAATGGTGTTATAACACTACGATTTATAATTTAAAAACAGAGAAAAGCGAATCTGATTCTGCCTCATTTTTTCTAGGTATATTTTTGAACTTATGCTAAATTTTTTGGTCAATGACAAAGTAAATGTATTAAAAATAACATATGATTTTGTTTATTTAGGGAGGATTGGAGGCGCAATACCAGAAACGCACCGAAATACAGCAGTGGTCTTTGGATAAGAAAAGTATAAAGTTACTTTAGTGTTGCCATCTCAGGTATAAACCGTCTTAATTTTATACCATTGCAATGCGAAGGTTTATGGATAACATGAAAGTGTCAGGTCTGAAATTGTTCAATTAAAAGAAGAAAAAACGGAAAGAAAAACCTGTCATCACTTAGCAAAATATAGTCATTTTCAAAAATCTGTTATTCGAAGCTGAGAAACATTTAAATGACTAACAATCTGGAACTCCTAAGCTAAAATTGGAAGGAGTTAAAAGTAACATAAAACATCAAAAACATTTCCCAGTAAATTATTCGCCAATGTATGGGCTATACGACTCAAACTGTCATAAAGTTATTAGATGTCATGTAGAGTCGAGATTTTTACATTTTCTGACTCTACAAGCCCAAACAATAAATTATAAGTCAAAAAAAGTATGTTATAAGTTTCAAGTGGGTGCACGAGCGTGTGTGTGAGTTTGTGCGTGTTTGCGTGTGCGAGTGTGTGTCTGTCTATGGTATCAGAACTTTTAACCGAATAGACAGATTTCGATGCGACCTTTTTGGACGAAAGCTCGCATGATCAAGATAGTTCTTTGCAACATTACGTTTAGGTCTTATCGGGGATAACTTGAACATTTTTAAATGTTGGATTACTATTTATTTTCCTAATATACAATAATTTTGCACTATCGAAACGGTAACATGATTTGCCACCGGTTGGGTGTATTGTGAAAAAAAAAATACACCGATTGTTTTCCGCTTTTTCATTTTTTCCGCTATTATACCATACTTCCTATAGTGATGAAACGATCAAGCCATAGATTTTATCTTAGGTTTAAAGTCTATGCATGTAGAGTTAGAGTTATCTACATGACATCAGATAACATATTTTTTTATGATATTGGAAGGCAAACAAGCAGACGGATTTCCTGATTGTAAGAAATTGACGCCGCCTAACGGTGGAAATGGTGCGTTGCCAAAATTAGTTCGCCTTTGCTTACCTCTTACCAGCTGCAAAGCTGGAGGCATATGGTTTATTGTACATAGAGGATCTGGGCAAACGCGAAGAAAAAATACTAAATAAAGAAGTTTCCATTTAAAAAAAATTAAAATGTACATTTTCAATTTTCTAATAACATTAACGTTACCCAGGACGAAACTTGCACCTATCACATTGTGGCACTTAGTGTTTCCGGCTAGTCTGGTTAAGCTTCTGCCTACTTCGGGGATATAGGTGTAAAGATACTTTATATTTGTCTAAAACATAAATGGTAACGTTAGGTTAGCTCACCACCTATTGTACCTAAATGATACTACTTCAATCCTGAGTGCCCCACTGCCTACCTCAACAAGGATATGGGAGTGAAGAGGTTTACTGTTACTGACAACTTGGTTGCTGATGTTATATTCACAAAAGTATAATATATTCAAATCATTAATGCGCTTAAAAACTGCTACAAATTATGTAGAGCTGAAAAACCGACTTTAAATTAACGTATGTCAAACTAAAAAAGGTTACTCCCAACTTTTAAATGCAAACGGGAACAAGTAATCGAATGTTTTAGAAGAAAAGGGAGAAGCTTTTTTGTCTAATTACTATAGAGATTCAACTGTAGTTTGTCTCTCAATTAAAATTTATAACATAAATACGTGTAGGAAAAGCTTTGGAATTTGGACCCCTTTCAAGAAATTTGCGAGGACGTAGGTATGAGATTAACGACACTGATAGTTTATGTGTAGGAAAAGTGCAAAAAACCACTTTTTATTAACATTGCTTATAAAGTGCATTTAGTCAAAAATTAAACATAGCACATTATACTACCATGCATTTCACACACAAAGAAATATATTGATAACGATAAAAGATCCCAGATGGCGAATAAAATATAATCATAATGTTTAGAAACAAAGTAGTTGATCGAGTCAAATGAAGATGGCGTTTTTATCAAAAAGATAGTTGACAGTAGAACCTTAATAATTAAAATTTATTATGGTCAAATTTCGACCATGGAGCTACCACTAGTTTATTTTAATAAAGTATGGTATCCGAATATGCAGATACAGAATATCACATTTTCTTAAATCCTACATTTGATCACCTGTTACAAACACATAAGCAAAAATATGAATAGGTTCTAGAAAAAAGTTTGGAATTAAACATAAAACATTAAGATGGTTTTTTCGTATTTATAACTTTGTATGTATAAAATCGATTCATTTTTAAATAAAAAAGGTTATGTTTGAATTACAAATGTAATATTTAAACAAAAGACATTCTTTTAGCGTTTATTATCACCAAGTTTCTGATCTGACTTATTCTGCTATAGACAAATTACGTCCTCGTGAATCCTTAATGCCTGATTAAATACAAACAACATACGAGTCTGTTTTAAACTGCGCATAAATATCTATTTTCGAAGACTAATCTAGTTATTACAAAATTATGACTATTTTGAAGGTATTTAGAACAAGATAACCAATATAAAATAACGCACTGCCACAGTGATATAAAACAGTCGTAAACTGAGAATGTATCCGGCATTCAGGATCCACATTTCGACTATATAGCTTTATAAAGTCTTTAGAAATTGATATTTCACAAAATTATTTTATTTTCAGTTTAGTACCAACTTGATATAATTATAGAAAACGTAATGACATGAACAAAATTTGCATTTTGTCTGCACTTTCTGCTTATTTAATGCCAATTACAAAAATCAAAACTATAAATCGCATTTGTGAATTTTGTATCTTCGTACCTATTACTATCTAAGTGAATATACCCACGAATAGCCGAAGGCGCAAAATCTTAAAGTGAGAGGTGGCAAGCATATCGCCAACTGCACACATATCCAAACCCAGGTAACGTTATGTTTCTATTAGAAAATTTAGAATACATTTTTTTGTTGTCCTACCCGGGGATCAAATCCGGAACTTCAAGAAGTCGACTCCGACGCTGGACCGCTAGACCACAGAGGCGATCACAGTAACACAGTAATTAGAAGTCTTAATTCCATTGTTAAATTCTAAAATACCACTAAAAATATACATCAAATCCCTGTGGGAGAATCATATGTACAAGTATTCTTAAAAGAATACCTCCAGTGACTAATTTGTTAAACACGTAGTTTTCTGCTTCTAGAAATTACATGTTTATAATTATAACCGCATAAATCACTTATAATTTTAAATAAATGGTCTGTGAAGCATTAAAAAACATGGCGCTCCGGCGAACGTCAATCGTCGGGCACCAACTTAAAAGCCATTTAAACATCGCCACAGCCCTTGGCTTAATCTACGATCTGAGAGGTGATGACAGGCTGGAACGTATAGCAGAGTTCACTTATGCTGTGATGTAACCGATTTATCGAGTTTAGAATTTAATTGCACTACACATTTTTATTTCAACCTCGATAGCGACGGAAAAATTCGGGCTGGCTTCAAATATAAATAGTTCGTCTTATTTGTCCAGACAATTTTGCTAAGTCAATCGACCAGACTAATTTTATACATACATACAAATCTTTATAATTATTCTATTTTATACATAAGCTTTGTCTCACAGTAATTAACAGGCGATGTAAGATAATTTTGCTACGGTTCATATTCCCGAAGGGGGCAGACATTTGTGTAATGGACATCACTATAACCTTTTTTTTTGTCTGGGTGTTTACTAAATTCATTCTGGTGCCTATTTAAGTATTTTTATGTATCTGTATCGTTGTCTAACACTGATAACACAAGCATATAATTTTGCTTACTTTGAGATTAGATTTACTTTTTGTAACTTATCCAGGTACATATATTTATTTATTTGTTTTGGTCGAATTTCGATAAATATTGATAATATGACCACGATATTTGTTCGTTGCTTTTGCACGCGACTTCGCTCACACGTTGAAGTGACTTTTCATAGTTAGTGAAAGCAATCAAAAATGTTCCCCCGCTGAAAGATATCCTAAATATTGACCCAGATATAAAAATTTGGCAAAAAACTCTTCAGTAGTTTTTGTGTAAAAGCAAACTGATATACTAACAAACATTTTAATATTCCTTGTTTTGTGACTTTATACGTATTTTATACAGATATAAAATACGTAGAAAATCATTATGTTTTAAAAGTATTTCGTGAACAGATTACGTTTTATAATATACTCGCTCCGGCTTCGCATTATTATGAAAAATACGTATAAACCTTCCTCTTCAATCACTTTATCTATTAAAGAAAACCGCATCAAAAACCGTTGCGTAGTTTTAAAGATTTAAGCATACAAAGGGACATAGGGACAGAGGAAGCGACTTTGTAAATATATAATAATATTAAAAAACTTATAATATTATTTCATATTTTATAAGATTCATAGAAGAAGTTTTTTTACAAAATTCATGATTAAAAAATGAAATTATTAAATTTTGCACGTTTTGGCGGTAGTTTACAAATTGAATTAGTTATTATTTTAAATTGATTAAAACTTTAATGTTATAATTGTTAGAGCCAGAGCCACCTGTGAACCCGGTGCAGAACCTTTTACTGTTAGCATATCTAGGAAAAAACTGAAGTACAAAAGACGTGGCGGAAGCTCGTGAAGCTCTTCTGCACGATTTAATTCCAAAAACTACCCGATCGGTTTGTTTAAATTAAAACTATTACCGAAAGTTGTACGTGGGCGACAGACGAACACCAGGCCCGCGCGATGGGAGGCTATGTGCAATTATAGCCCACCAAGCTACGTGTACATCACTACTGTGGCATGCTAGCGATTCATTTAGGGTTATTCTTAAATATCTATATCATGCGAATTGGAAATTTTAATCGTATTTGTCGTTTTAGGTACTTTTGCACACAGCACTAGAGGATTATTAATATGTAGTCCCAAAAAATCAACGATATTTCGATAAAACAAGTTTGTTGTTTAGTATTAAATAAATGTTAGTAATTCGCTAGTATTGCTTGAACATAATACTACCTAAAATGACATACTCGGTCTCAATTTCCAATATTGCATGAAACGAGCTTCAAGAGTAACCCTACTTATTCTAATGAAAAAAAATATTAGTTTAAATATATAAATTTCTTTTTGCAAACTAAATATTCTTCGATAGAAACCAAAAAAAAGTCACGCCAACTTTACGAAATTCAAATGAAATGATTTATTTTGGCATTAAATTGCAAATTAAATAATTTTAAGATTTAAATATTGTTAGTATATAGGTATATGAATACAGTTTGGACTCTCATGATGGTAAAAGACAGTCGTCGTCTATAGAGATACTAATTTTTTAGAAGATTAAAGGAATTATTATTATTATTAAAGATGTTACTGTTGCTTATGACCGGTATCTTAGCTACGTGAGCAGGTGGTCCCTGTCACTAGAGCAGTGTCCTTTGCCGTCAGGGTTGCCATGTTATCAGCTGTCTTTACCTGTACCAAATAATATAATTATAGTATATAATCGGTTATCGAAATATTACTAATCTATTAATTTTTAACTAGCTAGTTATGCATTTTTAAATAAAGACCAAAATACCTAAATCTAGAAATACCTAAAATTTGCAAACTCCACTAACAAGACAAAAACTATTAAAACATTTTTCATAAAAAACCTTACTAACAAAAAAAAGCTGCTGGATACACCCGAGCTTTTTTATAAAAGCCTTTTTATCACTCTTTTTTCTTTTTTTTTTACAAGAACCTTAAAACCTTAGTAAAGACAGTTAACATTTTTGTGATACATATCTGACAAATCATACATTCATAAATTTCAATATTTCGAATCCTCTGTGTTGTCTAATAGGCCGATGTAGAGTTGATAAAATGATTTTCCAGAGTTCGATTCCGTTTGAGGCTACTCAAAAATACTTATTTTCTAAAAAAAACAATGCTTTTGATTGAATAAGCTATGGGCTCGCCACCTAGCATATTGTGGGATTTAGTATTTTCAGCTAGTCGTGGGTACCCTGGTTGTACCTAGTTTTACAGTTCTTTTTCCCGGAAGAGGGAGTGCAAGTTCTACGAATTGCCAGGACAAATTCTAGGACTTTAAACCTACGATACGCCATTTCAATGTAGGTTAGTCATCTAGCTATCAAGAATAGTGAAATACCAGTTTTCGTCGATCGCTGAGATAGCTACGCGTAGACAAAATAAACAAATATGCTATCTATTGTGATGTGCTGATGCTGATTCTTCATTCTCGTGTTATTACATCACATCCTGTGATGTATGAGTTTGTATTTAATATTACTATTGCGGATAGATTCACCTTCTTTTAAATTACAATTTCAGATTTTTAGATACAATTCCACATTCAGATTTTTAATCTGTTCTATCGATCTTTCATTTGACTTTTTTGATAATCGTGATCATCATGATCTTTCACACCAACACTGTCTTCCGATCCCACTTTCTCTCAGATGATCATCTATTTTCACACCAAAACTGTCTTCCGATCCCACTTTCTCTCTGATCTCGCAATTGTAAGTGTGATCGGCAAGTGAATGCCGCATGGTTTCCCTAGCGCTCTGATTTCAGCATCCTACTTTGGTGCTTTTTATGACGTACCCAACTATCCGTTTTTTAGAAACGTTGGGATAAATATAGAACTATGCAAAACATTATTCATTGGACAGTGGTTTTCATTACAACGTCTTTTTGTCTTTTTCAGTCTACGTGCCTAATCTTCGACAAAACATTCTGTTGTTTAACGATATAATGCGATTAATGGTTAGATATTTTATCTGATCTATCCTAAAACCATGGATTAATAGAGTTATTCCATTCAAGTTGGATTCTGGAGTATAGCAAAAGCGGTAGGTGACAGGAAGCAAGAGATGCTAAGAATTCTAAAACCAAACAGCACCGACTGAAGGAAGTTGAAAGATAATCTCAATAGGTATATGATGATTGCTGGGACCGGGCCTGAATTTACTTTTATTTTGATTAAACACAGATTAAAAAGAACTTGATGAGATATTTTAATACTCATACAACGGCTATATTATTGATATGATGCTGTTGATATCCGATGCTTTGCAGCATTACTAATGGACCAATACGTAATACTACACATATTTCCAGAGCTTATTATAGTGTCTTTGGTATTTCTAAAGATAAGGGCTTGATAAGATATACTCTGATAGACGATATGTTGCGTACTTTGGATATAGTAGGTACCTCTATATTAAACCTACGAAGTTACCTGTTATTATTATTATATTGTACTACTAAACTGAACTACTATATTACTAAATTGAACTAAAAAAAAAACTTCTAATATAAATGAAATCTGTAAACTGGCTGTTATTGATTTTATTAATGACTAGCTGTCCCGGCGAACTTTGTTCCACCCGTTCAGTTTGTATAGGAAAATGTAATATTTTTCTTATTTTTCTCGCAAGTTTTTTCCTTTTTCTTATCTTTTAAGCCTTCCCTGGACTTGAACAAATAATTCAAAACCAAAATTAGCGAAATCGGTTCAGCCGTTCTCGAGTTTTAGCGAGACTAACGAACAGCAAGTGATTTTTATATATATAGATAGATAGAAGTGTTTTTATTATAAACATGACTATAAAGTCATGGCTAGTACTTTTTTCGCTCTTGGCGTGGAAGGGTGGTTTTAAGGGAAGGATATTTGGTGGCATTCCAACAAAATAAATGAATTATTAATTCACTTTATAATGCACTAAAATATATAAAAAATAGACACTTTAAAAAAATACTACCTTAAGGCACACAATTCATTAAGTACTTTAAAAAAATAAACTATGTTCGATAACGGATCATTCAAAATTCGTGAAATATACAAACTTTCATAGGTATTTATAAGTGTGAATTTTTCCATTCACAACCAAGTAAAGAAACCTGCTTAAGATGAGTCGTGAGTTCTAAATGTTCTCCATACAGGCTAGGTTGCAACTTTTGTTTTTCTGTGATTTTTTTGTCTATAAT
Source organism: Calephelis nemesis (assembly GCA_002245505.1). Classification (NCBI taxonomy): domain Eukaryota; kingdom Metazoa; phylum Arthropoda; class Insecta; order Lepidoptera; family Riodinidae; genus Calephelis; species Calephelis nemesis. The sequence continues at coordinate 1,139,607 of NJDD01000966.1, read as the reverse complement.
TTTGTCTAAACCGTAAAACTTGAGACTAAATTAAATTTTTAAGTGTGTTTACCACTTAGGCACGTACATGTCATTACAAAATTACTACTGCCTTTTAATTTTCTCAATAACTGTTATAGATCAAATAAAAGCTAATATTTTTAAGAATAAATTAGTTAGTTTTTTTAAGTAAAAAAGGTGTGTGCACGATTCACACACGATAGAAGTGAAACTTCAGTAAATCGACAAAAGAATGAGATGAATATATATTTGTGTCTCTTACCTGTCGTTTTTTCCTTTGCGCCCGTTTTGAAATCACAACGATTCTTAAGAAGTTTCATTTCAAAAAATACATACCATTTCTTGTGGAAGTCCCCACAAACCTGTTAAAGCAACGGTTGAATAAAAGTATACTAGATATTAGCATGACAATGGTGAGAACTGTTATTATAGCGACAGATATAGGTAAGATGGTGGTACCGATTCAGGCAAGGTAATGTCACTACTACGAGTATGTGTTAAATATTGTCTACCTTGGCCCAATTCTCGTTTGTTTGAATTTGTTAGCCTTTAAATAAGATTGTCTTTTATTTTCTTACAGGCACAGCGCCTATGTTTGCGAGTATGAGAGGGGTCCACGGTCAAATGCTGTCTGGCGGCTCTCTAAGTGCCTCCTCAATAAGTGGCTTGGGGGGATTTGGACACCACTTGTCCTCCCCAATACCAACCCAACCGCCAGACTGCAAGCCACCCACGCCGTTGTCAATCGCACCCACGCCAGCCAGTTCTGCTTCTTCAACGACGGTCCACTCGTACTATGATCATATCATATGAGTAAATAATTTATGGTTAGTTAATGTTTTCTTAGTGAAAATAGATACAAAAAAATAGCGAACAAACACATGTCTCTCCTGATGGTAAGAGACTACCGTGGTATGTAGATACCATAGATGTTATAGATGCGTTTCTGTCATGTGGCCGGCATGTTAGGCCTATTGCGTAGGTCTACCGGCTTCTCTACCGTCCCTCATTATCCCAGAGTTATTATGGTGGCAGGAATAGTTAAGACGGTGGATCCCTACCAGATTAAGGTGCAGCATTCTACCACCAGTTTTTAAATGTACAGATATAGGTACAACTACGATTTTAGTAGTATAGATAAGTTTATATATTTGGTAATGACCAAAACCCAGTATTCGTTTATTACAAGCTGCCTGGTAGAAAGGCAGATGGTCTATGTTACTCAGCCGACCCGGACCAAAAATGGGATAGTGAATTTTTGTTCGGATTTTGATATTATTTTTTGGCAAGTAGGTCATGTTTCCGAGGTGGCTCCATGTATTTTTTTGTCGCGAATTGTAACTTAAGCTGGGTTTACACAGTACAAGTTCGCTCTGACCGAGTGCGCGTAGTTCGTATTTTTTATTATGATCTGACTAGCGGTTTTTGGGTTATACTTACTTAATAATGCTTGCGATTTGCATGTAATAATAAATTTCTTGTGATAATATGTTATATTTTAATGCGTGTTTTTGTAATATTTATAGTATTTAAATTAAGTTAATGTTAAAGGGAAATTCATTATCGTGCGAGAGCAAAATTGTCTAGACAAACTCAAAAAAATTTCAGACGATTTCATTGTTGGGTTTCATTTTGTTTAGAAAAGTCGATTAATACATACAAAAATAATAATATATAAAAAAATGCATTTAATGGCCGAACCATGATTAAAATTTATGCATTATCAATTATGAAAAACCGCTTGTCAGGTGTTAATAAAGTTTGTATCAAACCACCTCGGAAAAGTTAGCTACCTTTTGAATAAATAAGTATCAAATCGTGATGTGGTGATGAAGTTGGAGTCAGATTTTTGTAGTTTTACTGCGCTTAATAATTATTGTAATATAGGAAAGCACTCAGCGGCCCCATTTCCTGATAGTGGGAAGTATAGATACCTACGTTGTTTTAGGTTTGCACCTTAGCTTTCTTATTATTAAAGATGAACTAAAGTACTAAGTACTACTACAGAGCCGGATTAACCTCGTATGGGCATGAAGTCAATACAATTATCGGGCCCCTTTTCTCCACGTACTCTGGCTGACTAAATAATAAAATAATGTTTTTTGCATAGAGGGTAATAGTTGTAGTTTGTGAGTGGTCTATTTACAAACGTGAATAAGGTCCATTTGCCTTCTGAAACATTTTTTAGTTCTAATATTAGATACTAGATGGTTCTCTTCCTATAAAGTGTTATCATTTTCGATCCCTAAAACTTTTTTATGCGGACTGCAGTGGACTCCAGTCAGTCCAGCGCCCCTAGGAAGTTGCCTGTCTGTCTTAAGGTTAATCCGGCTCTGAAAGTACTCCAAGGTATAAGCTGATATTTTACTCCTTCTATAAGGACTACAATGTCAACTTAAACTTTGAAGTAGTTTTACTAAGTATCCAACCTTCCAAATCAGTAGTATCAATCCGGGCGTGTCATTTTTTCATGTGACACGGCTGTCTTTTTTATTATTACTAATAGCTGAGCATAACGATCCTTATCTCAGTTGTCCTGTTGAAGGTGAAATTACATTAAGCCAAAAGATGCCTTATTACTGTTTTTTTAAAGACGATTAAGATGTAATACTCCGGAAATACCTTCTTAGGCAGGATGTTCCATTCCTTAACCGTTATTTGTTGATGTGTAATAAATGTAAAATCAATTACAGCAGTTACCTTGCTTGTACGTCTCGATTCACGGCTAAGAAATGCCGAAGAAAGAAGACTTTAGGTCTTTAATATGCAAGTCTACCGGCTACCCTCTGAATGGAAATATGACACTGTCATTATGGCGACAGGAATACGAAAGGCGGTGGATTGCTGCACGGTCAAGTTGCTACACAGCAGACTATCACCAATGGTATCGACGATAATGACCCATTCAAACTTTGGTAGTCTCTTTTGAGCTGCCTGGCAAGGAGGCAAATGGCCTATTCTCTTCAGGGGACCCGAACTAATACGAAGGAAAAGCGCCGTTAACGAACTTTACCCTCGACTCTAGCTGACTGCACCATGTCAATAATTTAGTAACCTATTATTAGATGATTATTCCATTAGCATAAGACGGGGCCATCATATATCTCAGGAAGCCTTGGAATCTGAAACTTAGTAACAAAAATATTTGTATTTCATTGCAGAAAACGTGTGAAAGAAAGTGTCTTGAGACTTCCAAAAATATGAAATGAAACAACAGATAAAACTAGAAACCTAATCACTAAGAAATGGAAAGCAAATTTAAACAGATTTAAACACATTTTTGATATGTTACGATATTTTTATTTGTTTAGTGCCTAATGTATTAATATTTATAATATTGAATCTGTATCTCACAAAACATTATTACCGGTATAATATGTCAAATATATCATTGTTCTATACAATGTGATTTTGATATCTTGACTAAAAGATGAACAAATATTTTTTAGTATACAAATATCGCTGTGTTTTTGTTCCCGCCTCTATATTGGTTTACTTGAAAATTTAGTGTAATGTACAAACATATACAAGTCAATGCATAGACTTCTAATGTAGATGGATATCAAAATCATACTTTTGCTTTATAATAAGACTTATAAGAGTTATTGGAGATAAAAGATATGTGTTTATTTTTATCAAAATATTTTAAGTTCTAAGTTCTTACATGTAAATATATTAAATTTATTATTATACACTTTTGAGTTAAACGACACCTGTCATCAAGGACTTAATATACTTAAAACCTTTTTTTTAGTTAAGCTTATTGAATAAAACAGTGATAAATATATTTTTTAACTAAACAATTTTTATAAAAATTTTAAATTTATTAGTAATGAATACGAACTGAATCATTTTTTCTTCATTCATAACTTTCTACTTTCTATAACATCTCCAGAAACTTTAATATAGGATGTCCTAGGTATCGACTATGTAAAGACAAATTTCGAATTTTCTTAGCCGACAGTAGAGTAACTTTACAATTTAAACAAAACAAAATATCTATCTCTAAATTTTTGTAAGAATCCCTGGATGACAAAAATGTTAAAATTTTGTGCTGTTTGCGAATAATTTAGCTATTCAATTTCATAGCTTTTGTTTCATTATAATAACATTGGAATTTAAAATATGTTTTCTAATATTCTCAAATATTAAACTACAAAAATCTGTAATGCCTCTAAAAGTGGTATTAAACATCTTGAAATGTATTTTTTAGAGAAGAGAAACGGGCAAATAGGTCATCTGAATAGTAAGTGATCTCTGACGCCCTCGGACATCCGCAATCCGCAAAAGGAGTGTCACAGATGCGTTGCAGAGCTTTTAGGAATGAGAATTAACGCTTTTTTCTTAAACGCTCCCAAGTCGTGTCCATTAGAAAATATCACTATATTTACTGTACCGAAATATGTATGTACTGCAAAAGTAACCTTAGAATATTTGAACGATGAGTAAGGGTATTTTTTATGCTATTTAAATATTATTAGTTTAACGCTAGTTTCTAGGAAAACTTGTGGTTATAAAATTAACATTTCATAAGAATATTAGACGAATATACAAATATTTTCATTGACTAGACATTTTTAATAACTTTTTTTTAAATTAAATCATCCAAAGCGCATGTAATATATTAGTGTAAGCATTTTAAATTAAAAAATAATAGTGTGTTTTACGAGTTTAAATTAAAAATGTCTGGGTTATATAAATTGCATTTTTTGTTGTGAAATGAAACTTAAGCTGGATTTACACAGTACAAGTTCAGTCAGGCTAAGTATGCTCGAGTTAGTTCGTATTTTTATTATATTCCGCTCTTGAGTTATACTTAATTATGCAAGTTTTTTGCCTAAAATTAATGTACTTATTAATTATTATGTATAACTCAAGATCACTAGACGATGTTAACAAAATTGACGTGGGACTATAGCTGAATCATTTGTTATATTTCAAAAAAATGAAATTTATCAAATGCCGACGTTGACCTCGTAGTCGTTTTTTTTTGCAGTTTGCAGGTGCAAATGAACGAGTAAATTTGAAAATTAGAACACAATTCTACTTGCCGCATTAATTAGATGTCAGGATAGGTAGACATAAAACGAATAGCCTTCCTACCTAGTTCGAGCGAACTTGTCTTGTGCAAACCCGGCTTTACTTTCCAGCTTAGTACACATTCATCTTCGAGTCTTTCTCCACTTTTTAATTAGTTTGGTCAGGGTTCATTTTTCATTGCATAAAGTTTCAATTCATTAATAAAAGTGACTACTCTTAGATCATCGAGTGGTTTTAGACAAAGATGTTATTGTTAAGTAATTTATTAAGATGACCCAGCGAACTACATACTATCTGATAAAATGGTGGTAATTCTGCTCAGCACTAACTAAACTTAGTTTAAGTTTTTAGTTGTTATGTTAATATTTTGGACATGTCAAATTAGTCGGGACAAATTAACTTGTTACTTTTTTTAATTCACTTTATCCGGAGAATAGATAAGGCGATCGAAGATAATTCGGATGCACGTTTCGAATTTCCGTAACAAAATGCCAACCAATGCAAATCCACTCAAATTCCGTACGGAAAATTTCCTAACGTGTGTTGTAGGTCTATGGAATTGTTTGGATTTGTTGCGTTGTACCTTTTTTTTTAATCGGACTTCCGTAACAAAATTCCGAATCTATTTGGGATTAGGCCCTCATCAAGTCTATAGAAATGTCAGAATCTAACAGCACTAAGCGTGTTTTATCTCTATCAATTAATTATTACCGTTGAAAGAATATAGAGACAACTTAAAACTAGTCAGTGAGTACGCAGCAAAATTATCACCAATGACAGCTAGTGTGAAAAAAAATTATTTTACCTATTTTACCAGCAATTTTCACAGTTTTCCTACATAAGAACCATAAAGTTGTAACTATAGCTTATAAGAACCATGTGTGTGCCTTAATGAAAATACAAAGAAATAGCTGAATAGGTAGAGTAGTTTAAGAGATTTGCGCTTACCAACAGATTTGGTTATTTATTTTTATCGATAAAAAAATTGTTCTATTTTGAACAACACTATCTATATATTTATATATCTATGAATATATCGATAGTGATAGATATAATAGGCTAGTGCTGTGCTATGTTGGTTTCAGCCAAATTTCATTTATTCTCATTGCTCGCAGTTACTTTCTGCCATTGGTTATTATATGTAAATCCCCGCTATCACGAAGCTTACCATTAGTCAACTGCTAGAAATAAGTTCTTAATGAAGAACTAGTATATAGATAGAGTTTTAATGACAATGCCATTATAAAATACCAAGTAGTATTAAATAGATTCTATTATTAATATTTCTTATAAAATTGTCTTTTACTACAAAATATGTATTTTATTTGTACCCTGTCAAACTTTTACTAGATTCAGAAGTAGAGTACACGCCAAATAAGTCTGCACGCGGCCAAAATTGGAACTTTTTTTAAATAATGTCGAGTGCTACCCGATACACGATTATTGTCGCAGCAACACGGCAATTTTAGACAGCACGTTTTACGGAGTTTTTTATACGTGACATTTTGTACAGTTTTTTTCTACTCTAATTTATAGAGTTGGTATAATATTCTTTATATTAAAGATAGCATAACGTTAGCCTATCGTTTTCGCGCAGACTTGTCTGGTACCTACTATACTTATCTATTTTTATGTTATACAAACAGATAGCGATTTAGAAGGTGGCTATACTGATGGTGAGAACTGTAGGCTATGGTCATCGCTGGTGATTCATGACTAACGTGTATGTTAGCCTGGCGACTACCACACCCGGTAACTCGAAATAAGATAATGGCGGGTACAAACGCTCTTGCACCAGGAATATGCAAGCCGATTGTAGTACAGGCGACCTCCTTTAGGCTTTTTCCAGAAGGGGCGAACTCGTTGCATCAAGAAAGTGTGTAACTTCTCGTTAATGCGTGAATTTAATCGTGCCAAACGTTTCGCAGCGAATTTGCCCCTTCTGGACAAAGCCTAAAGAAGGTCGCCTGAGTTACAACATCATCCTGCCACCAGTTACAACAAACTGGAGCTGTGTAGAGTTATTATTATTTTTTCAGTACCTTATTAAACAAAAGTTGAAAAATAACATAGTCACGGTACAGATTTTGTGTTTCGAAATTCGCGCGATTCGAGTTAATAGGATTTAATAATTATCTACTTGAATAAAATAGTTTAAAAAAAAGTACTTAAATCATCATTTAACGATATATTTTATACTTAGGAAAAAAGGAGTCCAGCCTATTTACCGAATAGCAGGCCTATTTCTCAGGTCTACCCACTCGTTAGATATCTATGGTGAATTGGCAACACCAATCACAAATCTTGTGCTCTATGTATGGATGAAATATCGAGTAGGTCCATTGGCCATAAAATAAAATCAAACCAGTACAATGAGTATCTACCCTAATTCACTAATAGATATCAAGTGCCTTATAGGTACTGTATAACCTATTAGATACCTAGACATTAAGGAGGTTTGTTTAATTGAAATTGTCAATTACCTAATTGACAATTTCAAAACAAGTGTGTGGAGGCAGTAGAAAGAGTTAAAGCCACTAAAACTATGAGGAGACTTGCAGCACAGTGCTATGTCAACAATGTTGTATAAAGCAAATGAAAACATATGGACGACTAAATTGGGATATTCCTATTCTTTTACAGAACTGCTAACATAAGATAAGAATACGTAGGTACCACTATGTAACGATTTGATTATTATAAAAAAATCAGGTCTGATGTGCCTATATCGATAATCTCAAGGTTTTCATTTCAGGATCGAAATTTTGATAAGTTTGGTTTTAAATTAAAACAACAAAATAACATGTTATGTGCTCCGATAAATACTCTTTAACAAGAGTAGAGGGATTTGATTTTCGATAACGCCAGTCCACTGACTGATGTAATTGAAAATCAAATCCCAATATTAAAACTCTTACTTTTTGGAACATAAGTACGTACTGTACCGTACCACATTCTACATCTATCACCGTACCCACCTAGTGTTTCAGCTCAGACCATTAAAAAAGTAGAGACAAGGCAATGCGCTTTTTTTGTGCGCGCAATTGTGAAAAAATCTTGTTTTCAAAAAAGTCTCCGAGAATTACGTTTCGCATTAAAAAAATACCGACTTTCTAAATAATTTGAAATAAGAACAAATAATTTTGAACTTTTTTCTTCGAACACAAATCTATTCGCCATTTAAACAATTGTGAGTACAGACAGTGTAGGAGTTTTGGCCCCATCTAGAGAAAAGATGGTCGAAGTTTTTTTTTTATAAATATCGAATTTCGTGTTTACATTGAGTGAAATTAGTCAATTTTGGTGGAATTTTGTACAATTTTGTTCAGTGGAAGTGCACAAATGAAATAATCATGAAGAAATTTGCGTACCGTATATTTCCTCGTTGCTGCCAAATCTCACTATTTGAGCTTGAGTAACGAGGCCATCGCTTTACCCAAGACCTTGACGTGACTTATTGACTGCTTATGACATATCCTAATTATAATTGAATTCCGATTTTGGTAAATTTGATGCAAATTTCCACTTGACTAAAGGCAAAATACTAACGTGAATGCCAAAACTTAAAGGAAGACAGAAGACTGCCTGTACTCTAATAATTGTAAGTAACTAGACGTTTCCCAAAAATTGGCGAAATTTTCCCTTTCAAAAGTCAAATACTGGTAAACATACTCTTTTATAGTATCAAATGAATGAAAGTGATTAATTTGTCTTAGTTCAGTAAGTTTTAATATTGTAAAAATTATATTTTAATTTATGTTAAATTAATATTGTAACTTTCCCTTTTCCTCTGAAACAACAATAAAAGACGATTTTTTATGATTTTTGTAAAAGAGAAGACCGCAAGCTCTCTCCTGTTGTTAAGAGACAGCCGTGAACAAAGACACCATAGATGTTATATTTGCGTCGCTGTCCTGTGGCTGGGTTGTTAGGTCTATTGCGACTACTCTCGGGACCGGAATATGTTAGTGTTATTATAGCGGCAGGAATAGGTAAGGTCTTACCAGTGGTTTCTTTGGTAATAATTCATTTAACCTAGGTGGTAGGTTTTAAAATTATATGGACATATATCCATTGTATGGGCTACTTGAAATGAATGATTTCCGATAATTTTAATATGATTGCCTTTAACAAGCTGCTAGGGAGAGAGGTAGACAGTCTTTTCTACTCAACGAACCCTGATCAAAACGAGGTATTAACGAATCAATAAGATTTTTTTTTAATTTTATGTGATAAGACAGCGAACAAGCGCACGGGTTCCTGATCGTAGAAGATGAGATAACCATGGTCGATATGCGCCAAAGATGTTGTAGGCGCATAATTTCTGAAGAGTTGAAAAACCTTTCTGTGAAACACATTTACTACATATTAAGCATAAGGCTACCCATTTGTACATCTCTTCTTAAAAGTAAAAGAAAGATCCACTTGTTACATTAACCAATAGAATGTTTTTCGTTGTTAGATAAGTAAATATCATATAATATGACTGATAATTACTTCATTAAATATTGTTACTACTTTTTTCGTAAAAATGTTTCTTGTACGGCTACCTCATGCTATTTTGTTGAAACAAAATAAATAATATGTCAAATATTTAACGTATTAAATATTTGACTATTTGCTACTGGCACAGTGTTGTTATTGATACGACAATTGCCGTAATATACTGTAATTCACGTTTGTTTAGTCATTGAAATACGGTATAGGGCAGGCCTTTTAATGCCGTATCAAACAATACGGCAAATGAAAATAAGTGAAACAAAACGGTTTTAATTAAACCAGAGCCAAGCTAAACGTACCACTCACAACCATTGACCTCTAAGTATATGGACTTGAAATAGTTACCAAAAAAGCCTGCCGCTGGCTACTAAATATGGCTGCCATTAGTCATTGCTAAGGCTGTCCAAAAAACGTAAAGTATCGATATCGATACATAATCCATAATCTTAAAATCAAAAATTTTCAAGAAAGCCCCGACCAACCAATGTTTGCGATAGTTACTTGTGTGTGCTTGTCCGCACACTTATTACGTAAAATACAAATGTTCGATTTCGACAAAATTTGGTATTGTAATTGTTTTAGACACTTTAAAGAAACATATCTACATAATATTATCACGCTGGTAAAGCCGCGGGCAACAGTACAAAACAAAGTTTGCGTCAGAAAAGGTAGTAATTCGATATGATCTATTAATATAGATATGAATTATTATTTACCTCTCGATTGAAATTGCTACTAATGTATAGCTACTTAGTTGGCATATAAATAGGGAAATGCAATGAAAAGAAAGAAATAACATTTTTTCACTTTTCACCAGCATATTTTTTTACATTGTGATGTGCAAATAAACATGTAGGTATATAACAATGTAAAATATAACAATGCAAATAACAATGTAAAAGTAAACATTAGGTACATAAGTTAACTCTTTATATTTATTACAATATTCATTACCATTACAAAAAAATGTGATCAGATTATATTCAAACCACTTTCCTTACTTAAAAGTGAGCACTTGAAATAATTCTTGTAACGATAGACCATGATTGATATTTTCAGTGGCAATGGTATACATTTTTATCCAAATTGTCCAAATATTCTTTTTTGGGAATGTAAAATAAAATATCGACAATTGTAATAGTATACTTCACTATAAAAATTGAACACTAAATATGGATTCTTGGCAAGTCTGACAACTTTCATGACGTCAATTTAAATCGACGCCAAAATAAGAACAGACAAAAATGTCGTTATCTCTTTCGGCATACATAATATCAACATTTGTTAAAAAGAGACAAAGAGGTGTTATTAAGTTATATGTCGATTCCAACGGTATTTATGCAACTAAATTTGCTATATAACATTGTGGCACTTCTTTATATATTCCTAATTTCTATGCTCACAACCGATAGTTGAGGAAATCCTAACATGCGGCAAAAATAATTCATGTCGCTGTATCGTGCCATTTCTTTTACTTCAGTAAAAAAATAATGTGTCAACGTGATTGTAATAAAGTATGTGGTTTGTCTATGAATTTATGAAATTTAAGTGTCGAATAGCTCAAACATTTCGAACAGTTCATTTAGTTGCTACAGCTGTGAGAGTGTTTGATTGTGATTTTACCTGATAAAATGAGTGATTTTGACTCTAAAGGACCGTCTATGTCAAAAAGGGTACCTAAACAAAATAAAATTAAAAAAGTGGGAATGTGGTGATTTTTTTCAAAGATTGGATTGCTCCTGGTGATGTGATGATGTATATAGAGCAAAGGGCACCGTATATGACGTTAAGTTGTCAAAATTGAAGTCACAAAATGAGGAGCAAGGAAAAGTTTTCTGCATAAGTATGCATAAACACAACATTAACCTGAAGTTTTAGCAAGGATAAGATACCTTTTTGAAGAAGAAGCAAATCAGGAATAAATATTTGTGAAATATATACGGCATTTTATTACTTTTTTCCTTTAAATACGGCAAATCGGAATGTCACATAGGACAACCCAGATTTTTATAATAACAACAACTAGCAACACAAGTTGATATCATCAATTCTGATTTCTGTCAAGTGTCATTTGACATAATTACCCTTTTTGTAAACATGAAAAAAATGAGTTAAATATTAGTTATTCTAAATAAAAACTACTAATTTTTACGTAAAAATGAGCTTACAAGATAGACTAAAACCCTTTCTAAAAGTGCTAAAAGTTGTATCTGTATGTGGAAGCAGTGTTTTTGTTATTGCATATCACTTACGCCAAACCTTTAATAGAATTGAAAAAATAGTTAACCCTAATGTAATAGACTTAGAGAAGAAGACTATTTCGGAGTATATCTACATAGACGACCCTTCTTACGATGCAGCCATGAAACAACAGACTCACAACGAAACAAAACAGTCAGTAGGACTTGCACGGGTCTGGAAAAGTTTTAAACGTTCGCTTGCTTCGAAACTCTTATGGCTTTGTCGCCACGGTACTAAGGAACAACGTGATCTAGCTATAGAACAATTAGCTGCATTCAAGAATAATAAAGTTTGGGACTGTTACAAATTAGCCCAGGCTCTTGACAAGGACACAGCAGTACTGCTTGCCCGGACAGAAGGTGCTGATGTACGTTATTTTTTACCCCCTCCAATACATATACGAAGAGCTGCCTTAACTTCAGAGTTTTTATCATTTAAAATAAAAGATATGATTCATACAGTTCAAAATATTAATCCTCATAGTTGTATACATTATTTTCTTCAAAAATATTTCATGAATTTGCTAGATCAAGGTGTGGAAGTCGACAGTATACCAACAAAGCCAGACAATTTGAGTGAAAAAGACCTTTGTTTATTATGTCTTGATGCCTTATACCATCACTTACAACTCTTCCATCAAAAATCATATGAAAATGATGTTTCTACATCAACATTAATAAAACTAGGTATCTTAGAAAAGCTAGCAGAGGCTATGTTAAGGTATAAGAATGATGTAGATGTCGACTTGGCGGTATTGCGTGTTTTGACAGTACTTAGTGTTCATAGCAATCTTTTGTCTAATTTTTTTGAAAATGGTTTACTTAGAGAACTAACCAGGTTAATTAAATCTAGAGATATACGTTTACAAAGTACTGCCGCAGTTTGCTTGGCTAATCTTTCCGGTGAGTATTGCTACAGACCTGGTTTATACCTTTTATACCCTATTTATAGAACTAGGACATCACACACATGTGATACTCTCCTCGTTCATGGTCTTAGAGGTGGAGTATTCGTAACATGGAGGCAGAGAGACAAAAAGTGTGCAGAACCTACCGGAATTATTGAATTAACAGTTTCTAACAGTGAATGTGATGATTGTCAAGAAAAACCAACTCAAAACAAATTCCTGGATCCAGAGCTGCAACAAGTTATGGAAGACCTTATGGAGATGGAAGATGAAGCTTTGTTGTCGAGCATGGAAGTAGTACTTCAAGATATTCCTACAAAATCCAACAGAGAACTTACACGAGGTGATAATCTTACTGCAAATAAGAAGCGTACGGCATTAATTCAGGAAGAGGAAGATAAGTGCACCTATACTCATTGTTGGCCTAAAGATTGGTTACCAAAAGATTGCAAAAATTTAAGAATTTTAGGAGTAAATTACTGGAGCTCTTTATCTGATTGGCTTGAACGTTGCCCCTTACAAAATAGTGATTTGTGCAGTAAAGCAGCCAATCTATCATCTATTTTAGTAGATGCTGGAGTAGGCATAAATGACATTGTATGGTTAGCTCATTCCATGGGTGGGCTCATTGTCAAGCAACTACTGGTTGACTTAGCACAAAGTGATGAGACTTCCAGGCAAGAGCTATGTAAGAACACTAAAGCCATCTTATTTTATAGCACTCCCCACAAAGGTAGTTCTTTAGCTACTATGCCAAGAGCTGCGGCAGCTGTGCTATGGCCGTCTCAAGATGTCAGACAATTACAAGAAAATTCTCCAGAGCTCTTGAATTTGCACAAATCGTTTATAAAATATGCAGATATTTTTAATTGGGAAACTATAAGCTTTTCGGAAACGTTACCTACTCTAATCACAACTTTTAAAGTTCCTGTTCACTTTGTTGAGCCATTTTCTGCTGATTTAGGTCGTGGAGTGTTTTATCAACTACCACTTGATCATTTAACTATATGTAAACCAGCTACACGGCAATCTATATTGTATACCACTGTCCTAGATATTTTACTTCAAATTACTACCAAAGACAATGAATTGAAATATTCTATCCCATTCATACAACAATGGATAGGGACAGTGTGGCTACTGTTACGAAGGAAGCTTAAAGAAGTCATAGAAATTTTAGATGACTCACAGAATACTGATACTCTATGGTTAGAAGAAGTTTTGATTAATGCTTTTACTGATGATTTTACTATTGAAAGTTAATTAAAATAAATAAAGAAAAATTTTTTCTTGTGATATGTAAAAAATTGTGTGATAAAAAGAAATGTCATATTTTCCTTTAAGAAATGTATAATCTGTTATAAACAGATAAAAAGACTTAAAACTATTATGAGAAATTCAAAATACTCTTAAAGATTTGTTTGTTTTTTAATTAAAAAAATCTTATATTGTTTAAAACTATGTCATATAAAGCAGTATTGTTTGAAATATATTTAGTATTTAGTTTTAATTATTTAAAATTGTAATAGAATGTTTACTTATGTTTGTTATGTTGGTCTTAATATACTATGCTCAAAAGATAAAGTATACCTTACTTTTTATATCCTACTCAATTTAACATATTCTATACAGATATACACACTATAATATGTATTCTGGATAATACAGACAGCATAAATTAAATTGTCTTGACTGCCAGAAATTGCCAAAATACACTTATTTGTGTGTTGAAAAAAACTGAAGAGTAAATGAAGTACAAAAGAATAGACTATTTGAAAACTGAAAAAAAGGAGTAAAGGACTGTTTTGAAGCCTAGAATGTCTGTAGAAATGTCTGCAGGCACTGAACATTATTCTTCTGTTTCTATTACTTGCATAGAAAGAAAATAATGTTAAAGATAAAATAGATAAAAAGAGATGGTAGTAATGTTAGTCGCAAGGGCAGTCACCACCTAACTGCTGTTTTGGTATTTATGATTAACACATAAGTCTTACCATGTGGCAAAAATTGTGATGATCAGGTAAACGTTAAAATACCATGTAATGTAATAAAGTTTGAAATGTATAATATACCTACATGTCATAAACCAATTCTTTTAGGTATTCAAAAATATTTTTTTTTATTATTTTATTACTATAATTATTCATACAAAATTATTCCCTAACCATTCCAAAATTTTAGAAATGCGTTGATATTTGTGTTTTCAATTCTCTCAGCACTCCCAGAGTGCAAGCTGTTGATTTTTTAAAATCTTAGAATGCAAACAAGCACCAATTTTCAAATGGTAAAAAAAATCCTTTGCTACACTTATAAAGCCGCTTGAATTTTAAAAGGCATAAACACAGTCTTTGGTCTCAATATAAGTTCCTTGTATTCAGACTATCAGGAAATTGAGATTATGGATTTTCCAATAAAATTAATAATTTAAGTTAAATTACCACATCTTTTACTTTTCGTTACTTTTTTTTACGTTTCGTTCCTTTTTTGAGTTGGTATCGTTACCGACCGAATTTTTTGTAGTCAATATGTAGTACATGTAACTCAAAAAAGATTATGATAAAATTCATCAACCTTGCAATGATCTTTCTAAACAAATAATATTTGAAAAACTAACGAAATCGTTATTAAAATATCTAGTTGAAACTGACTGAAATGTAATGTACCTACCTACATTTTTAATATAAAAAAGTACCTTCACGCCCACATCCCCGATGTGAGCAGAGGTAGGTACATGCAGGGCACCCACGACTAGCCGAAGACACTAAGTCCCACAATGTGATAGTGGCAAGCCTGTTGCTAACCGGGCACATATTCAATCCCGGGCAACGTTATTTTTATTAGAAAATTTAAAATATATATTTCCTATTTTTTTTCTTGCCCGACTTGGCGATTATTTTTAAAATTATACCAAATAAGCGCTCGGTTTTCCGGCTCTAATAGCAAGAGACAACCGTATCATATAGACACCATAGATGTTACTGGTAATGTGCAATGTGTACCGGCTATTATACTTTCTAGACCGGAATACGAAAGGCCCAAATAATGCCATTTGGCTGTAGGAATATGTGATGGATCTCTACTAGGTCAAGTTGCTGAGCAACGCTCCACTACCAGTGTACTTGTTGGTAGGTAATAGGCCATTTAACCTATAGTCGCCTGTTCCGAGCTGCGAGGCTGGGATACAGATTTGCATTGTACACAAGAGCCCTGGCCTTGGCATGTCTTTCGTTTTTCAAAGAAGTCCGCACACACCCATCGTAATTTTATTTAAAACGCTTTGAGCTCTTCGAGAGCTACATTATAAGAGATCGCTTCAATTTTTACAGCTCATTGCGCGTGATAGATCCTAAATCAACGTTGCAAATAGCTTCAGGACTAGTTCAATCAGGTATATCCGTGGAGGTAACAGTCAGTACACATTTATTTATAGTCACAGGTACCTAATATTGGCTAGCTTTTATAATTAGATATATGGTAGCGTACCAGAGCGTCGTTGTTATCTATCTGAAAAGTTGGTCCAGAAAAATACTATGTAAGTGCTAGCCTAGATGTAGATGTCTTACAATTTTAAAGACAAGCATTATCATTTTATGTACACACTGTTGTATCATTTCTTTTTTACCTACATATTATATTTTTAATTTTATTAAGATGGCATCTATTATTAATAACAGTAACTATTGTTGTATATTGTAAGCTAACTACATTGTGTATTAATAGTTATATTAATAACTACTAGATGGCGCTGTTATAAAAGTTATAAGACATTGCATTGACATCGCTCCTGCTGGCACTTCCAATGGCGTTACCTTTATGGACAGTTACTTTACTCTTTGAATGGGGTTCACATCGACCACACATCCCAATGTATGGTCGATGGTTAATCTATGGGTTTAACATGGCATGGCTGATTGCACGCAGTGCCATCCACAGATTACTTAGAAAAGCTACGCATGTGACATCCTCCCTATGTAACACACTGGCTAACACCATCGAAAATTATAATTTCTAACCCATCCAATGTCCTGTTTTACTAGCGGAGAACATCCGATATTAAGGTAACGAAGTCAATCGTCCCAACAAGTTAAACCACCCCTAGACAGTGCTAAGTGATAACAGCTATCATAATAATATTAGTACTTACGTAAAGCAAAAACTTTGGGCCCCATTTTACGAAATTTGCCACGATTGATGAGTATAATATTTAGCAAACATATAAGTAGTTTATGTGTTGGAGAAGTGCAGATTGCTAATATTTTTTAATTATAATAGGTATGTACTTATAAAGTAAATCAAATAAAAAAATAAAACATTACACATGCATTTGACACACACAAACAAAAATAATGATAACGATAAAATAATACAGATGGCGCGCAAACTCTATTCATAATGTTTTGGAAACAAAGCAGTTGGTCTTGATAAATACAGATGGCGTTCTTATCGAAAAAATAAGCAACAATAGAACTTTATTAATTTTTTAACATTTTGTTTTCATAATTTACATTGAATAACTTGTAATTAAAATTTGTTTCGGTCGAATATCAAATCACTGGACAACCAATAGCTCAAGTTATTTTGTGTTCCATACAATCACTAATCAAACGAGAAAATGGTAATATAAAAATACCATGACAGCTACTTTTCCAACAAATTTTCACCTGCAAAGTTGACAAACTGTGTGGTCTAATGTTTTTGATTTTGGCGCGTGCCCTTGATGACGCCCAAAACGCTCCCGCCGTCCTAGGACCGGCCCTGTCTTATCATCATAATCATCATCAGCCGGAGGACGTCCACTGCTGGACATAGGCCTCCCCAAAGAGCGCCACAAGTCATGGTTACCAGCCACTTGCATCCAGCGACTCCCAGCGACTTTGACCAGATCATCAGTCCACCGGGTGGGAGGTCATCCAACATTACGTCCTCTGGTGCGGGGCCGCCACGTATCATATTGATTAAAATAATATGAAGGTTACAATTGTTAGGACTCTAAGACAAACGAACAAGCGAACTTTCTGTTTGCAAAAAATACACAATTTTGGCATATAGACTAAAAATGTTAATGGCACAAGATAGAACAAATAGAGGTGGGTGGATAAACTCACTTTTACTTTAAAGATTTGTGAATACATATTTTAAGTATCTACCCTCTTTGTGTGTACTTTGCTCTGTATAAAGTAGTGTAGTAGTTATTTATTCTATGGTACAATCGCTTTAGAGACTAATTAAGGATTTCCAAACAGATATATTCTTATTGATACATTAGACTAGAGGTACTCAAACCCATTACAAATACAAAACTACGATAAAGGCAATTCCCTATCCCATTAGATTGTAAATAAAGAAAAATGTTAACCCCGATAACAGTCTTTTTCATTTTGTATCCTATTCCTCAGTGATAGAGATTATATTTACTTGATGTATAAAAGACAATGAATTAATAAAAGAATACAACTGGCAACCCTGCAAATTGAACTTAAATTGTATTGAGGAAAACGAATACCGTTTCTAATCTTTCAATAAAGTAATAAAGATAGTTTTCTAATTAAATGCTTTTTATTATTTTTACAGTCCCAGCCTATCTGTATTTTTTTTATTTAGCGAATTTGATTTGACTCAAAGACTGTAGGAGGTCCAGGGGTCTGATTACGTATCTTATTAGTGATGATCACTGGGTAAAGTGTACTACGTCAAATAGCTGTCAAATGACGCCATTGGATTTTGCTATCTCTATTGTATTTCTGTTGGTCACTGGAGATAGCAAATATAAAACACTTAATTTGACAGCTATTTCATGTACACTTTACCCAGTTGTCATCTCTAAAAATATACATGATCAGCCCCCAGTTAAGCTAGCATAAATAGTGTAAAACACGCATAATTTTCTACAAAATATCGATTATAATATTTTTTGATAGAGTGTATTCAGAAGGATCAAATTACCTTTAGCACTTTTGGAGTTATACTTAATAATACTTACGTAAAGTATGTTTCTTTACAGCCAAAATTAATAGCTTGTATACAGATAGAGACAGGTCTTCTAAAGTTTTGTTGCTAAGATATTTTTGTCGATCACTGAAAAAAAACAGTGGTTAGCTAATAACTGATCTGATTTTTTTTCGTTAGATAGTTACGTTAGAAGCTTTTTTATTTAAGATTTGTCGCCTCTGTTCTAGCAGTTCAGTTGTTGGACTTGCCTGCATAAGGTCCCGGGTTCGAATTCCGGGTCGGGCAACAAAAAGAAAATTATGGTTTTTCCAATTGTCTTACAAAATAAACGTTGCTTGGAATTGGATACGTTGGCGATAGGCTTGCCACCTGTCACATTATGGGACTTATGTCTTCAGCTAGTCGTGGGTGCCCTGGTTGTGCCTCTGGCTACCTCTTCGGGGAAATGGGCTTGAACTAACTTTCAGCGAACAAGCGGTGTCATACCATCAGGAGACCCTTGTGGTCTCCTGATGGTATGACACCGAAAGGACCATGGCCTACAGACATCGTAAATGTTACAGGTGAGTCCCTGTCCCGTAGCCTGTTTGTTAAGTAAATTGTGCAAGTCTACGGCTGCCCTACCCCCTGGACTGAAATATGACAAAAACGTAGTGTACGTAAAGCGGCGATTCAATACCCGGGTAAGTTGCTGCACAACACGCTTTTCCCCGTGTTGGTCCGGGCTCCTTTGCAGAATAAACCATCTGCCTTCCTGCCAGGCACTTCGTACAAGGCGAGCATAGGCTTACCGTCACTAACACCGTGACATCTGATTAGGTGGTAGAGTTTCACAGTTACTCACACGGATTGGTACCACCGCCTTACTTATTCTGTTTGGATGGTAAGGTAGCCGGTAAAATTACTTTTGCTCGAGGCCTAACATCCCGGCCTCAAGTTGGCAACGCAGCATTACCACCTATGGTGTCTCCAGGTGGCGAGAATTTCTTACCATCAGGTCCGTCTGCTTGTTTGCCTTCCAATATCATAAAAAAAACGCTGCTACAAGTGATGTTGTTGGTAACAGCCTATGCTTGAGCCTGTGCTCGCCTCACGAACTGCCTGGCAGAGAGACAGAGGGTCTATTCTACTTAGCGCACCTGAACCAACATGGCAACCAAGATAAAATTGTATATCTACACTCACCGTGCATTTTTGAATATGTTTTAATACCTACTTACAAAACAATATAAACACAAGAGAAAATTTTATATTTAGGAAACAATATAAACGCAACAGAATATTTTAATTTTTCTCTGGGATATTTCCCATTTCCCCCAAATTTTATTATCAGATACCTACTTGGAGGAAATAAGCACCTTTGGAACTATGCCTTTTAAAAAAAAGGGGTTCGGGTGACGGGGAAATCAAGCTATTTAAAAAATACAGGCGTCGAATATATAAACTTTTCCAGACAGTTACAAAGGGGAATGTATCTCTTAAATATCTTTCAGCAAAACCCTAAATGCCGAGAACAGGTTATAAGAAGCATAATCGCCCGCGTTGTCAACAGGTACATTGTTTCTGGAAAAAAACTATCCTATGTGTTAATCCAAGTTATATAGGTATAGTCTATAGTCCGCTACCACAAGGGGGCCTCGACCACACCACAATTCTTTTTATGATATTGGAAGAAAAATAGCAGACGGATTTCCTGATGAATGCCCAATCTGGGTGAGTTGCTGCGAAACTCTACCACCTAGTCATATGTCTCCTATTCGATATGTCACCTAGCCAGATGCCTGGCAGGAAGGCAGATGGACTATTCTGCAATGTAGCCCTGACCAACACGCGGAAAATGTAATAGAAGTAGGTATAACACAAAAAAAATTGTAGGATGTTGATAAAATCTATGCGTTGGGCCATTTCGGAACCAATTGCTGTCTTTCGAAAAAATGATTATATAATATATTTAGAGTCAAGTTTTGGATTTTTAGTAATTATTTTAGTAATCTTCTATATAAATAAAAATTAATCCTATTTCGCGTGGCCATCGTGTTACGCTAGAACGGGTGGACCAATTTTGCTAATTCTTTATTTGTTGTATTGGTTATTATCAGGGGAAGGATCACATGAAGAGGAAAACCAGGAAAGTTGCTTGGAAAGTGGGACAAATCACACTTCAATATTTACCATACAAACTTTTTACAAAGTTCGCCAGACCGGCGACTTATAAAAATATATTAGCAGCAAAATTCCAGTAGTTCTGTCTACTGCAAATAGGTTATTGAAACCAGCTGTATAATGTACTGCAATAAAGTATTACATAGATAGTCATGAACGCGGTCAGGAGAAGCGCAACAGAAATGTGGGCCACAGGCGCTATCTCCATGGAAACCTGATGTTTCTGGTATTGATCCTCGTTCTTGTCGCCGCCAGTTCCCACGCCGTTGCAATTCACTTAAAACTTTCGCCAATCTTCTTATCCTATCTCTATATCTGTATAACTCCTTCTATGACAAAGTTCTCTAAAATATTACAATAAAATTTTTAACACTTCGTTGGTTTAGGGGGTAGTGTATCAGTGTGACTTGGTTTGATTCTCAACAGGGGAAGGCAGTTTGGAGAAGGTTTTTCTGTAGATTATTAAATTTATAACTGTATTTACGTATTTCTATTTATTTGCTTTGTTAACATGACTACATAGTATAAAACAAAACCGCTTCCTCTGTCCCTATGTCCCTTTGTATGCTTAAATATTTAAAACTACGCAACGGATTTTGATGCGGTTTTTTTGATAGATGAAGTGATTGAAGTGGAAGGTTTATAGGTATATTTCATAACCGTGCGAAGAAGAAGAAGTTAAAAATGTGTGTATTATGTTAAAAAAATGTTATAAATAGTCACTACATAGTATAAAACAAAGTCGCTTCCTCTGTCCCTATGGGACATTTGTATGCTTAAATCTTTGAAACTACGCAACGGATTTTGATGGGGGTTTTTTAATAGATAAAGTAATTGAAGAGGAAGGTTTATATGTATATTTTATGCCCGTGTGAAGCTGGGGCGGGTCGCTAGTCGTATATAAAAATCAAAATATCAAAATGTTCATTAGTAATTAAAAATAATCACAAAACAAACATGCACAATAAAAAAGAAACAGAAAGCTGACTTCATAACCTCCATTTCTGAGGAGTTGGTTCGAAATACTTTTTGTGCGTTTGAGACTTTGTCAATATTAATAAACAGTTTCAGAAACGTCGATTAACTTTTATTTACGATATATCTCTTCATAAAAGCTGTTTAGTATGAGTATCGTTCAGACTTCTAAACGAATCGAACAGCTGTAACCCATGTTAAACAACTGTTATAAGATACATCGTAAGTTAAAATTGATTAGCGTTTCGGAAACCGATGGTTAAAGTGACTTTTAGATCATGCGGTTCAGGTGTTGGACTTGACTGCATGAGGTCCCGAGTTCGAATCCCGGGTAGGGCAACAAAAAGAAAATTTGGTTTATCCAATTTTCTAATGAAAAAAGAAATGTTGCTCGGGATTGGATATATGCCCGGTTGGCGATAGGCTTGTCACCTATTACACTGTGGGACTTAGTATCTTCGGCTAATCGTGGGTGCCTTGGTTGTGTCTCTGCCTACCTTTTCGGGGACATGGGCGTGAAGATACTTTTTTTTAAAATTATCTTTGCTTTTCTCTGCTCTGTAGTGACTACTTTTGCAGATACCCCATTCGCGGTATACTTGTTTTTAAAAAAAATCCTTACGCCCATATCCCTGAAGTGGTAGGCAAAGGCACAACCAAAGTACCCACGACGAGCCGAAGACACTAAGTCCCACGATATCATAGGTGGCAAGCCTATCGCCAACCGGGCGCACATATCAAATCCCGGGCATCTTTTTTTTAGAAAATTGGAAAAACCCAATATTCTTTTTGTTGCCCGATCCCTGGACCCAATGCAGTCAAGTCCAACAGCGGAACGGCTGGACCACAGAGGCGGTTCTTTTTACTAAAATAATAACTATTCCTACTGCTGTCAGTGTTTGACGTTTTGCTCTTTTCTGGGGTAGTAAAGCAGACTTTAACATGAAACCTAACAAGATAGTATTTATACTAACATTATTTAATTTTGTGTTCTAGTAGTCCAGATACTTGACTTCATGACGTCTCGGATTCGATTCCCGGGTCGGGCAACAAAAAGAAATGTGGATTTTTTTCAATTTTCTAATAAAAAAAATTGCTCTGGATTGAATGTGTTCCCGTTTCGCGATTGGCTTGCCACCTATCATATTGTGGGACTTAGTGGCTTGGTTGTGCCTCTGCCTACTTGTTCGGGGATATAGGCGTGACGATACTTACTAAAATTAGAAGTACGCAACGCCTCGAAACTTTTCAAACATAAGGCTTTTAGATAACTTGTCTTATGTAATAAGAAGACCCGTCAATGTTTTACTAATATGAACCTGCTTAGCATATTCGAGACGATCACGACAGAGCGGCGCTACGTTAAGCAAATATTATGTTACATTTATAAGATGTTACCCTTCTTTTAGAAATATGACGCTTTTTATTTTTTGACAGGGGCTTAACCATCTTCTATTATAGTCAAGTAATGTTCAAGTTGACCGCCTCGTTGGTCGAATGGCTAGCGTCATCTAAATCTTCGTCGGGAATCGAACCCTAGCCTCGTGGTTGGTCAGTGTAGTTAGGAGTGTACGCTAACCACTTGACCAACGAGGCGGTCGATTTAATAAATAATCTAACATTTGTTTGATAAGTAATAAAATCTGTACCTCGTCAAACTAACTGGCATTGCAAATGCTAAGTCCGTGAGTAACCACCACATAATGTTTTACTAATAATAATAAAAAAATATCATCACGCCCAAATCCCCGAAAGGGTAGGCAGAGGCACAAACAGGGCACTCACGACTAGCCGAAGACACTAAGTCCCACAATGTGATAGGTGGCAAGCCTATTGCAAACCGGGCACACATCCAATCCCGAGCAACATTTTTTTATTAGATAATTGGAAAAACTAAATTTTCTTTTTGACGCCCGACCAGGGATTCGAACCCGGGACCTCACCCCGTCAAGTCCAACAATTAAACCGCTAGACCACAGAGGCGACAACCGTAAAAGTAAAATTGCTCTAGATTATTTTCATATCCTCATAGCGTAAACTGATGCTTTTGTGATTTGAAAGGAGGCTTAAAACATCCATCCAATTGGATATCGATTGCCTCCTACCACCACTTTTCTGCAAATTTGCGTTTACAAAGATGAATTTCACGTCCATTGCTGTATGATACAGCTTGCGCTTAAATCATATTTAGTAAAAGCCAGTAGTTTATTCAAGGTATTTTGTTGTAGCAATTGCCTTGTGCTTGGGTTGAATTACCGCGTTAACCGGTAAGAAAGGAATTAAATGTAAAACGTAGGTATAAGTTGGTACAGATAAATTTGATAATACAAACATGTTCCAGTTAAATTACAAATGGAGCTAATATATATATCCTATAACTTATAGAATATTATACATATACCTATTTGTGGTAAACTATTTCAAAAATTTGCTGATCGGAAGACGACAAAAATTTAAATCGACTTTTGAAAATCAATCTAAAATGTTGGTTATTCTTTGAAAATTAAATATTCAGTTTTGAATCGCGTTAATATTAGCTATTAGTACTATAAAACAATACATACATACAAAGACAGGGACCATTTATTTTATTCGATTGACTGTATCATTCGTTTTATGTTTTTCATTTAGTTATTGGATTTTTCCACGATCACGGTAAGTTAAACTAGGTTTTGGTAGAGCGCCTTAACTTGATTAGTCAGTGTTTTTTAAATATGCTATGATTTTTATACTGTTCGTCGATATTCCACGCGCCATACTTTTTTTGCAAAATGGCGAATATTAGAAGTAATTTTGCTGTGCGCCAACTAAACATATTTTAGAGTTAACGTTTTACGAGGAGTAGATTAAAAGGCTGTAGAAATTACGTGTTTTGTCTACAAATGTACTATTTTTGAAGAAAGAAGCATTGATTTTAAATGAATTTATTGAGTGCGCAACAAAATTGTCACCAGTGACAGAAGATCAAAATGAGGGGTATTGGAAGATTATTGAGGTATGAATGATTAAATTCACCATACATATTAAATATCCGCGTATTACGCACATTAAAAAATATATCTTTACTCTTATAACCCCTAAGAACTAGGCAGAGGCATCACCAGGGCACCTACTGCTAGCCGAAGACACTAAGTCCCACGATGTGATAGGTGGCAAGCCTACCGCCAATCGGATGCTTATTTAATCCCGGACAACATAATAATTATTTAAGGAAATTGGAAATACCAATTTGATATTTTTTTGTTGCCCGACCTGTTGATCGAATCCGGGACATCAAGAAGTCAAGTCCAACGCCAGAACACTAGACTACAGAGGCGATATTTGAAAATATTAATTCTAGTAAAAAGTATCTTTACGCCCATATCCCCAAAGAGGTAGGCAGAGGTGCTTAAAAGCCACAAATTGTAATGCAATGGAAACAACCAAAAAATGTTTTTTTTTCTTTTCGCATTTGAACTAAAACAATATAATCATTCGCATTAGTAGTGCAATTATCTGTTATTTAAATTTACATCTGCGCATTTTTTAAAAATGACGTCCGTACGATTGTGTACTTAAATATAAATTCATTTACGTTGCGATTCGGATAAAAAGGTTTTGCTATGCACCTGCAAAAAGCAGCAATGTATGCTGCGTCAACGTAAAACGTCTGTTGCCAAGAAGTTGTGGTACGGGTTACAGTTGCAGTGGTTAGAAATATCAGCTTATTCACACCTCATTAATGTTGATCAAGATTGGATGATTCGTAAACAAGATTTTTCTTACTAGCTTATACATTTGGATTTACTTGCGTGGAACTAAATGTTCCAATCTAAAAAAAGTATATTTACTTCCGTTTCCGACCAGTTCATCCACAATTAGCCAAAGGTTCTGTTTAGTCCAGAATACGGTGGGTTGTACATTTATCGTCAACTAGGTAGATATTCAATACAGAGCAAAGGTATTTTTCTTAGAAAATTAAAAAAAAATATATATTCTGAGTTATCAGACCTCAAAACCGAATTCAGGACCTCTAGCAGCGAATACCAAACTGGACAACTAGACCACTAATAGAAGATTTTTCAATCTCTTATAAAAGTAAAAATGTTAGTTTTCAGGAACTAATAGTTCAAGGTATTCACAAAAAAGGGACGACGAAAGTTTGTTTCTTGTATTTTTAAATTCCTATTTTTTTTTATTATGTATAAGTATTTATAGTTTATTAGTACATGTAGTAGTATTTAAAATTAGGAAAAAATATTATAGTTTTGTTTTATAATTAGAAGTAGTAGTTATATAATTAATTGTGCTATTTTGTTAATGGGTGTACGACCAAAACCTTGAGCGTTTACAGTATAAAAAATGAAAAGAGACGTCTGCATGTCAATGGTATTTTATAAAGTACTAGCCACTCTTGAGAACTTTTTAGCTTGATATTATCAACAGTTTTGTATAATGTTTCTTTGTATATGTTAAAGATAATTGAAGAATTGTATTTCCTATTTTTCCTGCCAATTTCCCAGTTTTTCTCTTCTTAACAAACTTCTCCTGACAATAATCAACACAACAAAAAAGAATAGCATAATTGGTCATTCCGTTTAGACGTGACGCGATGATTTATTTTTATATCTATAGATGTATGAGTATGTGAATTGGATTTCAAATATCATTCATTATTATCATTAAGTTGTATTTTGTCCATTAATTGCTGTTTCCATGTGTTTATTTGTTTGTGTGCGCATTACCAGAAAACTGCCTGATAAAATTTGATAAGACATTTGTAAAACATGCCAACGAAATTGACGCTACGTTATGTCAAAATCGTGTTTGTAGGTCAAGGAAACGTAGATTGTAAGAGAAAAACGATTTATCTAGCAAAGCCGTGGCTTCAGCTATTTTTAATTGAAGAATCTTCACGCCCGTATCCCCGAAGAGGTAGGCAGAGTCACAATCGGAGCAACCACGATTAGCGGAAGACATTAAGTCTTTTTGGTTGCCTGGGGATCAAATCCAAGACCTTTTGAATTTAAGTTCGACACCAGACCTTATACTATTCAAAACAGACTTTATTATTTAAACTTTTAAATTATTCTTTTTTTATGATATTGGAAGGCAAACACGCAAACGGTTTTTCTGATGGTAAGAAATTCACGCCGCCTAGAAACACCAAAGGTGGTAATGGTGCGTTGCCAACCTGAGGCCGGGATGGAAGGCCTCGAGCAAGAGCAAGTTCGGTCGGTTCAAGTCGGAACACGCCAACGCAAGCACTGACGTTATGGCGACAGAAATAGATAAGGCGGCGGCATTCCGCGCGAGTTGCTGCAAAACTCTACCACCTAGTAGGATGTCACGGTGCTAGTGGCGGTAAGCCTATGCTCGCCTTTTACAAGCTGCCTGGCAGGAAGGCAGATGGTCTATTTTACAGAGGAGCCCGGACCAATACGGGGTCATAACAGTTTTGTTTAATATTTTAGTTTGGCGGCCTACCTGTAACTCTGCTGCTGTGCCTTGTTTGGGAAAACTCTTTTTCTGTTTAGCAGCATTTTTATATGTTGGCAGATATGTAGAATGATCTCCTGATGGTAAGTAATTTATCACCTTTATGATTTCAAGACCTCAGTGGTGAGCTGCTCAACTCCAATTGGGTTTAAGGAATCTTGCGTGGCTGAGTATGTTTGACAAAAGGTTGAAAAAAGAAAACAAAGAAATATAACCATGAGGTTTTAGATAGTATTTAATGGGATACCAAACACATAGAATGATTGCCTTGCCATGATGGCATGATGAATGATAGCTGGAATGTCTTACTCATAATAACTTTGACGAATCCTACCTCCTAAATGAAACACGATAGTAGTTACCACTGTCTTTAATGATACGAAAAATACCGAATCAGTAATGAAGTCATCTAGTCACGGTCACACTATTAGTAGCAAACTTCGTCGACAACAGACTTTTGTCACTTATGCATGGTGGGTAGGCAAAATGGTTTATTGGGGGTTAGGTGCGAATTAGATTGCTTTTTATGTTAGAGGTCAGCGAACAAGCTCACGGCTCTTCTGATGGTAAGAGAACCGTGGCCGATAGACACTATAGACATTACAGGTGCGTGGACAACGGTCCAGAGGCCGGGATTGAAGCCTGAAAGTCCATTTACAATATAATATTTTAAATCGGAAACGCTAGCTTCCCTCATAAGCGATTATTAGCATTATTATCTATTATAGTTACACAACAAATGAATGAGGAAGTTACAAGTAACTAACAGTCCTTCATGAAATGAACGACACGGCCGTTTAGGTACCTGCACACACTTGTAATAACTGCGTTTGTGTTACAGTCCTTCCTGCTACCGCAGTTTTGTAAATCCGGCAATATTATTCTTATTTTATTACCTTTATTTAAAAAAATGCATAAGTATTATTTAGTGGCTAAACCATTAGACCAATTTCGATGAGATTTAATATGAATACAGTTAAAAACCGAAAGTCAAACAAAGACCATTTTTCCCAAAAGGCGGCTTTTTAATTTAAGGTAGGATTAAATTTTGTTTAAAAATGTATTCTACGCTGACGAAAGAATGAAGAAACAGCTAATCTTTTGCAAAAAATACACAAAAGGCAAAGACAAAGTCTGTTTTCTAACAACAAAAAATACACTATGCCTGTACTCACTAAGCAGCGTGTCTGTGTCGTATAGATACCATTAATGTTATAAATGAGGGGCTGTCCTGTAGCCACGATTGTAGCTTGATGAGTAATTCTACTGAAATATGAAAGTGTGGTAGATCCCTAATAGGGCAAAAAAAAGCAAACACAGCACGTGGCCACCACTGGCTATATTGGCAGCAAATACCTATTTATTTTATGCTCTCTTCTTATGAGCTTCCAAGGCGTATGGTCTATTTGACTTAACGAACCCCCAGAAAGCGAAAATCTGACTACTAAAGGATTTGCTTATTTCGAGAGGCAGCCAATTAGCATTATTGATGATAATTAGGTTTTTTAGAGAATTGAGATCCAAAGTTAAATAATTATTACGTTAATACTTAATTTTTTTATTAAATATTGATAATCAAACTGAGCATGAAATCATTTCGTTCGGAAAATCCATTAGACTTATTTAATTTATATACCTGGGTAAGCAGCATCAATGTATCGATATATTAGTTTTGAGAAATAATGTCGGCTGGTTACAAAATATAATTGGAAAAATACTTTCTATCAAAGTTTATTTACTTAACAAAGCACGTTTTTAAAAAAGTGTTAATAAATTCGGTATGTAATCATGATTAATTTTATTATTGCTATTGAGTATTACAAACAACATGAAGTTGGTACACAGTAGTTTTTGATGAACTTAAAGGCTGTAATAATGTTATTCTTGAATTCAATACGTAGAATTTTAAAAAAAATAAGCTGATTCAAATATTATGTCACGTCAGTTCACAAAAATTGGGTATTTACCAAGATTAGCGTGGGATATCATAATCACTTCAAGACTTGGTGGCAATGAGATTGGAATTACCATCTCGAAAGTTTCTTGAAACCCCACTGGACTCGAAATTTTATTATTGTTTTTTGGCTTTTTAAAAAAAATGATTTCAAAATGGTTTATAAATGACAGTTTTTAATAAAAGTGAATAGACTTAAAATGAACAAAACAACAAAAATTGATTTGATTTCATTTTGGAGATATCACCGGTTAGAATTTTGTAACTAAATATTGAGAAAAATAAATAAAAACGAGTAACATAAAAAACAAAAATCTAAAGCTAGATGCGGATCGTTATCACAGTCTGCAAAGGCCTTTAGCACACATGTGCGTTGATTCTGCGCTATCGGGTGACGTAACCCGCTGATGTCATAAAGCCAAGCCTGCCTCGCATATTCTAGCTTGTACACTTATAATGAAAAGTCTTTATAGAAATTTAAACATACCAGATGTTACCCTCGGCTACGTCCGCCTATTAAACCAGAGGTTCCCAAACTTATTTGATGTAACGCCCACTTTTAATTACAGTTATTTTGTAGCGCCCCCACTCCATTTTTCTCGTCAAAAATCTGAATAATATATTTGTTTCGCCTGGAGTTTAAAAAATTCAGGTTTCCTTACCGCGCTTTAAGCTTCCAGTGCCCACAAGGGGGCGTTATCGCCCACTTTGAAAAAGACTGTATTAAACTATTGTAAGTTTCTAGTTATGCTCTCCTCCACGGAAACTCGCTTAGATATCCGGATAAAAAGTAACCTGCATTACTTTTCAGTATCCTATTTCTATCAACAAGTATTAATTAAAACATAGCATCACTTTTTTTTGCGCCATTTCAGAAGAAAAAATTATATTTTGTTAAGGTATTATATAACTTACCCGCTGCTCGCAATTTTGCATGTGTCTAACCAACAAACACAACAAAAATTTTGCATTTTTACCATTTATCGATTTTTTTATCTTTTGCTTGCCTAATCGCCTCTGTGTTTAGCGGTCCAGGTGTTGGACTTAACTGTATGAGGTACCGGGTTCGATTCCCGGGTCGGGCAACAGGAAAATTCGGTTTTTCCAATTTTCTAATAAAAAAATGTTGCTCGGGATTGAATATGTGCCCGGTTGACGATAGGCACATTCCAGTGCCAGTTTCAGTTCCAGATTGCCAGCTATCATATTAGGGACTAAGTATCTTCGGCTAGGCGTGGGTGCCCTGGTTGTGCCTTTGTCTTCCTCTTAGGGGATATGGGCGTGAAGATACTTTTTCTTTGCTTGCATTATGTCTGTAGTCTATATTACAAAGTTGATTTTACGAGCTTCGGTTGTTTGACTTGGGCGTTAACGTCACTTTTTGTTGGAGTGGATTTTTAATATTAAATTAAAGTGCGGCCATTAAATAACTGATATGTAGTGGCTGTAGACTCAATAGAAACAATGTTGTAGTTTAATGAAAATGGGTTCTTATTTGTTGAGATCAATTCATTCGTTCATACTCTTAAAAATGTTTAAATCATTCACTAAAACCATTATATGCCACAAGACGTGTGTGTCCGCTTTATGAATGAATGAACTCTTTGTTATGTATAATCAAATTTACGAATAAGTAAACATAAGTGTGTCGGTACTATCAGCGACATACAATTTCACAGATTGTAGTACACCAGAGGCGGGCTTACCGGCAAACCAGCGATTTCTATTTTTTTATGATATTGGAAGGCAAACAAGCAGACGGATTTCCTGATGGTAAGAAATTCAAGCCGCCTAGAGACATCGATGGTGGTAATGGTGCGTTGCCAACCTGAGGCCGGGATGTTAGGCCTGTGCTCGCCTTTTACGAGCTGCCTAGCACAGAAAGGCAGGTGATATATTCTGCAAAGTAGCCCAAACCAACACGAGGAATATTTGACAACCTTAATGATAATCCGTTTCATCTTAAATGATATATCCGTAAAGTATACTTACCACATAGATTTGGAATCTCCTTCAGAAATTTCGAATCCAAATGTTAATCCACTCAAATTCCGTACGGAAAAATTATTGACTAGTGTGGCAGGTCTATAGATTTATTTGCATTTGAAGCGTTCGATTTTTTTTCGAAACGAAATTTCCCGAAAAAAACCGAACCTATGTTGCGAACCCAAAGAAGCTGAAGAAGCTTACACAATAGAAAATGAAAAAATATCGAAATCAGCAGTAAAATATAGTATCGTAATGATTTTATATGTATATACCTATATAAAAAAAATGCTACGCAGATTATAAGATACGACCAGATACCGATTAACCGAACTAGTCGACTTGGCGAACAATCAAGCTTTACGAACGGTTGCCTTCGATAGCCACTAACAGTTTAAATGGGAAAAAAATATTTTTTTTATTCCCAATCTCCAGTTTTTCTCTTCATATCCTTCTCTTGACGACAGCTAATACAACAAAAAAGGATTTAGTAAAATTGGACTCTCCTTCCAAGCGTGGTGCGATAACCAAGAGAAATAGTTTTCATTTTATATATATGTATGTGTATATAACACAGTTTACAAAAATACTTCATCTACGTAGGAGTCAATATACATATTTTGTATGACAAAATTGTTTTGTGAAAATGCCTCTTTGTCGACTTATGTGTAGCAGTCAACGCTGTCTGGGTAACGAAGTGATGGGAGCGCCGCCCGCGCCTTATCAACTGCCAATCCGATTACACATCGTCGATACAAAATATTAAAACCCTTGGATACAACATACAATTGGTGTCAAAGGATATAGACCGGGAAGACGCCATCTGTAAACCCAACCCACATGCTACCTACGTTTCACAAGTCAGAGGAGCAGTCCGGAAATGGACCAAAATTAACTTTAAAAATGAGATCAGTTTAAAACAAATAGTTTAAAAAACATATCACGGTAACAATAACACGGTATCAGTATCTAGCAATTTTAGTTTATGTTATGTCAAAAGTCTTTTTTTTTTATAAATATGACTTTTGATCGTTTTTCACGTCTTATTTGGCCAAAGTCATTAGTCACTATGTACAAAGTCATGTCAGGTCAGGATCTTGAGTAAAGCGGTGGCTTCGTTACTAAAGCCCATTTAGTGAGATTTGACGGCAGCGGGGAAATAGACGATACACTAATTTCTTCATGATTATTTCAATTGAGTTCTTTCACTGAACAAAATTAATCTATTTCCCACCTAAATTAACTAATTTCACTCAATATAAATACGAAAGTCAATAATAATGAAAAAATCAACTTATCTTTTGATATTGACAACTAATACCAGTAGTTATAGAAAAGAATACAATTATGTATTTAATTTATACTCTGTTTTCCCCATTTTTCTCACTAAAACTGCCTATTTAAAAGCGTATTGTATTCATCAATTTAAAAAAGGTCGGTCAAAAGTTATGCCCCATGTTGGCATTTTTTTGACGGTTTTAAATCGTTTTTATGGTGTATCTCTATTCTCTATACATTATATTACACTAGCTGCCCGCTCTTGCTTCGCTTCGGTTCAAGTTAAGTTAAGGGGGGAATACAGTAGGCGCACATAGTCTTTGCTACGCTTCAACGATATTTAATTTTGTGTAAAACGCAATTTTGATCTAAATTACACGCATAACATATCTAACAGATTTATTTGATTAAGGGTTAATACTGTATTGTTAAAAATATGTTCTAAAGTAACTCTTTATTTCAATGTTTTAAGTAAATGCAAAAAACGGTTATTGTGGGTTATTCTTTAAGGATGGACACATACCACCGCTTACTTTTTTTGAGATCTATGGAAGAGGAAAAATCCCACCATACCTCGTTTCGTTAAAACTCAAAAGGTTGTGAAAGCCTTTTCGAGGAAAGCTCCAGATCGGCTTATTTTTTGCCGACATATTGAACTAATATCGTTGTAATATAGTTGGTTTGTACAAAACATAAACTTACTATACACTAAAACCTTCCTTCAAGAATTGTTCTATCTGTTGTTGAAAACCAAATGAAAATCCGTTCAGTACTTTACGAGAAAATCGCGAACAGACAGACAGACGCGGCGGGGGACTTTGTTTTATAATATATATATTGATTACACATTACATTACCGTGTAAGTACATGCATTGGTAGTTGCCATTTAGTTGCTTATAAGTGTGCCAACCCAGAATCAAATCAAAAGCTTTGGGAATATGTCCAAGTAAACGTGACTATTTATTCATAATAAATATTATTTATTCTAAGTGTTGTATAATTTTTACGTAATAGGCAATTACTTCTTTAAATTGTGTACATCTATGTGCATATCATGTCTAATATCAATAGCATTTAAATTTTGTAAGTAATCATCTTCGCGCTCATCATCATTTGTCACTATCACATCAACAGAATCATCTTTAGGTAGGCGGAACCATTACCATTTCATCACAAACATATTTCCAACCGGACACTTATTTCGGACAAAGTTGCTTTTTTTGGAAAATTTAATACCCTACCATGGGATTGAAGATGAAACCTCATTTTTTAAATAGACAGAGCGTACTTGTGACGCGTCTATATAATCCTAAAATCTACCACCAGTTCGAAAGGCACTCATTGAGTAGATCCAGTGAAAGAAGCGGACTTGTTTGATTTTTTTGATGGTTACATTTGTTACATAAATTAATTTTAAATGTATTTAAAGACAGGTCTTTAACGTGCTCGGTAAGTTTGCTTAAAAATATGTCATTTAGTAAGCGCTAACAACGGATCAATAAACCACAGACGCGTCAGTAGATGATATTTGGATAGATGAAGTATATTTTCCAACAGCGCCCTCCTAGACTATACAAGAGATTCACACGGCGACAGCTACTGGTTGCTACGGTTACATGGAATCTGCTGAAGCTTCGATATTTCATACAAAGTACCCTTTGTAGTTAAGAGGACATCTCACCACATAATATCTTTTGTGTCGGACTTATTTATATCAAAGAATTTTTCCATACTAGTACACTAGTAATTATGTTAATTGTGTATAGCACTGTGAAAGAAAATATCTCTTTGGTCTCCCTGTTGGTCCAAATCCATCGTGGAAAATAGAATATATACTTCCTAGCTGTCATCGTTCGTAAAAATGTTAATTATTTCAACAAGATCAAGTGTTGCTGCTAGTGGTGATGGCAGAAACTTGCCCGGTTAGGAATTCTCCTCGTTAGTTTTTCCTGCCGCTATAATGGACTGTCATGTTCCGGTATGGTGGGAATCGGAACCGGTTGAACACAATAAGCCTAACGTCCTTGAAAACACCTATAACATTTTTGGTCTCTATTTGCCATGGTTGTCTCTTACCATCAGAAAAGCAGTGTTTATTCATTGACCCCTGAAATAAAAAAAATTGCAAAATAAGCCTAATTTATTTGCCATAGGACAGCCAAGCACCTATAACATTTTTGGTATCTATATGCCATAGTTGTCTCTTACCATCAGTAAAGCAGGTTTTGTTCATTGATCCCTGACATAAAACACAGGTGCGACAACTTGGCTCTTTTAAAATTGACTTGTAGAGTTGAACTCTACATAATTCAAGCTCAGTAAAACTTAGACGAACCAACTTAATTTCATTATGAAGTTGGGAATTCCAGTTTCAAAAGTTAGGTAAGATTTATATTATAACTAGCTGTTTGCCGCGACTTCGTCAATGTAGGATAATTACGATTTTATAAAAATTAATTAGTTTTAGTCGCTTTTCCTTTAGTCAACTTTCAAAATTTGATTTTTGAACAAACAATAGCCTATTTTTGAGTTTGGATTTTTAACTATACCTATGCATAATTATGCATGAAATTCGGTTCAGCGGTTTAGTTGTGAAAATGCCACAGAAATACTGACAGACTTTTGCGTTTACAATTTAAGCATGGATATACGCATATCAAACTCATCAAACTCGGTTCAGCGGCTGGGCCGTGAAAGAGCGACAGACAGAGATATTGCATTTATGATATTAGTATGGAGGCAGGCAGAGGCCGAGGCAGTCTGATTTTATTAAGACTGCCGATCGAACCGACCGAATTATTAAGATCCAACGACTGATGATATACCAGTCCGATCTAGACAACTAGTATCGTCTATAGTAGTCTATAGAAGTATATAGAATGATAAAGAGGCCTCTACTAAAGATGAGTTATACTGTGGGCAACTGTTAACTACTACTATTGCCTCTACAATCTAGTGGTCCAGATGTTGGACTTGACTAAATGTGTTCCCGGGTTCACTTCCTGGGTAAAATAAAATTTCGTTTCAAAATAAAATTTGGTTTTTCCTATTTTCTAATAAAAAAATGTTGTCTTCGATTGGATACGTGCCTGGTTGGCGATAGGCTTGCCACCCATCACATGGTGGAACTTAGTGTCTTCAGCTAGTCGTGGGTGCCCTGGTTGTGCCTCTGCCTACCTCTTCGGGGATATGGACGTGAAGATACTAACTACTAACTTTAGATAAAGATAAAAAGTTAGACATAACAATGTAGCATGTGCTAGATATCTAAGCTGAGATCGGATGTTATCTGACCCTCGGGGTCGGTCACCAGTTCAAATCCAGACTTATAACGCAATTATCATTCAATAACACCCAATATCGCCTCTGTGGTTTACTGGTCTGGTGTCTGCGATGACCTCGTGTTCTGGGTTCGATTTCCGAATTGAACTAAAAATGTGTTTTTTCACGCCAAGTCCATTACCGGGTAGGCGGAAAGTATATTATAGTAAATATTATAAAATTGTTTTTTAAATTTTAAGTGCCCCGAGATTAGTTGCCCGGTTGGCAATAGGTTTACCACATATCGGGATTAAGTAGATTCGACTAATTGTGACTTGGTTTGACAGAAAGATTTCACTTCCAACTCATGAAACGAAGACTATTCTCTGCTGATACCTGTGTATTAGCCTCTCTAGGCAAACAAGCGGAATCTTATTCTTTTCATGCTCCTTTGACAATTTTCTAGGTGGTAGAGCTACTCTGCCTTAGGGACTTAACTATGGCAGAGTTTGCAGCGACTCGCCCGCTATCACTGCCTTATCTATTCCTGCCGCCATAAACTCACCCGGAAAAAATGCACGCACTTGGAAAAAATATTTACACAAGTGGCGTAATGCGATTAGCAACGCGTCTTTCACATTTTGAATAGTTGTAGAAATATTTTTTACCATCCGCAAATTCGTCTGCCTATAATCTAATTTTGTAAATAACTGGCTTATTTAAATTATTATATATAAAAATCAATTGCAGTTTTACTCTCGCTAAAACTCAAGATCAGCTGGACCGATTTGGCTAAATTTTGGTTTTTGATTATATGACCGACTGAAAGGTTTAAACTTACTTTTTAGGAACAGGAATAGGAAGAGGAACAGGAAGAAAAAAGAAAAACTAAGGGAAACTAGGGAAAACAAAATTTTAAGATATTATAGATAGGTAAGATACTAACAGAGCGGGTGGAACGAAGTTCGCCGGACGATATATTATGTACACATATAAAAAAAAATTATCACTAAAATATATTTTTTAAAGGAAAAACAAGGCGTTCGCTTTTTGCTAATTCCTATGTCGTATTCGTTTGGAAATACCGCCATCGGTAATTGTTTGCACGAAAGTGTTGTGCAGGGTAAGAAATATCTTCGGAATCGCACGGTTATGGACCGTCACGTGAAAATTTGATAGCTACGGTACCTTATAACGCGCATACCTTGCGAACGACTAGACCGATTTTGTATCATTTCGGAAAGTCCATGGGAGGTTTAAAAGATAAACAGAGGAAAAACTGCAACGAAACTAGGAAAAATAATTTTAATTTTCCTCATACAAACTAACGGAAAGAAGTTCGCCGGGACAGCATGTATTACATAAAGCAAATAGACACCGTAAGGTTAAGAACTCACGGAGCGGTTTCCACCCGCGCCCGCAGCGATCGTGGAACTGCGGTTTTATTTCAAAACTAACGTGTTACCGGTAGTTTATGCGGTCACACAGCCATCGCGGTTGAAATCATCGCTCGCAAACTTGTACGATTCTACGGGTGGGCGACCGCTGCCTTAAGAACCGTAAACAACCGCGGTCCTTGCGGCTGTAAAACGCGTCGTAAAATGTGGTCTTACTTTTTGCATATAAATCTACATTCTACAGAAGCTACGGGCCTGCACACGTGGCGGGCGCGGGTTAAAACCGCGCCGTGAGTTCTTAGCCTAAGAGTATATACGAGCAAAATCTGGAGCATTTCAATCAACTCAATTTAACGTTTAACCTATACTAAACATGCGAACAGCATATAGGTCAGAGGCAGCACTGCATTTTTGACTGTATCACCAGAGGATAGGGTGGGGTTTCCCATTGTAGCCTCTGGCAGCCCTGAATGCATTATAGGTAATTGAATACATAGAACATGAATGGTGCCTATCCAAAGTACTAAATACATAAACGGCGGAGGACGGCTTCCACCCGTGCTGAATCGTTAACGAACTCGATACGAAGACTAAACAAAAGAATTTTATATTACCCACTCAACCTTATGAATCTGCAGAATTCTGCTAATAATATAAATTCGAAAGCTTGTATGTTTGTTACTTCTTTCCGCAAAAACTGCTGAACAGACAGAGCACAGACATAGAGGGTAACTTTGATTAACACATGGATACATTAAATGATCCTGTGGGATCATTAATCACGCTGGCAAGGCCGCGGGCAATAGCTAGTCTTGTATATAAAATTCAATTGCTGTTCGTTAGTCTCGCTGTAACTCGAGAACAGCTGGACCGATTTGGCTTATTTTGGTTTTGAATTAATTGTTCAAGTCCAGGTAAGGTTTGAAAGATAAGAAAAGGGAAAAACTGCGAGGGAACTAGGAAAAACAACATTTTAACTTTTACAAACATACAAACCGAACGGTGGATGGAACGAAGTTCGCCCAGACGGCTAGTTAGCCCTAAAATCATGCAGCCTTAAGCCCGGACTTCTAAAGGCCTAAGCGTGAATCCACCTTTTGATGGGTGTGGGTAGCTCAAAACTTTTTTTCTATTAATGCATAATCAGCTTGTTGAAAGATACCACATATTGACACCATAAATGCAAATGGTCTCTTAATCATTAAGGGCGCCATTTACTGTATCGGTCCTGGGTTTCAGAGAAAACTGTAGGCCCTAGCTTTCCTGATAGGAATCAACTCAACTCGTAATGCGAACATCGGTCTTTGATACTAACACCGTGACTATGATTTTCTGGAACGTACTGCGACTGGTCTAGGTTGATACTACTTATATTTTCTAATGACCAAAGCGCTCACCAGTGTCATGTTTTGGTTAGAAGAGTAGCCGGTAAACAGAGTTAACACCTTGGTACCAGATTGGCAACGCCTTTCGTCATTAGTGTTTATAGGCGACGTGTATAACACCGGTCTATTTGCTTATTTCACTTTCCCATGATTCACTTTTATAATCGCCGTCGTATGTCCCGCATTTATATGTCTGATAACTAATACCACCTAATACTATAAGTGATAACTGTCTTTAACTGCTTATCTAGTTTCTGCGATTCGCGGACTACTTCAAACACAATACTGTACTTAAGATCGTGATAAAACTGATATTATTTTCATTTCAATTTCCTTAAACTAGTGGTCGCCTGTTGGTCAAAATTCGACCATAATACATTTTAATATCTTGTTGATAAAACGCCATATTTATTTCTCAAGACCAACTATTTTGTTTCCAAACTTTTTAGTGCGTGATCTGTGATCTTTTATCGTTATCATCAATATATTTGTTTGTGTGTGTCAAATGCATAGTAGTGTGGGTAATGTTTTATTTATTGATTTAATGTGTTTTCCCCGAAGGAGTAGGCAGAGGCACAACAAGGGCACCCACGACTAGCCGAAGACATTAAGTCTCACAATGTGATAGATGGCAAGCCTATTGCCAACCGGGCACATTTCCAATCCCGAACAAAAATTATTTTTAATTGGAAATTAAAATACTTACCACATTTTCTTTTTCTTGCCTGACCCGGGATCGAATCCGCGAATTCATGATGTAAAGTTCAACTCTTGGACCGCTAGATCACGCTAGATCAGAAGTTAGTAGTTTTTTACAACCCATTAATTATTTTTACCCGACTCCAAGACTCCAAGGAAAGGAGGAGATTCCCAACTGTATTGTGGGATTTGGGAAATATGGGACCATTTTCGAACTATTTGCTATCTTTCGAAAAAAATAATTAAATCGCGAAGTGGTACACAATGGTACTCGTTTGTTACATTTAGCTGGACTCGTTTTTTGTCGTTTTACCGCGCTTAATTATTTATTATTAAATATACACCTGTACCTTTCCACAACACTGCCAACAATACTAGGATATCATTTTTGTATCAAAACGACAAGTGATTTAATAAAAAAAACCTGTGTATACAATGGAGTTTCATCAAGTGCCAATTGTGAGTAGTATGAATTGTTAAATTAGTGTTTGGAAATTAACTACACGTTTAACGATTTTTCTCCCACCAGAAGGTCTTTTCCATGTCCATTTTGTTTACAGGTTTTTGTGAAATACTAGTATTTTATAATTACTTCTTTTTTTATGATATTTGAAGGTAAACAAGCAGACGGATTTCTTGTTCCTCATGGTAAGAAACACCAAACACCAAACACCGCCTAGAAACACCAGAGGCGGAAATGGTGCATTGCCAACCTTAAGCCGGGATGTTAGGCCTCGAGCAAAAGTAAGTTTACCGGCTATCTTATCCTATGAACCGAAAAAAGTCAACGGCAAACGCTGACATTTGGCGGTAGGAATAGGTAAGGCGGTGGTACCAATCTGGGCGAGTCGCTACGAGACTCGACCGCTTATTACATTTACAATTACTAGTCTTTCTTTGTCGCCTCTGTGGTCGAGCGGTCCGGGTGTTGGACTTGACTGCATAAGGTCTCGGGTTCGAATCCCGGGTCGGCCAACAAAAAAAATGTTGATCGGGATTGGAAACATGCCCGGTTGGCGATAGGCTTGCCACCTATCACATAATGGGACTTAGTATCTTCGGCTAGTCGTGGGTGCCCCGGTTGTGCCTCTGCCTACCTCTTCGGGGATATGGGCGCTAAGATACTTACTTACTTACTTTTTGTATGGTCAAACAGACAAACATATTATACTAGATAAAAGTGTTGAACTGATTTCATGATTTAATAGAAGTAAAACTGCAACACCCCTAATCCAAATATCATCATCACGTCGAGAGTTGATAATTCTTTTATCGAAAGGTAGCTCATTATTTCGAGATAGTCTGAAGCTAAAGGCCAAAGAGTAAAGTAACTGTCCATAAAGGAACTAAAGGCTGAGCCCTAACCATGAGTTGGTATAGATTACGTTCGGTAAGTTACTTTTCGAAGTTTATGACACTTTTGATCTAAAAATGTGTTTCTCTTAGTTACCACTATAGGCGCTGTTCAAAATTTCATACAAATAATTGACAGAGACGGTAACGAGTGTAG
Source organism: Calephelis nemesis (assembly GCA_002245505.1). Classification (NCBI taxonomy): domain Eukaryota; kingdom Metazoa; phylum Arthropoda; class Insecta; order Lepidoptera; family Riodinidae; genus Calephelis; species Calephelis nemesis. The sequence continues at coordinate 1,098,883 of NJDD01000966.1, read as the reverse complement.
TAAAGTTGACAAGCCCGTAAACACATGGTAAGGGCCCGAACCCAAAACGAGTTCACAAGTTCACATTACACGCAAACACTACTGAATGGATTCATACCTTTAGTACTACTAGTAGTAGCTAATAATTCGAGTCAACATTTAGGATTCCTTTTACTACGAAAAATCTTTCGAGTCACTAATCATAAAATGTGTCTTCAATACGTGTACGAAGTAGCGGATATCAGGTAGTAATTATTAAATTTTCGTAACTATTTTGTGACACTGTATCACGTCTTACTGAATATACATATAATCAAAATTATTATAATTTAGGGGTATAATCTATGATTGTGATTGTTAAATTTTGATTACTAGGAAATGCTATTAATATTTTTACTAGGTGGCAGAGTTTCGCAGCGACTCACCCGGATTGGTACCACCGCCTTACCTATTACTGCCGCCATAACGTCATGATGTGTTGTAGTTCGGAGGGTAAGGTAGCCGGTATACTTACTTTTGCTCGAGGCCTAACATCCCGGCCTCTGGTTGGCAACGCACCATTACCACCTTTGGTGTCTCTAGGCGGCGGGAATTTCTTACCATCAGGAAATCCGTTAAAAAATATATAGTTTTCTATCAATTTGAGGTTTTAATTTTAAAAAATGTCAAGGAATTTTTATTTTATTTTAAAAGGCATTTGAAATTATTTTTTAAAACATAAACATTAATAGCAACTGTTGAAGTGACCAAAATTAAAGTTATGTTGAAAATATATTTGAAAATGGGAAAAACAACACTATTTTTCCCATACAAACTGAAAGCGTGGAAAGACGTTCGCTGGGACAGCTAGTTGTAAAAAAAAATATGTATGTATGCTAGTTGTAAAAAAAATTTTACAGTCGAATGAAATCTAAACTATCATGTTTTGAATCGTTTATGAATATCCTAGGAACAAAACAAATCAGACAGGTTTGTCAGGATCGTGAGGTCTAGCACTTGATACTTTCTGCCTACATCGTAAGGGACTTGGCGTGAAGATATATATGTGTATGTATGTATGTATGTATGTAATCAAAAGTCATGATTTCTAATGTCCAGGCCATTATTTTTAGTTATTTAAAAACTCGGACGCCGAACCAGGGCAGGTGGTATGCTGTAAATAATTCGCTTTTCGTCAGGCCAAGGTTGTTCCATTTGTCGCTTTCAAGTCAGCCCGACCTTATCGATATTTCCACTTTCCATGACCAAGTTTTATTTTATTCACCATTGGAAAAGACAGGGTCGGATTTACAGGAGGGCAACCGGGGTGAAAGCTCCGGGGCCTCCACAAAAGAGGGGCTCACTTCTCTTACTCACTTGAAGTCTCTACTTCAAGTTCCGAATAGAAAGCACTAGAAAACTCTTTTCCTCTGATATTTTTTCATTGTTTTATCTTTAACTACAGTACTTTGTACAAACAAGAGGATGTTAAATATCGACTAAAAAAATGTTTTATTTTGAAAAAAATTGAGGCCAGGAGTTTCCACATTTTTGTTACCCCAAAGTCTCCAGAATACTAGATCCAACCCTGGAAAAGGATTAACTGATTTTTCTTCATTATTATTAGCTTAAATTAAGTAAGTAAGAATCTTAACACCCATATCCTAGGCAGGTAGGCAGAGGTACAACCAGACCACCCACTACTAGCCTATCGTCAACCGAGCACGTATCTAATACCGGGCTACGTTAAATTTACTAGAAAATTGAAAATATACATTTTCTTATTTTTGTTGTTGCCCGACTCACTGAATCCGGGATTTCAAGTAATCAAAATACAGTACTAACTTGTTAAGAACTTGATACTTCAAGTTACAAATTAGTACTTTTAAAAAAAATGCAGCAACCCAGCATTTTTTGCGCATAGCTATGGTGTGGATCTTAACCAAATCTATCGACTGCCATGCCCGCCTGCACAGAATGTGAAAATATTGGGGACTGACACTATATCTGCAGGAATAGGTAAGGCGATGGCACTAACCCAGGCATGTTGCTACACAGTAAACCTTTTTTTTTCTTTGCCTCCTAGAAAATTGCAATAACTGTAACTTTATTTCGTACAAAATTAGTTGTCATGTCGTGTATGACTTTACCCTATAATACTGTATAAAAAAGTCTAGTGGTCTGGAGTTGAACGAAGGACACCAAAAAAGAAAATGTATTTTATGATTTCCTAATAAAAACAATGTTGCCCGGAAATGGATATGTGTCCAGTTTTTTGATAGGTTTGCAATCTATCACATTCTCGGACTTTATGTCTTTAGCTCATCGTGGGTGCCCCGGTGATACTTCTGTTCTCTACAAGGATACAGGAATGAAGTTACTTTAATAGTATCAAATAGTCAACAATCCAAGTTGTAGTCTATGCTAAAGTTTCTCTTCGCCCATATTCCTGAGGAGGAAGGTGATGTATAACCTGGCCACTCACGATTAGAGGAAGGTACTTTTACTCAGTCCTATGATGGAATAGGTGGCAATTTTGTTTTAACATGGTTCTTTAAAAATCTCATGAAGATGGATGGAAGGTGATAAATGGTTTTTAAGTTATTCTTAATCACGTCTGGGTTTCCAATTATTCACACATTTGTGTTTCTTTTCGACATTCGGCTAATAACTAATAGATTTTGATATTTTTTCGAAACGAAGGTCAGACTTTCAAATTCATTTGACAATATTCTATTATGATCCAACAAGTAGTTTTTGAGTAATTTTTATAGTGCAGAATTTTTAGAGTACCTTGATAGTGCTGTAAAGGAATTAAAGAATGATTTTTCGTAGTTTTACTGCTCTTATACTCGTATGTTTATAAAACTACTTAGTGTTGAAATACATGTCGATTTTTTATACCATTACTGCTACATTACTGTTAGACGGCTAAAAATGTTGAATAGTAAAATGTGTGGCAACACAAATTCGGCGCTAACGAGTACGCAACTGGGCCAAGGGTATTTGATAAGACACTTATCGTTGTACAACTATGAGTGACCTTTCGGCGATTACGATATAACCAATAGCTAGTTGGAATGCGTACATACTTCTATACACAAGGAGATAAAGGGAGTGGCAGTTGGCAGAATATATTCCGGTTCCTCTTGATAGGAAAGTATCTTTTCGGGGATGGCAACGATGACAGATTATGTATTTATAATATTTTTAATTAATTTTTCCCTTTCTGAAACAGGCTACGATCTTTGGGTCATACTGCCTCTTCTTCCATTTATTTCTTGTTATTTGTTTTCAATCTCTTTCTACCGCCATCAAACTGATGCTCTAGTGCAACTGCTGCCTAATATCTATCTGCCGAATATGTTGTAATAACTGACCCAGCGTAGCCTTCCACCACCTACGGCCTTCCACATCCTTACGGTGGCGTGATCGATAGCCCTGTATGGAGCCTCAATCTGGGTCTTGACACTAAATTCTGCCACCATCGCCTTATTGCAAAAACCGCGAAAGGTGATGGCAATCGGGGTCATAAGGGGATATCGCACCATATCAACGGTAGCGGCGTACGTGTTAGCAGGTTCGCCGTCGTGTCGCTCGACGGTTAATGGTCCTGAAGAGAATGGAATGGCTCGCTGAACCAACTTCTGGCTGCTGGACTGTCGAGGCTGGACAGGCAGCACGGACACCTATCGTTTAAGTTGATGCAGGTACTTTGCGGACACGGTTGCTTCAGAAAGTACCTGTGCAGAACCATCCGACGTGATGACGGTTGTAGTAACCAGGTGCCAGGTACCAGGACCACACTCTAACAGGGTGTCCAGCTTGGGATGTGCTACGAAGTATATGACGCGATGCCATCGGGGCCAACATCTTGCTCCCGATCGTTACCAAAGCCATGTTTGAAAGCGAAGAATCGTGGACGGCCGTCATCTCCTTCTGCGTGGACGTGATGACACAGAATGAGACAGCAGAGCAGGCCAGAGAGGTCACAGCCGACAATGACCCGATCCGCCAGAGACTCAAGGAGGTGAGGCTGAGAACCTACAAAGCTCTCCTTTGACCCCCATGACTGGCTGGGGCTCTGCCCCAAGTGCCTCGTGGAGGTGCGCGCGGCAGCGATTTCTTGCTTCTTAATTGTCTATAGTCAAGCCTCGAGTGTTGATAGCGGCACTGGCAAGGGTTGACGCAAGCGTCTCCATCTTCTCGCCACCACTTAACAGTAATGGCGGACATACAGGTTTTTGGTGGGTATTGCGTTACCAGCGAGTCCCACACTCGGGCGATTCCAAGCGACCCGGTCGTTTGTAAATGCATTTCCCTCCACGAGGATAACAAAACGTTTGCCTGAAAAAAAAATTAGAAAATGGAAAATTATCATTAAAAAAATAACCTTCAAAATGTTATTGGGCATATATGGGACTTTTTTAGGCAAAGCTTTTTTGTTCGAATTTTAATTATGTAATTTTATTATTACATTGGTAGGTATAATAAGTCATGTTTCATTCTATTCAAAATTCTATTACTATAAATGTTCCACAGATTATACCACTAATCTGTATTCTATTATCAGCAATTATCAGCTTGATGTAAGTCGACGAAGGTTCGGATCTTCTGCTAATATCATCAAATTAGATACCATTAATGAAGACGCTGATACAGATGCTGACATAGAAAACAAATGCTGGAAATGCACTAAGGTTGATGGTTGCAACATTCCTGTTATAGAGTCGTAGTGGACTTTACGTGGGCAAATTACCATTACATGCAATAACACAGCAAAAATCTGGGACTGCAGGCTTACCAGATAGAATGACATGAGATACAAGGAGACATGTCCTTTCTTACCTAACCGTGAGTCTTTTTTAAACCCCGGACGGAAAACGAGAAGTGTTATAAATTTGACGTGTGTGTGCGTGTGT
>NJDD01000966.1:1020346-1093931 GCA_002245505.1 Calephelis nemesis | reverse complement strand
GTGTGTGTGTGTGTGTGTGTGTTGATGTGCGCATACGAGTAAGCAAGTGTGTATGCTCGCTTTAGCATTTTAATGCATATTAGAGGCACTATGGGTATTTATGTTGCAGTTATGCAGCTAAAACTGAGCTTGTCTGATGATGGAGCTCGAAGATAGGAGGCGTAACCCTGGAAAGCCTGCTGGTAAACTCATCCAATTTGGACTCACTCGATTTGCCTAAATAGATCTGTTTATATTTTCTGATGGCAACAGGTTCTTGTCAACAATACAACAAAGAACTGGAAGGTGGCTGATGGATCATAATTTAAAAGGGTACTGTATTATGTATGTTACGTAATCTTCGCAGTTCTTCTGAAGCCTATAAAAAGAGGTTTTGTAAGTTAAAATTATTTGTGAGTGTATGTCAGTGGCATCATAGCTGCTAAAGATTTGGAGGCGTTGTTTCAAGTCTCTGGTCGTTTTGTCGGGGTTCATTGAAAATTTTTCGATCGATGAAAGTTTCTTAATAAAAAAATTAGACACCTCCTGTTTAATTAAGCACTCTAGACTGGCATCCAACCAATACACGCTAAACGTGCATGATGAGGTAGGATGATTGATATTGGTTGAAAATTCTGTTAGAAAATGTTTGGTAAAACAATTGTGTTCAATTAATGTTTTTTTGTAGTAAAATGGCAAAGTTCGGCAACGCATCTGTGATACTCCTGGTGTCGCGGATGTCCGTGGACAGCGGTGTCCATCAGGTGTCCCACTTGCTCGTTTGCCTCCTCTTGTATATATAAATAAAAATAATAATATTTATTAGCGCACATATCGCGTGTAAAAAAGCAAGCCAATAAGGAAACAGCAAGCCAATGTGTATTTTTTTTACTCAATACAATTTTGCTTGTTTGGCGATAGGCTTGCCACCTATCACATTGCGGAATTCAGTGTCTTCGGCTACTTGTTGGTCACCTATGGGCGTGAAGATACTTTACTTTTAAATAAAATTTCAAAACCATGACACGAGAATAATTTTTGAACCCCTTCAAAAAAACGATAATGCAGAAATTGGAATATCAGCTAAATATGATTAAAACGTGTATCTTCACACACCGAAGAAGTAGGCAGAGGTATGTATAACCAGGGTACCCACGAAGCTTTTACTTAGTCCACAATGTGATAGGTGGCAAATTTATAGTCAGTCGGGCACTTATCCAATGGGTACCGTAGGTAGTCTCAATGTCAGAGGTTATTAAAGATTTTGAAGTTATACTTCTTTTGGCGCGTTAGGAAAAAATGATGAGGGTAAATTTTTACGATGCGCGTGCACACCGTCACGAAAAACCGACATGATGAAGTTAGCTTCTATGGCTAAACGTTATATATGTTATCTAAACATTACAGTTTTTTGTGATATTTTTGTTAAATATTAAATAAACTTTATTTAACTAAATAATGCATTATAATAAAATTTTTAATGTATTAAATACCTTTTTTCTATGGTTAGTGTCATTTTGTCTACAAATGTAAAATAAGGCAAAAGTTAAATTTTTTAAAAAGATTTTTATCTTATTACGCCGAAGAAGTATAACTTCTAACGCGTGTACATAAGTACACACACTTTTTTTAATTTTAGGATGATTATCGAAGGCCACTTGTCACGATTTCTAAATACCTGCCTAGCTTCTTCTACTTTCATTACCCTTTTCATACCTTCGTTTTGGTTTCATAGGCTTGACACCTCCCTTGGATAATACACGACCGATTGGGTAGTCAATGTAGGTCGCTCCGGGTACCTTCAACTATCAACATTTGCATAAATCCGTCTCATCTCATCAATCTCATCTCTGTGGTCTAGCGGTCCGGAATCGGACTTGACTTCCTGAGGTTCCGCGTTCGATTCCTGGGTCAGGCATAAAAAAGAATAGAGAACGTACGTATTTGCAATTTTCTCATAAAATAAACGTTGCCAGGGAATGGATGTTAGCGGTAGGCTTGCCGCCTATCACATTGGGGGACTTAGTGTCTTCCGCAAGTAGTGGATGCTTTGGTTGTGCTGTTGCCAACCTCTTTGGGGATAAAGGCGTGAAGATATTTACTCGCATAAGTCCATTAAACACACCTTATGACTAGCATATCAATTTCATATTGAACCCAGGAACGTATAAACATTTTTTCATTTACACTATCCTGGGTTTAATTTGAGAATGGTCAAATGTCAATTATACTATTTAACCCTATCTTATTTATTATAATCCTTTTTTGCACTTAAACATATGACCTAAGACGAACGTAATGCCAGTAAAGAGTTTCTTCCCCTTAACCCTCGTTATTAAAGACAAAAACACATGGGATGGTGCACAAGGAAAAAACACCAAATGAATATAGTAGATAATAAAAAATGATTCAGATCCTAAATTTACTGAAGAAACTAAAATTAACATTTCAAAAACTTAACAATTAACACATATTTAATAAAAAAAAGGAAACAAAAAAAAGGTAATGTTAGTTACATTATTTAAAACTCAAGAATGGCTGAACCAATCAGGCTGAAAACTGGTGTAGGAGTAGCTTAAAAACGGGAGAATGGGGTACTTTTAATCCTGTTCTTTTGTGAGGAAACTGGGAAAAACAACATTTTAATTTATTCCATACAAACTGAAAGGGGGAAACAGGAACAGGTATTAAATGTTATATAACTATCGGCCCAACCCGACTTCGCACGGCTATGAAATATATTTTCAATACATACAAACCTTCCTCTTCAATCACTTTATCTATTAAAAAATCGCATCAAAATCTGTTGCGTAGTTTTTAATATTTAATCATACAAAAGCACAGATGAAGCGACTTTGTTTTATACTATGTAGTGATAATATTATCTTAGAAGCTATATTATCTATAACCCAGGAACGTGCATGCGCCCTTAAGTACCTAGGTATTGTAATTTCTACGTCATATATAAAAAATATGTAATAAAAGCAACACAACGTCACAGGTAAAAGTAAGTGTAAATGAAAAGTAATAGAAAGATTTTATTGTTGAGTTTTGGAGCGTAGCACTTTCACTTGCACTTTCAATTTCGTTTCACTCTCACTAAAACCGAATAGGCAAAAGGACTAACATAGTGTTACATACAACCGGTGAAGTATATCTAGCATTTGGCCTTACATCTGTTTCCGTGTCTAAAAACTAGGTGGCGCTGAGTTGTCTCAAACTTGCTATTATGGACAATATTAGAATGTAGAGTCCGTATTACAGAGAAGAGAGACTCAAAATACTACGCTTGGTCAAAGGAGAGGGGAACCTGTTAATTTTTGACTGCAATATCTTCATATCTTCTAGGGAAATCTATGATTTTTTTTCTTCTCGATAATATTTTTAACTGACCCTGAATAAAATGATGTTTTCAATTCATATGTGTGTTTTCATTTTCTATGTCACGCTAATCAACATCACTCTGCCAATTCTGAGTGGTAAAAGATTATTTTTTAGTGTTTTTTTTTATGATATTGGAAGGCAAACAAGCAGACGGATTTCCTGATGGTAAGAAATTCACGCCGCCTAGAGACACCAAAGGTGGTAATGGTGCGTTGCCAACCTGGGGCCAGGATGTTAGGCCTCTAGCAAAAGTAAGTTTACCGGCTACCTTACTCTCCGAACCGGAACACGTCATGACGTTATGGCGGCAGGAATAGGTACCAATGGTACCAAAAAAATAGGTACCAAATAAATGGTACCAATCCGGACGAGTCGCTGCTAAACTCTACCACCTAGTCAGATGTCACGGTGTAAGTGACGGTGAGCCTTTGCTCGCCTTTAGCTGCCTGGCACAGGAAGGCAGATGGTCTATTCTACAAAGGAGCCCGGACCAACACGGGGAAAAGTGTGGTACCTTGATTTAGAGATGGTCTGATATTATAAATTTGATCGAGATTGTGGTTTTTTCATAATATTGGAAGGCAATTGGCAAACAAGCGGACGGATTTCTTGATTGCCAACATTAAGCCAGGATACTACTTGCAAAAATAAGTTTCACGACTACGTTATCCTCCCAGCTGGAACACGTCAACGGTAAGCGCGAAGTTATGGCGGCAGGAATAGGTAAGTCGGTGGTACCAACCCGGACGAGTCTCTGCAAAACTCTACCATTTAGTCAGATATCATGGTGTTAGTTAGTGGCGGTTAGTCTATGATCGCCTCTTACGAGCTGCCTGGTGATATTCCAAAGAATGGAATAGCAATCTCATCTTCCAATAAAAAATCTAAAGCCGCATAAGTAAACCCGTGGGCATAGACTATAACAATAGATTTATGATAAAATAAATCAGCAAACACCAGGTGTACCAATTAAAATAAAAGGAAAATTAGTTCGCAAATAATAGATTATTAGGTCACTCTTGATACTTGAAAACAAGGAAAAGAAACCCTGTATAAGCCGAAGCCGCATACCTACAGTTACACCTCATGGATTAATTTTGAGCGCTAATAGGATTATTGAATGTGTGTTCAACTTGTCAATTGTAATAAAATTACAAAAACAGTCAAAAAAAATAATTCTTATTTTTTTAAGTGAAACTTGTATATAGACGTAAAATTTGCAGTCACATTTCTCTGTTACGCTCATTGCATAAATAACAAATATCCCTGGACAATTTACACAAGTTGAACCTAACCTCAAAGTAAGCGAATTTGCTTGTGTTATGGGTGTTAGTCAACGATACTAATACATAGAAATACTTAAATAGATACCAGAATAAATTTAATAGAAACCCAGACCCGGAAATGCAGACATCTAAATGTTCATCACACAAATGCCTGCCCCCGTCGGGAATCGAACCCAAGCCTCGCGGGTGGTCGGCGTAGTTAGGCGTGTGTGCTAGCCAGTCGACCACCGAGGCGGTCATTGGTCTCTAGTTAAGCTCTACAAAAAACACTGTATGTTATCACTGAATTTCACACTGCGTTCTTCGTGTTTTTGTTTCCCGAGATGTACACCTTAAAGCTAGCTCACAGCGAGCCAAAACGATGCCATAAGATGTTTCACATTTTACATGTGTACACTACTAACATTCACATTTTTTTTATTTTCTTTTCTTCTTAGAGCCACTAACATATTTTAATAATTACAATTGTACCCAATTTATTTTTTTACACACTTGATTATTATATTTTTATTTTATTGTTCTAAGTATAGCTATAGTTAATTGTTTTTTGTACATGATGCCTTCCATTTTATTTTCACAGCTTCAGTTTTTTGGGTTGGCTGGAAGAAATTTCTTTAGTTAGAGATAAGCTCGCCTTTTGTGCATTTTTAACTTTTCGTGTGTTTTTGTTTTTTGTGTGCAATAAAGTGGTTAATAAATAAATAATTAATTATTAAGTAAACTATTTCTTTGGATAAATAAACAGTGAACATTGTTACTCTTAAGTTCTTAGTTTAATTCAACATATTTGACGATGTGAATCGTGTGCATTTTTTACAATCAGAATGTTCTTAAAATTTTACAAAGCGTCCACTACAACTTTGTCAATCAATGGAGACACAGTTTTAATTCTCAAAATAAATAAGCATTAATATGAAAAAAAAAATTGTTTCTCTCTTTGAGTCTTCTTCATTCACTTCCATGTTCCTAAAGTTATTTATTTTGTAATTTATATTTTATAAGAAGTTAAAACTCTTATAAATAGGCGGGCAAATGCAAATTGCCGATTATAAATATTAACAGCGCATACTGAATACGTCAAACGTCACATGTTCTGGTTAATTACTCGATTCCTTATTCAATTAATAATCTTTTTACTGACTAGTTAAATTATAGTAATTATTTCATAAACAGATGTCTTGATACTTGTGATGAAACAAGCGACACAGTAGTGGGCGCTGTAGCAAGGCCACTATGTACTTCAACAACGCCCTGCAGTCACTCACTAGATAACTATACCGTAAGATTGTAGTGAATGTATACCAATTAAAGTCCGCGAGTTTGTCCACTTTTTAAAACTACTGCGCTTATTCGCGAAAACCGCGAAAAATAGATTAAGCATCGGAAAAAGTGACTTTTATCCTGATACTTTATAATATTGGAATGAAAGTAGCCTACAACCATCTCTAGGGCTTAATCTATTGCTTTGGTAAAACGGTTGAGCCGTTTTGTCGTTAATTTCGAGCATACATACACGGGATAGAAGTAGCTTACAACCTTTTATAGGGCTTAATCTGTTGCTTTGTTAAAACGGTTTAGCTGTTTCTGTCGTTAATTTCGAGGATACATATTATATGGGATAGAAGTAGCCTATAACCTTCTCTACGGCTTAATCTACTGCTTTGTAAAAACTGTTTAGTCATTAATTACGAGCATACACAGGATGGAAGTAGCCTACAACCTTCTCTTTTTTCTTTGCAGGACCTAACTCCTTGTAAAACCAAATTGTTTAAAATGAAATAAGCCCAATTGGTTAAAATGTAATAACATTTGATTAAGTACATTTTTTTCAAATATTTTAGTAAGGGTAGGCAGAACGGAGACAGGTCGATAGTTTTTGGGATTAGACGAACTTCCAGATTTAAATAGAGGCATAACCTTACTAAGTTTTATTAGGTCAGGAAAAATGCCATTTGAAATACAACAATTTAATATTATAGCTAAGTAATAATATAAGCTAAGTAAGTATGATTTACTGTTTTTTATTAAATCATTTTTATCAAGAAAAGAAAGGAAACAAAAGAAATCGTGTAGTGTTCCGGTCTAGAGCGAATTGTACAAGATGCTTAACATGTGTCCTTATTGGTTCAATATTTTGTCTGTTTGTTTGCCTAAGATTCTAAGGCGAACCCTATTAGATACCCTATAGAACAAGCTTTATCAATTTTGATTAAACTTAGTGATTATAAAACAGCATTAAACCGACAACCCAAAAAAATGGTTATTGATCAGACCGCCCCGTTGGTCGTGTACTTGGTGAAGGCACAAGCCTAACGCCACGAGGATTGGATCAATTCCAGACAGGGGCAAATATTTGTGTGGTGTGTGATGAACATCTAGCGGTCTGACGTCGGACTTGACTTCTAGAGGTCCCAAGTTTGATCACAGGCCGGCCAACAAAATTAAAATAAAAAAAATGGTTTTTCAATTTTCTTACACGGGATTAAATATATGCCCGGTTGGCGATATGCCACCTATAACATTGTGGGACTAAGTGTCTTCGACTAGTCGTGGGTGACGAGGTTGCGCCTCTGCCTACCTCTTCGGGGATACGGGCATATAGTTTTTTTTTTAGTTTTTAGTTTTTGTTAACAAACGCCCACAACACAAGCTTATAATTTGCCTACTTTAAGGTTATATTTTATGTAATTTGTTAAGGCAAATTTATTTGTATGTTATTATTATGTGAAGCAGAGATAAAATTAAATTTTCTTATTAGCGACAACACCTTTTACAGGTCGACGGGTGATAAATCTTTCAAAGAACATCCTTTCAAAGGATGTCCTCATTATAGAAGACATTATTATAGCTTTCGTAGAAAACACTCTTGTAAACAGAGCTTATATTTTGTACTAGATGTTGCACGCGACTACGCCCGCGTTTTAATTTTATTTAGTTAAATATTGAACTATTTTAATTGCCGGAATCGGGATGGATACGTATTACGCATTGGTTTTAGGTATGGTACGTTACGTATATATATTTTACATATATATTTTACGTATGTAAGCTTTGTGCTGACATCGTCATTGACGTTTTTGAAGAGCACTGAATTCTGGCCATTGCCATTAGTGATAGAAAAAAGATAAAAAAGTGTCTAAGTCAAAACATAGAAAAATAAAATTTGATTTATAAAAATTAGAGAAGGGAAGATTGGTTTTGTTTATGTAATAAACAATATAAAAAAGGACTAGTAAAGTTTTAAGTAAAGCATGAACATAATTGTCGATTCTCTATTTTAGACGCATCACATTGTGTTTTTGCTAATAAAACGTCCAATATTATAAATCGACAATTCGTATATATGTGGAAGAAATATAACTGTATACCTACATGATGTAGAAGTTAAAATTTGAATTTATTATAAAAGCCAAACCGGAGGACAACAAAACTAATATTTACGCCATAACTTCTATCACGGACACACAAAACCAAACTTTTGTAGTGCCTCAAGAGTATCAACCAGTCCATTTACACAAAGAAATATTAAAGCATGAAATATTTGAAAAAATAAAGAAATCTCTCAAAAAAAGGCATGATAAGCGACAAGTTTGGATAACATTAACTAAAGAAATGAAATCAACATATTTAGATGATGACAACATACAATTTGATGGGTTTTTGCTCGAAAAATTAGAACATAGTCATGAGTCAACAATGGAAGCAAGGAGAAGTTTTCAAGAAGTATTACAAATGTAATACAATGGTTAAATACTTTTGAAAGTGAATGTGCACGTTTACAGATAGATACAGATATACAAAAAATTGAAATTCTAAGATTACTATTGGACGATACTTGCATAGATTGTTACACCTCTATGATTATCAAACATACTATAGATTAAAATTGGTCTTTGTGGAAGGGAAGTTTGAGTGAAACATTCGCTGACAAAGGCTGGTCACCAATCAGTTATGCTATTAATTTTAAGTATATAAAAGGATCACTGGTAGAATATGCTCTAAAAAAACAGAGACTATTACTCGAAATAAATAAATTGATAGATACACCTACCTTGATCTATTTGATTGCTGTTGGCCTACCAAACTTCATAATGGATAGAATAGACAGAGAAAGTCTTAAAGAAGTAAATGACTTATTTAACTGCATAAGAGGACTAGAAAATTTAACAAGGAAGAGTGACACAAAAAAAAACTTAAGCACTGGAAATAAATACGCTAAACAAGAAATTAAATCAATTGAAAAGAATTGTAAAATACAAACAAATTTAGTATAGATACAGAACATTTAAATATTGAAGAAAGAAAACAGATTAATATGTTATTGGATAGTTATAGTGATATTTTTGCCAAAAATAAATATGATACTGGAAAAGTGAAGAAATATGAAGCTTGTATAGATTTGCAAGTTGAAAAATATTGTTGTAAAAGATCATATAGATGTTCAGTCAAAGACAAGACAGAAATAGAAAATCAAATCTCACAACTTTTAAAACATGAATTGATCGAGGAATCTGACAGTCCATTTGCAGCACCTGTCACCTTAGCTTTTAAAAGGGATGAAGGAAAAAAAAGCAGATTATGCATAGACTTCAGAGATCTAAATAAAATTATTATACCTCAATCGCAACCATTTCCGCTCATAGAAGACTTGATAACAAAAACAATAAATTGTAATTACTTTACAACGCTAGATATAAATTCAGCCTTTTGGTCGATCCCATTGAAGATTACAGATCGATACAAAACAGGTTTTGTGACTCAAGAAGGCCATTACCAAAGGACCTGTTTACCATTTGGACTTAAAACATCACCAGCTATATTTCAACGTATTTTGGGAAATATTATAAGAAAAAATGGCCTCACTGGATTTGCAGTGAATTTTATTGATGATATATTGATATTCTCAAAGACATTTAATGAGCATATTACACACTTAAAAAAATTGATGGATGCTATTCAAGAAGAAGGATTCAGGCTGAAATTCACAAAATGTATGTTTGCAAGTGATTCTGTAAAATATTTAGGCCATATTCTACAAAGGAATACGATCACACCACTTAAAGACAACTTAAAATCGATAAAAGATTTCTCTGCTCCTCAAAACAGAAAACAAATAAGACAATTTTTATAAAAAAATATTTTTTACGGAAAATACATTCCTAACGTATCAATAATACTTGATCCTTTGCATAAATTGCTGAGAAAAGATCAAAAATTTAATTGGACAGAACAGTACGAGGATGCATTTGAGAAAATTAAAAATTTCCTATGTTCCAAACCAATACTTGCCATTTATGATCCTAACGCACCAATATTTATATATACAGATGCCAGTGTCATAGGAATAGTAACAGTTTTGAAACAAATTCAGCACAATGGTGAAGAAAAGCCGGTGGCGTATTTTTCAAAAAAATTATATGAATCACAAAAAAGTAAAAAAGCTATATTTTTAGAATGTTTAGCTATAAAAGAGAGCATAAAGTTTTGGCAACATTGGTTGATAGAAAACTATTTTACTATCTATACAGATCACAAACCTGTAGAGAAATTAAACATCAGAAACCGACCTGACGATGAATTGGGCGATATGTCGCATTATCTGTCACAATATAATTGCGAAATAAAATATTTGCCAGGAAAGAATAATACAGAAGCAGATTGTCTCAGTAGAAATCCAGTTTTGGACATTGACACAAACAATGAAGATAACTTAAAAACAGTAAATATTATTAATACTCATGACATGAAATACGATCAAGCACAAAATCAAGAAATAAAAAAAAACTAGAAAAGAATATTATTTTAGAAAAAGGAATTTATTATAAAAAAATGGTAAAAACAAAAGAAAAATTATTCTGAGTGAAGATTACAGTAAAACTATAATAGAAAAGATACATGAAAAATATTGTCATACCGGAATAAATCAAACAGGATCTAAAATAAAATCATTTTATACTGCACCAAATCTCTCAGAAAACATTAAAAATATATGCAAAAACTGTGAGGTATGTATAAAAAATAAGACGAGGTTAAATAGAAAATATGGCTTTATGTCACAATTAGGCCCAGCTCATAAACCTTTCCAAATAATGTCACTGGACACTGTAGGAGGATTTGGGGCTCAAAGATCAACAAAACGATATTTGCATCTACTAGTGGACCACTTCACTAGATATACATATATTCTCTGTTCCAAGAATCAACATGATCGAGATTTCATAAAACTTTTAGAAAAGATTCCTAAAGAAGAAACCATAGAGATCTTACTCTCTGATCAATATCCAGCTTTCAATTCAATAGAATTCAAAGAGTACCTTAGAAAAAGAAACATTTAATTAATACTAACAGCTGTAGATGCTCCATTCTCGAACGGCTTAAATGAAAGACTAAACCAGACTATTGTTAACAAAATAAGATGCACAATGAACCAATCAAATAAAAAAAGAAATTGGTCAAAAATAGCAGAAGAATGTAGAAATAGATACAGTGAAACAAACCATTCGGTAACAGGATTTTCTCCTAAATATTTGTTATCTGGTGAGTGTACAGACTTGCTACCACCAGAATTAAAGGAAAAAGTTCTTACCAACAAAATTGGAAGAAGACAGAAAAATAGCATTTCAAAGGTCAATAAAATCACATGAATACAATAAAACTTCATTTGCTAAGAATCGGTTACAATATGATTTTAAAAAAGGAGATAAGGTTTATGTTGACTATGGAAACAAATTAAATAAAAAGAAGATGGATGAAATTAGAATTGGTCCCTTTGTAATAGAAAAAAAAATATATCAGATTCAATTTTTAAAGTTAACACCGGTCGTGGAAGAAGATCAATTGGATTATATCATGTCACAAAGCTCATTCCTATGCTTAATAATTAAAATATTTTGCAGCATTATTTCCCTCAGTGGAAAAAAATATTGCACTTTGAAGGGGGGGTGATGTAAGCTTTGTGCTGACATCGTCATTGACGTTTATGAAGAGCACTGAATTCTGGCCATTGCTATTAGTGATAGAAAAAAGATAAAAAAGTGTCTAAGTCAAAACATAGAAAAATAAAATTTGATTTATAAAAATTAGAGAAGGGAAGATTGGTTTTGTTTATGTAATAAACAATATAAAAAAGGACTAGTAAAGTTTTAAGTAAAGCATGAACATAATTGTCGATTCTCTATTTTAGACGCATCACATTGTGTTTTTGCTAATAAAACGTCCAATATTATACATATATAGCGGTTCAGGTGTTGGACTTGACTGCATGAGGTCCCGGGTTCGAATCCCGGGTCGGGAAATAAAAAGAAAATTTGGTTTTTCCAATTTTCTAATAAAAAAAAATTTTGCTCGGGATTGGATATACGCCTGGTTGTCGATAGGCTTGCCACCTGTCACATTATGGGACTTAGTGTCTTCGGCTAGTCGTAGGTGCCCCGGCTGTGCTTCTGCCTACCCTTTCGGGGATATGGGCGTGAAGTTACTTTTATATATATTTTAGTAAATTTCTGAATTAATTGAAAACAAATTAGGACTCAGTGGCTGATGTTTGTATGTCAATGTACACCAAATGAAGACGGTACGGTAACAAGGCCAGATAATCCATGCTAATAGTATAAATGCAAATGTCTGTCTATTGGTCTGTCTGTCTGTTACACCTTCACGGCTTTGTTATGCATATAGTTATAGACCCTAATTAAAACAATTCCAATTTTTTTTAAATCGACCTTCACAGAACTATGATAGGAGATGAAAATTTATATGAAAATCATAACTTTTTATGCTGAGGTCATACATATCTTAAAGAAACAGTAAAATTTGTTTGTTTTTATAGGAAAATTAAGATGTTGTTTGTCCTAGTTTTCTTCTAGTCAAGCGGTACAACAAATACCCTATGACCGTCTCATGATTCTAAGCTACCTTCCCATTATTTTCATTTAACTTAAATTTAAAAAAATTGTAGTGTAACTAATTTAACTCTCTTTATAGATACTAGGTATTCCGGCGAACTTCATTCCATCCTTTAATTTTGCATGGGGAAAATTAAAATGTTGTTTTCCTTAGATTCCTCGTAGTGGAACGAAATAAAAATGTCCTACGTTCTTTTCTTGGCTCTAAGCTACCTCCCCGTCAATTTTTCACCAACTGGGTTTAACCGTTCTTGAGTTAAGTATAAATAGTGCAACTAACACGACATTCTTTTATATATGCTATTATGGTCTATATAGTTAACTATAATACCTGAGCCTTTACCATGAGCTGGTATAGATAACGTTCGGTAAGTTAAGGGGCCATATACGCTGAGTGTGTTTGAAACTACTGAGTACTGGTTCTATGTTCATGAAAGAGTATGCCAACTGCTTACCTGCCAGGCAACTAAGAGGGAGAGAAAAACGATGTAGACCGCCTCGTTAAGGGGCCATGTACGCTAAAATACATCAGCAGTTTACTGTTTTTTTCATACAAAGCAATCATGGATCTTGCTGACAAAAATACACAAGATTAACATGAATATGCTTTATAGGACTAGTGTTTCCAAAACACGATTCATTTCACTTTGCTCGATAGAAAAAAAATCAAAAAGTTAACCCTTTTTTGAAAACTTTTGCTTTCTGTCTACTTCAATTGTGAAAATATCGACACCAGATTTAGCATAAACATAGATAAGTACCATACCTAAAAGATAAATGTTTCAGTTTTGATACTTTTTTTTAATTACTTTTATAGTGTCAAAAATAGTGATTTGTCGCTTAAGACGTTTACTTTAGAGCGCCATTGTTCATAGTAATCATGGAACGGGGGAGCGCGGTGATTGGCTCTTCTAGCTGACTGAGTATGGGGCCTTAAGTGTTACCGAACTTGTGTTCGAAATCTATGACACTTTTGGTATAAAAATGTGTTTCTCTTAGTTACCAATGGAGGCGCTGTTCAAAGTTTTCATACAAAAAATTTACAGAGGCGGTAGTGAGTATAGTAAACTTGACATGCCGTAAATTCATGGTAAGGACTCAGGTTGAACCTATGAGTACTTTAGTCTATGTTTAGTAATAAAACGGTTAGTGTTGTATAAATACCGACACCTCTTTGTGGATGTCTGTGTTCTAAACTATAATACCAGGTTGCACCTTGGAGTACTTTAGTCTATTTTAATAATAAAACGGTTAGTTTTGTATAAAAACCGACACCTCTTTGTGGATATCTGTGTACTAAACTATAATACCAGGTGGAACCTTGAAGTACTTTATTCTATGTTTAGTAATAACACGATCAGTGTTATATAAAAACCGACATCTCTTTGTTGATAATCCGATGGTTGTAACAAGTTTAATTACTAAAACCGGCTCTTCTATGCTTCCCTATTTAAAGTGTTTTTCTTTGTCTCCCGCCTCAAGGCTGATAGTATGACCTAGATAAGTGCGGAATGCCACTTCATTAATACTACTATAGTACCTATTATGTAGCGCGCGTGACTCGAAGACACTTCAAGTAATTATGTTTGTAGAGCAGTTACGTAAATATCTTCATGCTGAGTCCCTTGCAGGGTATGCAGAGAATCGAGTGCTATGTGGTACAACGCCTAGAGAGCTGCCAAGCTGAAGCATCCATAGCCAGCATTTCCAGCATAGCCTTACCGCCACTAAGACCGTGACATCTGGCTAGGTGGTAGAGTTTCACAGCGATTGGTACCATCGCCTTACCTATTCGCGCCGCCATAACGTCAGTGCTTGTCATTGACGTGTTCCAGTTCAGAGGGTAAAATAGCTGGTAAACTTACTTTTGCCCGAAGCTTGACATCCCGGCCTCAGGTAGGCAACGCACCATTACCACTTTTGGCGTCTATAGCTGGCATGAATTTCTTACCATAAGGAAATCCGTCTGCTTGTTTGCCGTCCAATATCTTAAAAAAACACATTTCTGTATGTTGCTGTACTGGAATCAAATCCGGGACCTTATGATTTCAAGTCCAACAACCGGACTTCTAAACAACAGATGAGATTTAGGCCAGCATGTCCTAGTAGACGCAGTAATATTGCTGATTAACCTGATAGATGGTTTCCCGTCCTTACTTCGTACGAGAATTAACAATACTGATATCAGACACGCACAAATATTATTTAAAAAAAAATATCTACATGCCCATATCCCCGAAGACGTAGCCAGAGGCACAATCAAGGCACCTACGACTAGCCGAAGATACTAAGTCCCACAATGTGATAGGTGGCAAGCTTATCGCCAACCAGGCACATATCCAATCCCGAGCAACGTTTTTTTAACAGACAATTGGGAAAACCCAATATTTTGCCCGACCTGGGAATCAAACCGGAACCTCAAGCAGTCAAGACCGACAACTGAAACGCTAGACCACAGAGGCATATTATTTATTGTTCGTAATGGCATTTTATCATACATTATTATACAAGGAAAACACTCCCAACATAAGGAAAAGTACCATAGATATCTCACTTGGCAACAGAGACTACCTATAGTAAGCCAACTATTTGCTTAGTGTACCTTCAGCTGAGCAAGTAAACCGCCATTTTAGCAGCTTTTGTAGCTTGAGCACAGTCAAAAATCCCACATCATGAAGCACCAGCACCAGACAATTACCCTCAATACAACATTATAAATGCGAAAGTTTGTATGTTTGTTTGTTACTCCTTACCCAAAAACTGCTGAACGGATTTTCGTGAAATTTGGCACACACGTAGAGAGTAATTTGTATTAAAACATAGAATAGTTTTTATCCTGAAAAAATGTTGTGTGTAGCTATTCAATACATAGTATAAAAAATCGCTACAGTTGTCCTTATGTCCCTTTGTGTGCTTAAATCTTTAAAACTACGTAACGGATTTGGTGCGGTTTTTTTTTAACAGATAAAGTGATTAAAGAGGAAGCGAAGCCGGGGCGGGCCGCCACTAAGTAATAAAACAAAAACGTTTATGACTTACTAGCTGTTCCGCCGAACTTCGTTCTGCCCGTTCAGTTTGTATGGGAAAAATTAAATTGTCGTTTTCCTAGTTTCTCGCTGTTGTAAGGGACAAAATGTATCCCATATCATTCTCCCGGTTCTAAGCTAGATAAGTAATTTTTGTGGGTAATTTTCAGGCGCTGGTACTCCTTGAAGTCCCAGGTAAATCGAAGAAAATACTTATTTTTGTATACGTAGGCTTATTTATTGAGTTTGAAGTCGGTTGTATGTAGTTTTACTGCCTTTAAATTATTTAATGATTGTTAAAAGTATGCTACGTAGACTGAAAACAAAACGTTTTTGATGTTACAGTGAGTTCTATTTGTGGGTAATTTTCTAGTGCTCGTACTCGATGATCATCTAAGGTATCTACATTCCGCGATCCCTTAGTACAGGGGAGCCCTATCCTTGTTTGCTGTTTAATGCGTTAAAAATACCAAACTTATTATGGTTAATTATCTGATTTGGTTATGAACGTTGAAGTTGTGGTAAACATAATATAATAGTGTTTCCCCCGTAGGTATAGGTCTGGGCTAATTTTCAAAAGAGACTGCTCCGAGCTGCCTATGGAAGGCAGATGGTCTATTCTACAAAGGAGTCCAGACCAATACGGGGAAGAACAGGCAAGTTAATGCTTATTGACTCTGCCAGTTTCGCAAGGGACTTGGCGTGAACATGTTTGTGTAGTAAACAGATTCTGTAAAGAAATATTATTAAAATAATTACCGAACAAACATCCCAGTACTTAGTAGGTACATTACAAAAAACACATACGAGTAAACCCTAATTCCGCGCTGAGTTTGAAGGTCAAAGTACATTTTTAATTACCAACAGGACAAGGGAAAAATGACTTTATCCTTTCGGTAATTAGGTAAGTTTTAGCTTGTCCTCCGTTTGGTTAAGTTGTTAGAAGTTGCTCAAGGTCTGTACCTACTAGTTAGTGGTCTCACGGAGGAGTAAAACTAGGCCAAGGCGCTTCGCGTTTAAACGATTGAATAGTACAGTTATAAAAATGCTTTGAAACAAGAAAATTACGTTAACAGTTTTATATTTAAATTAGTTGAAGCGTCTGGAATAGTCATTTAAATTAACTGTGATTGACGATTGGTTTTTTAGTAGTTTTATTTTAAGGTTTTTGAGCGATTTATACAATGTTAAGCTACATGAGCGTACCTACATGTAGAAGATACTTCAGAAAAAATTGAGGCAGGTTAGGAATGTTTCTGCGCTAAAATAATTTTTTTGGATATGATATTGTCTGTATTTTGATATCGAAATTAACTGTTGAAGCTTCCTTTTCATTCATTACTCTTTTTATACAAAGATTCCGGTTTCGGAGACTTTTGACATGACCTTCGGTAATTATCCAAGCGATGCGAAAGAAAGAAGGAATGTGAACGAAGCCAGACAGGTTTGTCAGAATCGTGAAGTTTGGTATTCGATACTCTCTGCCTAACCCGTAAGGACTTGGCGTGAAGATATGTATGTATGTAACTATTGAAGCAATTTACATTGTATTTCCACTATTTGTAGGATATTGAACTAAACTTAAATTAGAAACTAAGTTTAATCAAAATTAATCAAACCGGAGGAGATCCCTAGGTAATTTTGGAAAAAAGAAACAAGTAAAGACTAAAAATTTTGCAAAAATAAGACATTTCTAGCATTTTTAGAATATGTGTTTGTCTATACTACCGACCGCGGATAACGCTGAAGCTACTAAACCTATTGTAACGAAATGAAGCTGGTAGGTAGGTACTCTATGTTCCCAGGAATGTTAAATGATACTTTTTATCCTAGTCAGTAAAGGGGTAATATAAGCATTTAAAGCTTTAAAACGATTACAAATGGCAGGTATTAGTAAACCAAAGCCCATTATTATTTCAGTTGCAGAACCTCGTACAGGTCGGTCTGTGGCTCTGTGGTCAGACCACTCGCCCTCTGTGAAATTGACCACATCTATCGTCTATCAATTGTGGTAACGCGGTGCGTTTCCATTAGCTATTTAATATAGTTTAGAACTGCAATCTATTTGCTGAATATGTATGCCTATTTGCTATAAACAACGTTACAAACATAAGACATCTTATTAAAAAAATAAACACTAGTTCTTCTTTATTTAGGTTTTGGCCTTCACGTTAGTATTTTGCCATTAGTCAAGTAGAAATTTGCATCAAATTTTATATCAATTTTAATTAATTATATTCAGTCATCAGTCATAAGTCGTCAGCAAGTTATGTCAGGCTCTTGGGTGGCCTCATTACTCAAGCTCATGTAATGAGATTTGGCGGCAACGAGGAAATACACGATAGGCTAATTTCTTCCTGATTATTTCAGTTGTGCACTTTCACTGAACAAAATTGTACAAAATGCCACCAAATAGCGAAAGTGCAAAAATAAAATAATCATTAAGAAATTACCGTTGCGTGTATTTCATGAGGCCACCGCTTTACCCAAGACTCTGATATGACTTATTCACGACTTATGATTAGTTATAATTGAATACTGATTTTGGTAAATTTGATGCAAATTGATACAAATATCTACCTGACTAAACCTAAAGAACGAAAGACAGACTATATTATAAGAAACTGAAGAAATAAATTGAAAATAAATAACAAGAAAAATAATTTATTAACTCCGTGTTAATTGTGGTGATGTGATGTGGCAGTATGGTCTAATGGTCTTAGCCTGCCCCAGAAAGGGAAAAATATTAAAAACAAAGCTAGTTATATCGTAGCTTCTTGAAAACTTGTCGCAGTTGTTCTACATAGTGTTCCGATCGTCTGATAGTATATGTATAAACCTAATTATACTTTTCACGGGAACTAGCCGCGTTGTCGCGCCGGTTTGGCGTTATTCCAGTTTTATATTTAATCGTAACATCGCCAACCGACATTTTATGAAGTTTCGAAACCACCACGAGCATATTATAATGTAAGGCTTTACCTGGAAAATGATTTAAGCGCACTAAAACTGTCTTACACTTAGTGTTTCCGGCTAGTCGTGAGTGCTCTAGTTGTACCTCGGCTAAACTCTTCGGGGATATACGCGTGAAAATATTTTTATTCTTAAAACTGGAAAATACCGATTCCGTTACCACGTCCCGGTTTGAGCATTTCTTTTTCAAAAGGTAGCTCAAGGTATCAAATTGGTCATGATGAAACTTTGAGGGAAACTTCTCATAAAACACGTATTAAAATATTTTCATTACTAGCTGAGTACTCATGTAACAAATATACAAAAAATAAATAAAGTAGTAAATTGAGTCCTCGTTTTTAAAGTCGGTTAATAAGCGTACAACCTACCCTCCTAAACCTAACTACGCTTACTAATTTTAATAGATGTTGGCATAAAAATTAGGCCTCCAAAAGTTACAGATAGCCTATTTTCAAACTCGATATCTCCACGAGTGTTGCGGGAAGGAAGCTGAAACACTCTCTGTTTTTTGTTACGCGCCGATGAAGCTGTGTTTTTTGACGATAATTGGATAGATACACGATGTCCACTGGTCTAGATTTTTAAATTTTAATTAACGAAACTGTAGATTCAGGGGACATGGAAGGGGACTATTGGCAAATACTACGTGGGGTTTAATGGACAACTTGGATCATCAAACAGTTATCCAGCCTTCGTAATGGAAGTTTGGCGCGTGGAAAATCTTTTTCCTGAAGAAATTTTGGCAATAAATAGTCGCTGACCAAGAAATTATGATTTTTAATTTAAGCGCAGTAAAAACCGACTTTGATTTCAATAATGTTGTCGTCTAAGAACATAGAAATGTTTAGGATTTTCCTCGATTTCCCTGGAATCTCATTATCAGATCCCGACTTGGCACCAATTCGGAAGTACGCTCTTTTAAATGAAAGAAGATTTTTTTAAATCGGTTAAGAAATGACGGAGGAATCGAATCTATAACCTCCTTCTTTTTCCAGTTCGCTTAAAAATGCCAAATGCTTCTCGTTTAAAGAAGAATTCTTGTTTTAAGCAACCAGTGAGAAGATTTGTAATGAAATGAAATTATTTATTTATTTGCGGAATATGTGTGTTAATAAGATGTTACAAAAATATTTAAGTATATCAACATATTCTACCATATTTTGGTGTGCAAATAACTACAACCAAAGACTGAAAAATTCTCTTTGCCAAGCATATAGCTAATTTTCATAGGCCAATGTGTAAGTTGTTACAAGCTTGATTCTAGTTACACCCATAGCGTGTCATAAAATCTCGGAAATCAATGATCCACTTCCCGGTTACCAATAGAGCTGAAGGTTTTAATTTGTAAATAGGGTGATAATGATAGATATAATTATGACATGGAACTGAATGAAGAAACTGAAAGATGGCCATAGGAACTAGTGATGTAACGAATGTCAGAATTGTCACATTTGCGAATTCAAATGCGAATGCTAATATTCATCTTCAATATTCGCGAATGCGAACGTCGACTTTTGAAAAAGCGCGAGCATAAAGTCTTCCAGGTTTGACATTTCGGACCATTAATTTCATTATAAAATGTTCACTTTCGTTTTGATTTATTATAACTGTACCTATTTGTCAATTTCAAATTATGTGAAATATGTACCTACGTACATATCTATATACCTGGACAAGCAACACAACTTGAATCTAACCTCGAAGTAAGTAAATTATATGCTTGTGTTATGGGTGTTCATCAATTTATTCTAATTAATAGAAATGCTTAAATAGATACCAGACTAAATGTAATACTATACTAACACTACCTATCTACCTACGCCCGTGGCGGTTGCAGGCCCGCAGGTTCTGTAGAATGTAGATTTACATATGAAACTTAAGAGCACATTTCACATCGCGTTTAACAACCGCAGCGCCCGCAGTTGTTTGCGGTTCCCGCGGCATCGGGCTACCATCCGTAGACTTGTACGAGTTTGCGAGCGATGGTTACAACCGCGACGGCCAAGCCTCGCGGTTGGTCGGAGTATTTAGGCGTGTTTACTTTAAGTTTATCAAATACATTCGTCTCGCCTCTTAAGAATACGAATGCGATTGGCAAAACATATATGAATATTCGTGAACGCGAATGCGGATACGAATATTCGTTACATCACTAATACGAACTCCTAAAATTCTAAATATTCTATCGAGTTAGGGCTTTGTTTGATACGTTTTGAGTGGTTCTCAAGTTTATTGCTGAAAATAGGCTGTAAAAATAAAAGCTTCAAACAAAAATATACTTTTTGTTAAAAAGTTGTGTGTTTTCAAATTAGGTCATTCATTACTTTGAACTTTAACTAAAAACAAAAACTTAATAACTGAGAGGTTAAATCGATATTAGAACAAAAACCTTGAGAAAACATTCGTTCAGAGTTACGCTGGCGTGCTAGGCTTTCTATTTTTACTAACTTGTAAATAAAGGGCAATGATTTACCTAGGTATATATATATACGGACCCTACACTAACTGCTAACTTAAGCGTATTATAAATAATAAACATAAAAAAAAATTCAATAACACCCCACAACACTTATCCGGAATGCACCATATCATCTCGACGTCTGCTTTCAAACAAAGAATCCGCATTGGAATCGGTCCCATCGTTTAGGAGTCATGATGCTTCAGACAGACACACACACATATATTCAAACTTGCGACACCCCTCTCTTTTGTGTGGGATTAAAAACTTTAGTTAATAAACCAGGTAGGTTAGCAAGGATCGTGATATTTTGCACTCAGTACTCTGTGCCTACGCCGTATGGGACTTGGCGTGAAGATGTACAAATCAATGTACAGGATTCACTTTTCTACAGTCTTTTATAGATTAGATATCACAGACTAGTAAGAGAACTACATGTTATATATATTTAAAGTTTATGCCTTTGCAATTTAAATACATAAGATATTTAGCTAAATTGACGATTTTAGTACAGCCCCATCAAATGATTTTGCCTCAGGCCTAAGGCGGTATAGTTACGTGACAGACCGTAACAAAGGTGTCCAAAGGCAATTTTTTTTTACGATATTGGAAGGCAAACAAGCAGACGGATTTCCTGATGGTAAGAAATTCACACTACCTAGAGATACCAAATGTGGTAATGTTGCGTTGCCAACCGGAGGCCGGGATGCTAGACCTCGAGCAAAAGTAACTTTACCGGCTACTTTACCCTCCGAACCGGAATACGTCATGACGTTATGGCGGCAGGAATAGGCAATGTGAATATCACGAGAATCGTTAGCAAAAAAAAAATAGAACTAGCTGCCCGTTCCGGCTTCGCTCGGATGGTAATTTTTTTACCATAAATTGATATATAAGCTATCCTATCTCTCAAGTTGGATCGAACTGCACATGGTGTGCGAATTTTATTATAATCGGTTAAGTGGTTTAGGAGTCCATTGAGATCAAACATTGTGACATAAGATTTATATATATTAAGATATAGGGCCAATATTGAGTATAGATAATTAATCGAATTGTAGTGAAAACATTTTTCTTTTTCAGTGTTTACGTTATTAAAGATTTTAATTATAAATATCGAGTCTAAAAATCAGACGATTTTTCTGAAGTTGTGATTCATAGACAAATGACTAATCAGTCAATGTTGCCAAATTATCTTTGATTGTCAGGTCGTGAAATGTATTCTATAAGTACCTATAGCTTTTTTATTAGTTTCGGAAAACAAAAAACCTGATTGATTACCAGATCCTAAAAGATACATGTCTAAAGACACAAAATGGAGCGATGTTAATATCAGTCTAGATTTTTAAGCTTGTGGTAGGTATAATGTAACAGACCTTTCTTTTCACGTGGAAATTAACTAATGTCAAGCAGATGCTAAGGCGGAAGAAAAAAATATCATATGTTGATGAACAGAAGCCGTGCAACGTTATTTTTTATTAGAAAAATTGAAAATACACACTTACAACTTATTTGTTGACCGACCCGGAGATCGAATCCGGACCTCGAGTAGTCAATTCCGACGCCGGACGAAGGAATGGGTAAGGTAATATCAATCAGCAAAACGCCTTTGAAGAGTTTCTTCGGATAGCTGTGTAGATCCGGTTAAGTAGAATAGACTGTTTACCTCTCCCTGCCAGTCAGCTCGCAAGTGGCGAGCACAGCGTAAATTGGTCCTTACCAACAAGACCATTGCTTGTGGAGTGGTGTCCAGTAACTTGCTAGGGTAGGGATCCACCTGTTTCCTGCTGTAATGACTCTGTCATATCATTCGGTACGGAGTGTTGGGTGGCCGGTAACTTCCACAATAGGCCTTATATTATGTAACGAGGCTGTCTACACTTTTTTTCTCTCCCTCTAAGTTGCCTGGCAGGTAAGCAGTTGGCATACTCTTTCATGAACATGGAACCAGTACTCAGTAGTTTCAAACACACTCAGCTTTTGTCAGTAATCGTTAGTATATATTTTTTATGTGATAAGATGGCTACCGAACACGCGGTTTTAGATAAAGTAAGAGACCACGTGCGTTATAGATAACTTAGATGCTATAGGTGCGTTCCTATTCTGTGGCCTTGATGTTCAGTCTTCTGTTTTTGAATGGCTAATTTGTTGCTAACCGCGAGGTTTTTACAACTTTACCGAGCTTTAGGTTCGGTCTTCTGCGCAAATCTAACGTCTACCCTAACGTCTACCAGAACGTGACTATCACTATGGCGACAAGAACAGGCAGGGTGGGAGATCCATATCTGGGTAAATTTTTGCACAGCACTCTACCTCAGTAGTGTTGTTGATACTAATTCATTTCACCTACGCTATGCTGCCTCTTACATATTCTCAGATAAGAGAGGCAGATGGTCTACTCTAATCAGGGAACTCGGGCCAATCCGGATAAAACCATAGTTCACTAAAGCCAATTATGAATGAAAATTCTACTAAATCTACACTGGGCGTATATTCCTAAATAAAGGAAAGAGTATGTATTAGTACATAAGTATGACAAAGCAACCTTAACAAATTGGAATAGGTTTAAGGTGAAGTCGTAGGACACAGCTAGCCACTATACAGGTGCTAGACCACACCGTAAAACATCTGTCGAATAGGATTACTCGTAAATGAATTCATATTTGCGAAACATCTTTTGCAATTCTACACAGTCTACATTAGTGATGGACTTTTTATCGATGTTTTTTATCGAGTTACTGAAAAATATTTAAATTTTTCGTAGTCCTTTCACTTAAGTGGTTAAATAGTTTGTACACACACATATCTTCACGATTAGTTCCTTGCAAAGTAGGGAGGCTCCACATTTATTACAATTTTTATACAAAGTGCCCGGTTGGCGTTATTGCATTGTGGGTCTAGGTAGTACTTTAGGCTAATGAGCGGTGTCCTGGTTGTACCTTAGTACACCTTTCCGGAGATAAGGGCATGAAGATTTTTTAAAGTGCATAAAACATTTTTTTAGTATATAAACGAAGATTTAGAACAATGTATGTACATAAGTACGATGTACGAAGTGTACTTTTTAGTTTAATTATATACTCAAACTAGTGACAGTAAAAACGATCTGTGAAAACGTTATCGATTTTTTAAAGAATTATCTATTCTAAATACAATAGTCCGTTATTTTCTAATGTTATATTTCTATAAGTATGTAATGATAATTCTAAAAAATCGACTTTTCAATGATTATGGCTATCATTACTGTCTAAATATATAATAATAAACTTTTGCATCGAGCTGAAATTCAGCATTTAATATAGTTTGACATTATAGATGGCCATTTCGAATATCTAAGAAAGGACATAATTATTTATAAAAGTAACGCTATACGAGAGCATGGTGTGAACATGGTGAAATACTGTTTTTCCTTGATCTTAAGTTTCTTCTCATTTTGACCAATGCTTTGTAATGTTATATACTATCTTAATACTCATAAATGTGTATAAAAAACC
Organism: Calephelis nemesis; assembly: GCA_002245505.1. NCBI lineage: Eukaryota > Metazoa > Arthropoda > Insecta > Lepidoptera > Riodinidae > Calephelis > Calephelis nemesis. Next base: position 1,069,427 of record NJDD01000966.1, on the reverse strand, counting down.
AGTGGGCGACACATAAAATCAGCTAGGTAGCTCAATAAAGTCTTACATGTAATTAGTATATGAATAAGATGTTAGTACATGTTAATAAAATGTTAGTACATTTGACACTTGATATTAATTGCTTACATGGTGAGTAATGTCCGAATAGCATTTTTTATAATAATGGTAATTTAAAGCTGTTGTATTTTTGTTTTCTTAATCTATATAATATATAAAAGAAAGTCGTGTTAGTCACAATTTATAACTCAAGAACGGCTGAACCGATATAGCTGAAAATTTATACGGAGGTCGCTTAAAACTAGGAGAGTGAGATAGGATATTTTTACCTCGATCGACTGTGAGGGAACTAGGAAAAAAAAACATTTTAATTTTTCCCGTATAAACTATGGAGTTCACCGGAGCAGCTAGTACGTATATAAAACAAAATTGTGTTTGTTACACTATTTATAACTCAAGAGCAGCTAAAATGATTTGGCTAAAAGTTGATGGGAAGGTAACTCAGAAAAGAAGATGGACACAGAATAGGTACTTTCTAAATTCAATCAAAACAATTCAATTCTTCTGGAAAACTAAATTACCAACATATACGATATAGCAAATATTCAAAACAATATTTAACCAAGTAACAAAACAAATAAATGCTTACTGACAAAAATATATAAAACTGAAAGTATCGACAGCAAAAAAATTAACGAGTATCTTGGACATCCCTAGGCCGAATATCATAGTATAGTTGGTCAAATACCGTGATAGTGAGCGGTGTGGAGTGAAGGGTGGGGGAATCGGCCACTTACACCGAAATATCGTAGTATCTAGGCCATCCAAGTGCGATGACACCGCCGATTTTCGGCGCAGGCGACCGCTCAAACCGCGATAATGTATAGAACGGACAGATAATAATGGGTAATATGTACTGATATTTATTTTATAAATAAACTACCAGTTACCAACGTCCTTACCCGCTGTCTTTGCTATAGAATTGATTTGATTTACAAACTTTTGGACGATATTGTTTCTACTTAAAGAATCTCACTAATAAAACTGGTATTTCTATACTACAGAGTTTTGTTAAATGTTCTTTAATTTTCATATTTGGCTCTTGGCGAAAATCTTTTATAATGAATAATGAAGTCACTTGTTATTCATTGTATTTTTAATATTAATACAACCTTTTCTCTTCCCCAAATAAGTATGAACATTCCACTGTATGAACTGTGAATGTTAACATTATATAACATTCACCGTTTTCGATCTGAATGGAAAAAATGTTTTTTTTTTTACATTTAAAGACAAACAAGCAGACGGATTTTCTAATCGTAAGAAATCCCGCCGCCTAGAGACACAAAAGGTGGTAATGGTGCGTCGCCAACCAGAGGCCGGGATGGTAGGCCTCAAGCAAAAGTAAGTTTACCGGCTACCTTACCCTCCGAACCGGAACACGTTATGACGTTATGGCGGCAGGAATAGGTAAGGCAGTGGCAAAAATCCGGGTGAGTCGCTGCGAAACTCTACCACCTATTCAAATGTTACTATGCTCGCCTTTTACGAGCTGCCTGGCACAGGAAGGCAGATGGTCTATTCTACAAAAGAACCCGGACCAACACGGGGAAAATGTTTAATGAATTAACCAACGAATCCAGCGTCTATGAATCAATAATTGCCTAGGTAGTCTAAAGATCCGTTCTTGGGCTTGACTTTTTAAAGTCCCGGTTTCGATCCCGGGTTGAGCAATAAAAAAAGGACGAATTTTCAATTTTGTAATAAAAATAACGGTGTCCGGAAGTGGATGTATGACCGGTTAGGCATGCCACATATCAAATTATGGGACTTAGTGTAATCGGCTAGTCGTGGATACCTTAGTTGTGGCTCTGCCTATTACTATAAGGATATGGGCGTGATGATCCTTTTTTTAGTACTTCACCCAGTGGTGATTGCACCTTTGCCTATCTCTTCGGGGATACGGGGGTAAAATTTTTTTTGTAACCAACAAACGATAGCAAAATGTGTTATATATTATACTATATTATACTAGCGGCCCGCCCGGCTTCGCACGGGTATAAAATATACATACAAACTTTACCTATTTAAAAAAACTGCATCAAAATCCGTTGCGTAGTTTTTAAGATTTAAATATACAAGGGACATAGGGACAGAGGAAGCAATTTTGTTTTATACTATGTAATGATTATAAATATATACAATATGAAAACTGTTTCCTTGAGAGCCACAATACAAAAAATTTGACAAAAAATTTGTGTTCAAATCCTGGGTTTGAATATTTTTTCGTATTTCATATTTTATTGCTCGAAACGTTTAAGAATTTGCGAAGAAATCAGTTTCTAACAACCAATCCCATATATTTTTTTATTATGTTTCAACCCATAATCTAAACAATGTATGGGAGATTCTTTTTTCCCAGGCTGTTACACAAAACCTATTAAGGGCTATTAAAATCCCTAGGTAATAATTAAGAATACCTATAAATTTAGGCTGTTAAAATTATACTTACTTTGCAATTGTTGTAGAAAAACGACCCATGAGTAAAATTTCCCATTGACGGTTTCTAATGTAAAGTTTAAGCATAATTACTAAAGCAAAATTCCATCGCCTCTGTGGTCTAGCGGTTCAGGTGTTGGACTTGACTGAAAGAGGTCCCAGGTTCGAATCCCGGGTCGGGAAAAAAAGAAAATTTGTTTTTTCCAATTTCCCAATAAAAAAACGTTGCTCGCGATTGGATATCTGCCCGGTTGGTGATAGGCTTGCCACCTATCACATTTGTAGGACTTAGCGTCTTCGGCTATTCGTGGGTGTTCTGGTTGTGCCTCTGCCTACGTCTTCGGGGATGTTGGCGTTAAGATACTTTAAAATTCCAAAATATCTGACTTAGTTTAATTAAATAATTAAAAATATTTAAAATTAGTAGTTTTTAAGATTTAAACATACAAAGGGACATAGGGACAGAGGAAGTGACTTTGTTTTAAACGATGTAGTGATTACGGAATTTTTCTTAGTGTAAATGATAAAGACGGACTCGTTTAGCCTCAAGTGACCATACCAACGGATTAATGTGGCATTGTGATTGTAAAAACAGTAATTGTAAGAATTTTGCCAACTAGGAGCTACCTAATACACCTATAGTAGAATGAATACATTATTAGGAGACTGTAATATTTCTATCATTGAAATAAAAAGCATTATTAATGATTATTTGTAATAGTGCCAGCACAGATGGTAATTTTTAAGTGCCTGTGTTTTTTGCAAATTACTAATGTAATGCCAACCCTGCGGTTTTTACTTTACTGGACTTTACTGTTGCCCGCGAGTATGTACGTATCTTAAAGTGACACTTCGTGGTAACGAATTGGATTTGCGATTTCGAGGAACATTCGTCGATTTTTCCCGAGTAATAGATACCCTAAATGTTGAATTGAGCTATGATACGAGTATAATCTATAATAATTTTGAATCTTAAAAATCCATTTGGCAGTTTCTGTCTAAAAGTGAAGAGACAAACATTTTAATAACCTTCGTTTTGGATGGTGCACCTTATATATGATATTATCATAACAAGTATAATTTTTTTATGGCAATAGAAGGAAAACTAGCAGACGGATTTCCTGATGGTAAGAAATTCATGCCGCCTAGAGATACCAAATGTGGTAATGGAGGCCGGGATGTTAGGCATCGAGCAAAAGTAAGTAAATTATAGTAAAGTAGTAAACAGATTTTTTTTATTATTTAATTATACGTTTAGATATAGATAACCCCAAACTACTAGTGGTATGTTGATAAAGTAAGTGTGGGACCACCTAGGAATGATGACTTACCTTTCCAAGAAAGAACCGTCTTAGTCGGTTCGTTTTCGACCGAGTAATCATGTAACGAACATAGAAAAAATGTGCTTACGCCTTTCTTTCTTCGGGGATAGCGAAGAAATAGATAGAGGCATAATAACGACCAGCTCACTGGCCGAAGACACTAAACTAAGTCCTGTAATGTAATAGGTGGCAAACCTATCGCCAACCGGGAACATATCCAACCTCGAGTAAGGTATTTTTGTTAGAAAATAGAAAATACACATTTTTCTATTTTCATTGTTTTCGTTCTTCGATCCGAGTTCGAACCCGGGACTTCAAATAGTCAAGTCCGACGCCAGACCATAGCATGCACAAACACACACACTCTCAAATGCACACACACACACACACGCACACGCACACGCGCACACGCACAAGCACAAGCACACGCACACGCACATGCACATGCACATGCACATGCACACGCACACGCGCACGCACGCACGCACGCACGCACACACGCACACACGCGCACTCACACCCATCACAACAAAAAATATGCAGTCGAATTGATAATCTCCTCCTTACCGCTTTAATACAAAACGTATTTTGTAAAGTACATTTGGAAGCAGCTAGCTGGGTCTGCAGTAATCGTGAGACTTTTTCCTCGACACTCTCTGATTGTTATGTAAGAGACTTGGCGTGAAGATACGAATGTATGTATTGTAAGTCGAAACGTAAAGTAGGTAACCACATCCTCTTAGATGAATTATCATAGATGGCTGACTCCTGTTCAGTAAATGACCCTGTGGCCTGTATAATTCAGGATTTGAAATTTAAATCTCAGTTGGAGCTCGTATCTTTTATCTATTTCACCGGAAACGTGTTGAATACTCGTATGAGGAAATCTGTGTTACCGTTAAGATTTCAGTTTATTTTATTTATGGTTTTTACAAGAAAAAGTTTTCTGTTTGTTTCTTCGTTGTCGTGTTTGTTCGCGTCCACTGAGTGGAATAAACCATCTGCCACTCTGCCAGGCAGGCAAAAGACCACTGGTGGTAGAGTGCTGAGAAATCTCAAGGAATTCTCAGCACTCTTATAGTTTACTCTTATAGTTTTTTTTTTGTATTTGGAATTTAATATTCACAGAGACACAAATCGAGAAAGATTGATTAGATAGATAGTGCGACATTGTGAACATTTAACAATATTTGACTTTATGTTGATTTTAGTAAAGATTATTTAATAAAAATAAGTAAAAAATGAAATTAACTCTTTTCTTTTGATTATTTTTAGATACATGCATAAGTTTGAAAAATGTGTGACGTCACATTAGGAGGGACGGGGTTCCAGAAATGTGACAACCTGTGACAAGGAGGGGGGAGGGGTCGAAAAGTTCCGAAATTCGCGTGACGTAATTTATAGATGGCCTCTTATGACTTTATCATGTCCAGCCTAAAGGGTAGTGTAGCCGGGATACTTGCGTAATTGGCCACATTTCCCTTCCAAAGAACAATGACGCACTTAAAAAATCTATGGTGTAGCCTGTAGGCCACGCATGTCTTTCACCATCAGGAGACCTTGTTCCCCGATCTCTCACACACGAAATGCTGTAAAAAATGTTTTCAAGTGTCATTTAATTCTATGCTCTCTAACTCTACAAGCTCTAACCTCAACTCTACCTTACAAACTTTACATCTTAGTCAAATTATGTGGCTAGACTTTTCTTTTACATACATACATATATATCTTTCCGCCAAGTCCCTTACGGGGTAGGCAGAGAGTATCGAGTGCCAGACCTAACGATCCTGACAAACCTGTCTAGCTTCCTTCACATTTATTAATCTTTGCATACAAACACGCCAGTTTCGTGTTTTACAACTTACTTTAGGACTTACTACAACAAATTTTACTACAACAATTGTTGTACACCAGAGCCCTTATCATGAATTTACGGCTTATCAAGTTTACTATACTCGCTACCTTCTCTATATATTATTTGAATGAAAACTTTTCACAGCGCCTCTATTGGTAACTAAGTGAAACTCAATTTTAGAGCAAATTTGTCATAGATTTCGACACGTAACTTACCGAACGTAATCTGTACCAGCCACGGGAAAGGCTCAATAATATTACAGTAATGAATAGTGAATCATTTTTTTCCTCTGTCCTTAACGAAAACTAATGTCTTTTTAAATAAGTAAGCAAATTGACATGATTAAGTTAAAATCGAAGTCAACTGATGTACAAAAAGGTAGTGTCCGACCAAAACTGGTTTTTCAGCCAAAACCGAACCCATAACTAAACTTTCGGCCTTGCTCTTAGTTTCGCCTGAAACCGAAACCGAAACTTACCTAAATATGTTACAAATTGATACTGATACTGAACCGTCCATACCTTTTACCTATAACTTTTCATAGTCATACATTTTTTGGCCGAAATCCAAAAGAAAGCCGAAACTAGATTTAATGGTCGAAACCAAAACCAAAACTTACGGTCGGTCATTAAAAAAAATAACTTACAACTCAACATGTAACATTTAAATCTATACTTATAAAATAACATGTCCTGACTGACCGATCCATCGTCGCCGAGTAAAAACTGTAAGAGTTACAGCCATAAAATTTGGTGAATAGGGTCGTTTTGTTGAGTTGACACCCACTAAGTACGGAATTTAGGAAATTCTAACCCCAAGAGGGTGAAATGAGGCTTTAAAAGTATAAAGAAAGACCTTTTATTTTTGGGCTACTTATTAAAAATGAGTAAAAGAGTATTTAAGCATTTTCAAAAAAAATAACCCCTAACTTATAAATGAGGTATACAAAGAAGTTTATAATTAAAATAATCATATCATATATAATATCATATCATCAGCCGGAGGACGTCCACTGCTGCGCTGCTGCCACTTTTTTCCCCAGCGGTTATCGGTTCTGCGAGCAATTTGGCCTGCCCATTGCCACTTCCGCTTGCTGACTCTATGAGCTATGTCAGTTACTCTCGTTCTCTTGCGGATCACCGAATTACGGATCATATCTCGCAGAGAAACACCGAGCATAGCTCTCTCCATAGCATGCTGAGCGTCTCTGAGCTTATTTAAGAGGCCCACATTTAACGGCCAAGTCTCAGATCCATTAAAATAATGTTCTATAATCTATATTAATCAAACTAAGCAAAGCTGCGGGTAAGAGCTAGTTGATAATATTCAGACACAACTAATTATGGAATGTTAAAATAGAAAAGATTTATCTTTACTTGCAAATTCCTAACGCGAAAACAGTGAACCGGTCAGCATAAGTGTAACATAAATTTTTCAAAGTGTAAAGTGCAAATGTTGTTAAAAATGTGTTATATGATTCTGTCTTCAAGTCAGTCTTTACTTAGGTCCTAGTGTTCATTCAGGAAATATCAAATATGTGCTATTTGACCCTAATGTCCTCCTTGATCTTAACAGGAATATTTTAAAATGAAATATTCTAAGCTACAAATTTGTAATAGGTTTGTCAGTATTTAGGCAATACAATATTTCATCCTTCCTGTGTTAAAAAATCTTTTGAATTTTTTTAAAGGAAGTAGACGACTATCACGATGGCAAAAGACAACTGTCGTTTAAATAAACAATAGAAGTTACTGAATCATCGTTGTCTCCTTCTCGGGATCTTACCGCCAACCCTATTCTTCAGAACATAACCTGGCTATGACAAGCACGGGCGGCAGGAATTAAGTAAGGTGGTGGTTTCAATCTGGGAAAACTGCCCTATTATTATCATTGATAGAATCATTGAAATTTACAGGTTTTTTTTTTCAAAAAGAATGGTAACAAATTTTAAAACACGTCGTCAGTCGTAACCGTCGACGTAAACTCTCAATACTTTTTCTATATTTTCATCGTGCTAGACCTGGTCCGCTAAATAGATATGCCTCTATGCACAGCAGCTTTTAAGAGCCGAGCACTGATTAAAATGTAGGTCTGTACTAACAAGACAAATGCAGTCACCTTAGCTGTGCCTTTCGTATAAAATATAGACCACATTGTCGATTCTCGTGAAGGTGTCTATATCTGTACTAATATTATAAAGAGGAAAGGTTTGATTTTTTGTTTGTTTGAAATGAATAGAATTATTATCCCTGAGTGGCATAGGCTTTGTTTCATCAAAATCGAAAATTGCTAGTCTGCAATACTATTGTTTCGCGGTGTCTATGTTCGCATAAACTCGATGAATTTTAATAATTTCTTATGTATTTTTATAGGTAGGTTAATACCTGTCTTGTGTGTACTTACATAGGGTGTACTTACAGCCTATTTTCATAATAGGCTGTAAGTTATACTTCTGGGAAGAACATGGTTTAACAGTCAGCAAGTCAATAGATATAAAGCTGAATTGCCTATTCTAGTTGCTAGTGTGGCTGATGTCTCTAGATAGATGTAGAGATCACTACTAAATAGATTCAGCACCCTTTTCCAAATACGTAAAAAAGTATGTTGATATGATATTGCTCAAATGTTTTTTTGTTTTACGCAGTAATAACTTTAAAAGGAATAAGCATTGATTCACACGAGCGACAACCATTCAACTTCGGAGCGACAAAGTGGTTCCGGTCGAATAATGTCGCTGTACCGACAAAATACGAATGTCATTGCAAATATGCATTGTAACTGAAGTGAAAACGTTGTTGTGTCGCTGAAGGTTGCATTGTTCGTTATGAGGCCATGATAGAGTCGGTATGCCGTCGATAACGACGGCGAAATGTAAATCCTACTGTTCATGAATAAATTAGTTCTTATTTTTAATTACGTCATGATAATTTATAATTAACTCAAACTGTTAATGACGTCGATTATATTTGAAGTGGTCATTAAGTCGATATTTTCTATAAATAAATTTGACTTAATGTTTAAACGTAGATTGACGCCTTTGAGTGCGGACGTTAAACTGCCAGGATATTCGTGTTCGCTATATCTATCTTGTGACAAAATAATAATGAAATTAAAAATGTCCCCTACAAATGTATTGTAGCTATATATATATATCCATCTCGTTCATGTCAGTTTTCAAACGAAAAATCCAGATCGAGATCGGTCCATCCATTTAAACGTCGTGATACCACAGACAGACAGCAACAAGGCACGTCAAACTTATAACATTCACTTTTTTCTGTCGGGGCTTAAACATTTGCTCCCGAACACATCATGTGACTGAGGTGTTGTTCTGGTTGTCGTGTCGTTGTCGTACGTATGAATCAAGCCTAAAACTTAAAATATTTTTAATACATAACATTTTTTTATTTTTATGCGTCACGGTTTGCAATTTCAATTTGCATTTCTCGTTGCAAATTTCGTTTGTGGATTTCAAAAACGATGCTTTTAAAAATCATGAAAGCGGAACTAATATACTTACTTTCGTATATAACTAATATATATGTAGAATTATAACGAAAAGTATATTTACTTGGAGTTCTAGAAGTACTGACGTAATCATTGTATTACCTTTGATTTTATAACATAGCAAATTATCTTCTTTATCTTCTTTATTCTGAGCTTATTTAAGAGGCCTACATTTAACGGCCAAGTCTCAGTTCCATATATCATCACCGGTAACACACACTGGTCGAAGACTTTCGACTTTAGGCTCTGCGGTAATTTAGACAAGATACCCTTTAGCTTCCCGAACGCTGCTCAACCGAGTTGGTATCGGCGGTCGACCTGTTTCTTGAAGTTGGTTTTACCTAATTGAACAGCTTGACCTAGGTATATATGCTAATCAACAACTTAAAAATAAGAATAAGAAGAAATATTAGTATAGGTACATATCAGGTGATATATAAAACATCGTGATCTCACCAGTTACGTGGTTAAGTAATTAGTGTGAGTCTATCATTATAAAGCTATCATCATATTTTCATTACAATTCAACACTTGGTCAGATTTGGCCTTCCACAGTTAATTATAGTTCAAAACAAGGCCATTTTAGGTGAAACAAATATTTGCGTGTAGAAATAATGTACAAATCAGGTCATGCTGTTCCATACAACATTTGAAACTAGGCTATTTACTAAACCAATTTGGGATTTATATATTATGCTGGTTTTTGGCTTAGAACTTCGCTTTATGTTACATGTACGTTACATAATTGTATTATAATTTGAAGCAAGCGACCAATATACTAATTTGGGATACTGCGGGTAACTGGAAGAGAGAAGGCAAGACAATTCGAGCACGAAAATAAAAGGTACAACTGGTGGTAGAGTGGTGGGCGGTCACTAGCCCTTTCTAAAGGCTACTATGGTTCTAAAGGTTACTAAGGCTACTTTCACCTATTCCTGCCGCCATAAGAATGTTCAAGTCTGGAGGGTAGTTTAATCGGTTCCCTTGCCGGTTGGGTCCAAAACCCAGGCTACATGACAGCAACGCACCTAGAACATCTATGGTGTCACCATGTCTAGGTATTCTGATCATTATTACGAGTATAAAGGCTTATTGAAATTGTTCCTTCCATTTCTTCCTCTACAACAACAACAACTAAAGCATATCAAAGACAAGCCTTTTCTTTTCTTTCATGAGTCTATAACCATGTGAAAATTACTGTAGAAGTTGATATTTGAGTGTGTATGTTTGATATTAAAAATATTCTCCAAGTAATCTTTATGTAGGTATATTTCTTATATGCGTGTGTATGTCACTGAACTCTGAAACGACTGGAGCGATTTTGATGATTTTGATTGTGTGTGTGGTCAAGTGGATTAGAAAATAGTTTAGATTCATAATTTAGTAAACTGGAAAATGTTTTTTTAATTTTTTTTATTTGTAAGTAAACGAAGTTATGCACAATAAAACTGCAAACGACCGACTTTGATTTCAATACGTACATAAAAAAAAGTTCCTCGATTTCCCCGGGATTCCATAGAGTTCATTAGAGCTTCGCAGCTACGCGCCCGGATTGGTACCACCGCCTTATTTATTCCTGCCGCCATAAAGTTAGTGCTTGTCGTGACGTGTTCCGGTTCATAGGATAAGGTAGCCGCTAAACTTACTTTTGTTCGAGGTCTAACATCCCGGCCTAAGGTTGGCAACGCACCATACAACCTTTGGTGTCTTTAGGCGGCGTGAATTTCTTGTGTTCGTGTGTTTGTCACTGAACTCCTCCTAGACAACTGGAGCGATTTTGATGATTTTTTTGTGTGTGTTGAACACACAAAAAAATTCGATTCGAGAATGGTTTAGATTCACAATTTGCTCCTATTTTTTTATTTGTAAGTAGTCGTTGATTTTGGAATGCTTCACATTGAGGCCGGCAGACTGCGCTACTATCGAACCATTAATGTCTAGCGATACGAAATTTGCTGGGTCAGCTAGTCTATATATATAATTTATATTTTTATGTGTAGTGAAGTACGTACCGGGCCGCTAGTATCATATAAAAATCCTGTATATATCCAGTTGCGTTATCATTAGATTTATTTTGTACAACTATGTAAAAGATATTTATTTGTTTACGAATGCGACGGCTTTCTATGACCATCAAGAAGAAGAAAAATAATTAAAATATGAAAAATAAGATGGTTTAAAACTAGCACCCGCCGTCAGTAATTTATTTTAATTGTGCTAAGAACATAATGCTTTTAATTGTACAAAGAATTCCTCAACAGAGGCTTATCAACCCAGTCCGGTTTAAATATTCAAGCTTTTCGGGGAAATAATAATCCCATTTTTCGTGTTGTTACCAGGCTCTTTTAATTACATTTTTGTGTGGAAGCACTACTACTACTTTAGCCTTTAAGTAGGTATATCAAAATACTGAGTTAATGAAAACGATATATCAAAATACTGATATAACAAATAACTCTATGTGGTTTTACATTTAATCGACTGCCAAAAATGTTATATGTTCGAGTTCTATATTATTTTATGTATGTTAATCGATTTTAAAAGTGTTTCTTTATTTGAAAGAGCGTACTTCGGGTTTTTTGCAGTTATGCAGAGCTATATATTATTTACTTTATTGCCAAAAAGATGCAAGTTCAATAAATCTTACGTCTTATGTTCCAACCGAAAACCAATATATCAGTAAGTTTAATTCTACTTTCACAAATTCTAACTCAAAGCATAGTTCATTCAAACCGAATACAAAAAACATAACAAAATATCTTTTATATTTCTTTATTAAATTTTAGATACTACAAAGTAATTTAGTTAATCTATTAACCAGACTTTTAATTTTATTTTCTATCATGATATTGTTGCTTCATTTAAGAACTTTATTTGAAGGTAGGCCTTGTTCAGTCGTCTATGGCCGGCACTGGACGTAGTCTAAACCTGATATTTCCGACTCGGCGAACTTTGTATAGCTTGACAATACCAACTACTTACCATTTCTATGAAAAAAAAACGTTCTATTTTTCCTTTAACTTTCGCAGTTTATCTTTTTATAAGAACCTTCTGACAAGTAGACCATCTGCTTTCCTATGCCAGGCAGCTCGTAAAAGGTGAGCATAGGCTTGCCGTCACTAACACCGTGATATCTGACTAGGTGGTAGAGTTTCGCAGAGACTCACCCGGATCGGTAACACCGCCTTACTTATTCCTGCCGCCATAACGTCATGACGTGTTCCGGTTCGGAGGGTAAGGTAGCTTACTTTTGCTCGAGGCCTAACATCCCGGCCTCTGGTTGGCAACGCACCATTACCACTTTTGGTGTCTCTAGGTGGCGGGAATTTCTTACCATGAGGAAATCCATCTGCTTGTTTGCCTTCCGATGTCATAAAAAAAACATTAACTAACCCAACAAAAAAAAGATACAGCAAAATTAGCTCATTAGTTTAAATGTGATGCGATGACCGCGGGAAATGGGAATTATTTTTTTTATAATGTTGCCCGGGATTGGATATATGCCCGGTTGGCGATAGCCTTGTCACCTATCACATTATGGGACTAAATGTGTTCAGTTAGTGGTGCCCTGGTTGTGCCTCTGCCTACCTCTTCGGGGATATGGGCGAGAATTGCATTAAGGTTAACGGATACTAAATACTCATTAACTGATACTAAAAATATCATTGTGTGGCCAACTTGAAACTGGTATATTAAGATTCTTAGGTAAGTTGAAAGGCATCATGAGACATCACACTACAGCCACTACTACGGCTCCACAGAACGGTAGCTACCATTGTACGATTTGCTTCAAATTTGTAACATAAGTCCGATGTGACGCCTTTCATTCCTTTGTCCGTTAGGGTCTATCCACACACGCCATTTCAGTGTCCGGGACGTATCTGGGTCGCAACCGTGCCGATAACGAGCGAACTAGATGTGAACAGTCTCATTGAAGCCTCAGTATCACATTTTTAGCAAAAACATAAGCAACATTGAGGGAACTCTCAGCATGAGACGTGTTATCCGTTGTCAGTTACATTGAAGTTACATTGTCGGTACGGACAGGGATGGAACGATATTTTTTTCGGTTCTTAACGGAATACATCCCTGACACGTCTCGAACACTGAACTGATCTATGTGTAAGGATCTTTAAAGTTCATATGTCAAGGTAAAAAAAGATAGGGAAACGCTTGTTTTAGACTGAGAACTCATTTTTACCCGAGCCCGCGGCGGTTGCGGGCCCGCAGATCTCGTAGAATGTAGATTTATGTGTAAAACGTAAGTTCACGTTTTACAACGCGATTTTTGCCCGCAGCGCCTGCGGTTGTTTGCGGTTCCCGCGAGCGGTCGTCTGCCCGTTAATAGTGCGGGCGGCGATCTCCTGCCGCCGCCTCGGCGGGTTGCAACCGCGTGCTCTGCGGTCGCTTGGCGGGCGACCATTTTATACTATTTGTACTGATTATTTAACCGCAACCGCCGGCCGCGCGGTAATCAACCGCCAAGTTGGCAGGCGATAATTTCAACCGCGGCGGCTGCGGGACCGCAAAAATTACCCGCCTCGTAAGTTTTGAAATAAATCGCGGAACCGCGACCGCCGCACGCGCTATTAAAAATCGCTCCGTGAGTTCTTAGTCTTAAAAATATCACAATTTTGTGTCATCACAGAAGAGCGATGATTCACATCTCATTCACTACCGTGTGTCTAATGCCAGGTACAGACTGAGCAAATGAACATCTTTCGATCACTTTCGTTTATGTCGTGTCCGAAAGCGAGTTGTTTGCTTTCATCTGAAATAAGAACCTGAGAGCTGGTGGGGACACTTCTTAAAAGCTGAAAATTATTTTGGTAAAAAAAAAAATTTGATGCCAATCATTTGCGTTCGTTCGATACAAATAACTTGCAAAGTCTGACGACCCTAATCAAAACCAGATCTGGCTTGTTTGCTCGTCTGTACTCAGCAATAGTGACGACATATTACGAAATGAGTTACTTATTCGTATGATACAATAACTCCTATAGATACGTAATATGATATTGTTGGTTTCTTATATAATAAATAAGCAAAAACCAAATTTTTTGGTTTTCGTATTTTTTAGTTAGAGGTTTTACTAGCCTTTGCAACTTCGACTGTGAATATTGCTTTTTATCTAATTTTCATCGGAAATATGTCATATTCGTCTTCATTTTTTTTTCAAATCATGGCTAGATATCTAGCAACCATAATGCACCAAGAATTGAAAACCTAAAAAAAACTTTAAATTTGAGTATGAAAAACGAACGGAAGAAAATAGGAGAAGGTGGATTCGAAAGCAGTCCAGGATCAAATGCCAATTAATTTAACTGGATTATCTTCATTATCATAGATTATCTTCATGATCTCAGATCTTTTATAATTTATGTAGAGCGGTTGGTATTTTAGTCTGTAAATATTATGAAATTGGAACTGTTATAATTTTAGCGTAGTAAAACTGTTGTAGTTAAAAACCAGTTTTGATTCATTTAAGTAAGTCACCTAGGTACACAAAAATTAAGTATTCTTTGTTTTTCTTTGGATTCCGTCACCAGGTCCAGTCTTTTCAGCAATGGAGGTCCCATTGCTAAAAAGACTGGACCTGGTGACCTCGGAAGTACACTTTTAAATAAAAAAAAAAGAATTTTAAAAATTGTCCAGAAATTATCGAATTCGATTCACATACATACATAAAAAATATAGGACTCGAACATGTAACATCCTTTTTTCCTTGATGTTATTCTCCACTTTTTTTAACATGGTAGAATACAATTAATGTCAGCTTCCCATTGTTTATGACACATCTGAGCCTTTACCATGAGTTTGTATAGATTACGTTCAGTAAGTTACGTGTCGAAATCTATGACACTTTGTTCTAAAAATGTGTTTCTCTTAGTTACCAATAGGAGGCGCTGTTCAAAGTTTTCATACAAATAATTTACGAGCGAGTATAGTAAACTTGACAGGCCGTAAACTCATGGTAAGGGCTCAGAACCATGAGTTGGTATAGATTACGTTCGGTAAGTTACGTGTCGAAATCTATGACACTTTCGGTCTAAAAATTTGTTTTTCTTAGCTACCAATAGAGGCGCTGTTCAAAGTTTTCATACAAAAATTACAGTGACGGTACCGAGTATAGTAAACTTGAGAAGCCATAAACTTATGGTACGTGCTCTGTAGTCCTAATATAAACAGATAGACAAACAATATAGACGTGGAAGGAGATAATTTGAATAATTGACACTTTTAAGGTGAATATTGGTCGAATTTTTTTCATAATTATGGAATTTCGTGTTTATATTGAGTGACATTAGTAAATTTTGGTGGTATTTTGTACAATTTTGTCATGTGAAAGTGCACAAATAAAAGTCATGAAGAAATGAGCGTATCGTGTATTTCCTGGTTGCCATCATATCTCACTACATGAGCTTGAGTAATGAAGCCAATTATCCAAGACAGGATGACTTAGTGATAACTTATAACTAATTATACTCGTAATTAAATCCCGATTTTGGAAAAATTTATAAAAATTGACGCAAATTTCTACTTGATACTAACGTGAATGCCAAAACCTAAAGAAAGAAAGAAGACACTTTTAAGGTAATTGTTACCAGCTTAAAAATAGCATTCTTTTTGACAAGATATCTTAAAAACTTCTTCAAGTGTAAAATAAACAAAGTTACTAAGAAGTGCGGCCTCAAAAAGTTCAAAGTCCTTTGTGAAAGTTTACGACAAGAAACCTCTGAAAGTACGCCTTTTCACAAACAAATATTTCTCTAACAATTTACCTTTACATTGTTAAACACTTTATTGAGGACGAAATAAAAGTATTTTTGCTTAAATTGTTATTTTTATCGCTTTTGGCCATTTTCATTACATAACACCTTACTTGGAACTTCAAAAGAAAAGTATTTTTGGCTGAAAATGTTACTTGTCAAGGTTTTATTACTTAACAAGTTATGTAAAACTTTGAAAGAAAATTATAAGGAAATGTCTTAACGCTCGCATCCTCAAAGATGGCAAACAAGCAGACGCATTTCCTGATGGTAAGAAATTTACGCTGCCAAGAGACACCAAAGGTGGTAATGGTGCGTTGCTAACCTGATGCTGGGATGTTAGACCTCGAGCCAAAGTAAGTTTACTGGCTACCTTACCCTCCAAACCGGATCACGTCAACGGCAAGCAGTGACGTTATGACGGCAGGGATATGTAAGGCGGCGGTACCAATCCGTGCGAGTCGCTGCGAAACTCTACCATCTAGTAGGATGTCACGGTGTTAGTGACCGTAAGCCTATGGTCGCCTTTTACGAGCTGCCTGGCAGGAATCAGGAATACAGATGGTCAATTCCGCAAAGGAGTCCGGACCAATACGGGGAAAAATTTTAGACAGAGGTACAGTAACTTAACCTAACAATTTAATAGCTGACAAACCTATCGCCAACAAGCCACTTATCCAATCCGTACCTACTTTGTTTTTATTTTTAGGAAATTAAAAAAAAAAAACACTTTCTTTTTGTTGCTCGATCCGGATTCGAATCCTCATGAATTCAAGACCAACACCGGACTGCTAGACCATACAGCCGATACGAAACATATGACCACATTTTCTAAAATTAGAAGTGAAGTGATGCTGATGATGCCATTAGGTGATTGATTCTGCACTTGCCTACTTCTTAAGAAAATACGTCACTTTATATTACTCATTTGAAGAACTTACTTAAAGTTGTTTTTTCTAAAATCACAAATTATGTTAGGGCGTTTTCGTATTGGGATACAAAATGAGAGAGTAGACGCTCCTGATGGTAAAATCTATAATATAAAAATGAATTGTTAAATGTGTTGGTAAGCGCATAACTCTCGAACGACTCTACCGATTTGGCTAATTCTTTTTTTGTTGTATTAGTAATTGTCAGAAGAAGGTTCTTATGAAGAGAAAACCCGGGAAAGTTGCAGGGAAGATGGGAAAAACAATACTTTATTTTCCCCATACAAACTGAACGGGTGCAACGAAGTTCGCCGGAACAGCTAGTAAAAACAATAAAAATAAAAATAAAAACATAGCCCGGTGAAGTTGTAAAAACCTCGAGGTTAGCAACAAATTAGCCATTCAAAAAAAGATGGTAAAATCTGTTACATATAAACACGATAATGACCCAGTGTACGATTACCATTATTTTTCAGCATGGAACAAGATAATGACAAGCATTGACAGTCACAGCATTGTCTGTAACCTTCTACCTAGTAACAGAATTATATGCATTACGTCGTATTGAACTGCAGGGAACGGATATGTGTCCACTTAGCAATAGTATTGCCAATCACATTGTAGGACTTAGTGTCTACGGCTAGTGGGGCGTGAAGATACATTCTGTATACATACGTACATATCTTCACGCCAAGTCCCTTACGGGTTAGGCGGAGAGTATCGAGTGCCAGACCTCACGATCCTGACAAACCTGTCTTGCTTCCTTCACATTCATCACCCTTTTCATACAAACACGCCGGTTTCGGAGACTCTTGACACCACCCTCGGATAATATCCGATTGATCTGATCGTGAAATGTCAGCTTTGGTCTCCCCGGGTACCTACATCCATCCACATTCGCATTGTATATCTGCTTTGTCAATCTTTCATCTGTTGTCAATCTTTCATTCTATCCACACGACCGAACCAGCGGAGCATGCCCTTTCGCATTTTAACACCAACACTTTCTTGCAGTCCCACTCTTTCTCGGATCTCACTGTTACGAATGCGGTCAGCAAGCGTTACACAGACTTTCCGTAGTGCTCTCACTTCGATCGCATTTATCCTACTTTCATGCTCTTTCTGACATACCCAACTCTCGCTTCCATGCAATAACGTTGAGATAAGAACAGAATTATGCAAAGCGAGTCTAGCTTTTTGACTCAACACCTCGCTTTGGAATAGCTTACGCAACGCTCCATTCACACTATTCCCTGCACTCACTCTCCTCTCTACATCCGCGGTGTAACTTCCATAGCGGGTGTTAGGTTATTTTCGTTACGGATTTTTTTGAATTCGGTCTCCACGCTCAAGGCCCGCGATAGAAACTATGCAACAGCTTAAAAATACAAGCATTAAAGGAGACAGACCACTCTCCATACAAAGTTTGGAATGGGACCAACAAACACTATCTACGCAATGCTTCAATCAAACAATATCGTTTTTTGAAATCAAATCTGTATCATGGACACTTTCTTTTTAAGCCATACTTACATCATCATCATCATCAGCCGGAGGACGTCCTTTGCTGGACATAGGCCTTCCCCAAAGAGCGCCACAAGTCACGATCACCAGCCGCTTGTAACCAGCGACTCCCCGCGACTTTGACCAGATCATCAGTCCACCGGGTGGGAGGTCGTCCAACACTACGTCCTCCGGTAGGGGGCCGCCACTCAAGAACCTTTCTTTCCCAGCGGTTGTCGGTTCTGCGAGCAATGTGGCCTGCCACTACTTCAGCTTGCTGACTCTCTGAACTATGTCAGTTACTCTCGTTCTCTTACGGATCACCGAATTACGGATCATATCTCGCAGAGAAACACCGAGCATAGCTCTCTCCATAGCACGCTGAGCGACTCTGAGCTTATTTAAGAGGCTCACAGCTATATTTACAAATAAATGTAAATTTTTGGTTATATTCAGCTCGAAAAGTAAATTATTTTTTGAACTAAAACTATTTAAATGATGTAAATTTCATAAATTCTCCACTGATCAACTAGCAAACTTTTTCTTACAAAAAACATTTCATGTAAATGGAATTGAACAATATAATATATTTTTCAACAACAGAACTAAAAGTAATTAGCAGAATTGGTTCATCCATTCAGGCGTGATGTTATGACCACGCGAAATGGGGATTATTTTTTATGTATATAGATTTGTTAAAGTATAAGTATACTAGCTGTCACCTGCGGTTTTACTCGCGTGGCAGTCAATATATTTACTGATTATAGCCCATTAATGAGGACTTTTATTCAAAGTTTCAACTCCTATTTCAACCCCTTAGAGGTAGAATTTCCAGAAACACTTAAATATGTATCTAATAATTTTAATAAATAGCCCAAAAATAAAGTTTTATTTCTTACTTAAAAAAATGACGCCTTTCTACACAAACTTTCAACCCCTATTTCACTCCATAATTGAATAGAAATGGGTATAATTGATAATAATGATATTTGATATTATTTATGATAATGATAATTAATAATCCATATGGGTAGAATTTCCATAAACGCTAAAATACGTATCTAATCATTTTTCAATTCAATCTAACTTAAAAAATGACGGGCTTCCATACAAACTTTCAACCTCTATTTCACCCCCTTAGGAATAGAATTTAAAAAAATCCCTCCTTAATGCCTATTCAATGAAATGACCTTTGGTTCTTGATGTACCAAAGGTTGACCTTAATGCAACTCTAGCAGTTTTCACTCAGCGATGATGAATCAGTCAGTCAGAACATGTTATTTTATAATTATAAATATAGATTAATTATAATATAAAAATAGGTCAAGCCATTTCTGAGTTTTAGTGAGACGAACAAGCAATCTTCTTGTCAGTTAATTTGTTATAGTACATACCTAAAACCACCGACTATCGTCGAACCTTGCGTTCTATTTCCGATAGAGACGTATATAATCTCTATCATTATATCAGCTTTATAAATAATCAATACAATATAATAATAATTATAATATATAATAATAATATTAATAATTAATAATAATAATAATCAAAACGCTTCATTGTCATTAAACTTACTAGGTGGTTGAGTATTGACTCGCCCGGATTGGTACCACCGCCTTACCTATTCCTTCCGCTATGGTGTCAGTGCTTGCCGTTGACGTGTTCCGGTTTGGAGTGTAAGTAGCCGGTAAACTTACTTTGCTCGAGGCCTAACATCCCTGCCTAAGGTTGGCAACGCACCATTGTGGTAAAGGATCCGGCAGATTGCGATATTATCGGAACATCAAATACTGTGTAATAGCTGTTACGGTAAACGATAAAATGTTCGTTCCCGTACTCATCCGCAAAGGCTTGACCGAATCTAATTAAATTTTGTAAGCATATTGAGTAGGTCTGAGAATCGGCCAACATTTATTTTTGATACCCCTAAGTGATAACTTACCCTTATCACTTAAATCACATTAAAAATATAGCAGAACAACGTCTGTCGGGTCAGCTAGTTAATATATATAATTTAAGCTCAGTAAAACTGCAAACGACTTAGATTGCAAGATATAAATCATCTACGTATATAAAAAAGTTCTTCGATTTTCCCGGGATTCCTTCATCAGATCCATACTTGGTAGTGAGGGAATCACCTCGAAAGTGCGCTCTTTCAAACAAACAAACATGGCCCAACATCCCGGCCTAAGGTTGGCAATGCCCTTACCTCCTTTGGTGGCTCTAGGCGGCGTTAATTTCTTACCATCAGGAAATGCTTCTGCTTATTTGTCTTCCAATATCATTAAAAAAAACTTATTTGTGTATGCCAAGAACCAAAACTCGGTTGAGGACAGCTGATTATAAAATAAGGTTGCAAGATTCCACCCGGACAAACATACTTAGTACTACTAGTACTACTATCACTACTACAGTCTCCAAGAGTACGCCATAAGACCACATCTGACATAAGTAAATTGCAAGTTTAATAAAAGTTTGTGAAATATATAAAACTAGCAGTTTCACGCAGCTTCGCCTGCGTAACTTGGTTTCTACTATGCCGATTTGAATGAAACAAAGCCTATGTCACTCGTGGATAATGTAGCTTTCGAATGGTGAAAGAATTTTTAAAATCGGTCCAGTAGTTTTTGAGCCTATTCATTATAACCAAACAAACAAACAAAGTTTTCCTCTTTATAATATTATATTGTTATTATTATTATAGTATGAGCCATGTTGCCAGTGGCTTCGCCCGCGTTTTCAAAGTAACCCGTTTTGCGATTTGGATTAAAAGTAGACTATATGTTAATCCAGGTCACAATCTATCTGTGTTCCAAATTTCAGACAAATCCGTTAAGCCATTAGAGCGTGAAAGAGTAACAAACAAACACACATATACTTTTCGTTAAACCAATCGCATATAATGTAAGTAGGATTGTAGGAAATGCAGTAATATTGAACTAGAATGTTACAAGAATATAAAGTGCAGGTTAGCCATTGTTGGATACTCGACGGGTGTCAAGATTGCAATATAGAAATTCTTCAAAAATAGGTCAATCGTTCCTCGCCTCAAGAGGGGAACAGAAATAGCTAGCTAATAATAAAATTATTACCTACTATAATAGAATCACCTCTATTGTAACATGCTTTGACCTGGATTTGCTTAAATCCTTATTATAGATAACATACTCGTAGGTTTAGTCATTATCTAGACAAATATATAGGTTTAGTGGATAGATACAATGTCGTCTCTGTGGTCTAGCAATTCAAGTGTTGGACTTAACTGCATGAGGTCCGGTTTCAAATCCCGGGGCGAGCAAACAAAGAGAAAACTTGGTTTTCCAATTTTCTAATAAAAAAAATGTTACTCGGGATTGGATATGTGCCCGGTTGGCGATAGGCTTGCCACCTATCATACTGTGGGACTTAGTGTCTTCGACTAGTCGTGGGTGCCCTGGTTGTGCCTCTGCCTACCTCTTCGGGGATATGGGCGTGAAATTGCTTTTTAATGGATAAACATACATAGACACATTTACAGGTTATTCAATTATCCAGAAAAATACACAGGTTTATCCATTCTCCAGGTTCTCCAGAAATAGGTCTCTTCAGACATATAACACAATACAACTTATAACACCCCTGTTTTTCCGGTGTCTTTCTGTATGTGTGTGTCTGTCTGTGGCATCGAAATATTTAAACGGATGGACCCATTTTAATACGTGATTTTTGCTTTAAAAGTTAACGTGATCGAGATGTAATAATAAAGCTAAGCTGTATTTATTATTTTAAGTTTTAACAGCAAAACAGGGGGTAGTTAAAAATTTAAAATTTTTGGACTCAAAGAAATTCAATTCAATTTCTTATAAATGAAGTAAAATAATTTGATTTCAATTATTTTTTCTACAAAGAAAAGTCAGATCAAGATTGCAAGAGTTTAATCTAGGGTTATTATAATTCTTTTTGTCCCAAAAGGTCCCGTTATTTGTTGAAACGAAGCCCACATTAGAATTCCGTAGCCGTGTTTGCGTCACAATGGCTTGAGTTCAGATAGTTCGAGAAAGGTGTACATTTTTTCACGGGCGTTGGGTGGGTGAAAGTCGGTTGGAAGGCGAATGGCAACTCTTGGCACTACCAAATTGCCGTCTGATATGGCGGCAGGTGCCGATCTATTTAGGGTACAATCAGAGGAACTACAAATAATAGACTGCATTGCGTTGGTCGATACAATTTTGTATTGATATATTATTTGCGTACATGTTACTTTTTATAATTACACTTTTGTCGCTTAAACTTTTAGAAAATAACTCTCTCACATATATACAACTCATACCACAGATAGTTTGTCCTGACTCGACCGACGGTAAGGGATGTTAATTAATTTAATAATTTATTCAGGTAAAACAATAAAAAGATCACGACAAATTACACTCACAACTAAATTACGGTAAAGTATATGATATATGTATTGATTATTAAGATATAAGATATACATTACAAAAGATAAGAAACGAAAAATTCTTATTTGTCACCGCCTACATGCATTGTAAATGATATTTTGGGAAAGCTTGATATATTTGAAGAAAAATTTTAATATCAAGTGTAAGTTTACTGATTGTTTTATCTTATAAACTGAAATACGGGAAAAGTATTGTATTTAATATGGGCAAATAAAGAAACAATACCTAGTATTACAGTGATACAACCTAGAATTGTTTAAATTTATTATATCAGTGACACATTAACTCTTTAGCTGCTTATTTTCATCGATTGATTTTTTTCATCGATTTATTTTCACTTGACTATGAAGAACAAAACACACTAAAGCATAGAAATATTATGACTATCCTTTATTAATAAGTACATGTACATTCTTACGACACTATTGTTCATCTAAACAGAGCCTTAGACAGCTGTTTGGTAAAAAACTCGTCATATAATCGTGAGTATTTTATGAAAATGTTTCGTTGCTTTTCTACATTAACCAAAATAAATAAAAACATCTTCACGACCATATCCCTGAAGAGGTAAGCAGAGCCATAACCAAAGTAACCAAGACTAGCTGAAGGCATCAAGGGTAACAACCTAATTGGTGGTAAACCTACCAACCGGCTTCGTATTCCATCCCAGGCAACATTCATTTTTATTAGAAAATTCAAACAACACATTTTCTTTTTGTTATCCGACACGGAAATAGAGCCGGGCAGCTAAGGAGGCGAAAATGAATATAACTTAAAACCTATTAAAAAGATAAATTGTAATTTTTTTATTCGACTCTGTGATCTAGCGGTCTGGTGTCGGACTTGACTTCTTGAGGTCCTGGGTTCGGTCTTCAGGTCGGGCAATGAAAAAATATAGAAAATTTGTATTTTCAATTTTCTGATATAAATGATGTTGCCCGGGATTGGGTATGTGCCCAGGTGGCGATAGACTTGCCAACTACCACATTTCGGAACAGTGTCTTCAGCTAGTCGTGGGTGCCATGATTGTACCTACCTCTGCCAACCGATTCGGGGATATGGGCGTGAAGATACTTATTTTTATTAGGAATGCCAAACTTCATAATTTAAACAATTTAAACCAATTGGAAACTTTTTTATTGGGCTAATTGTAAGAAAAATAAATCACAAAAAGAAATTGTGGCGATAAGCTTCTCTTTATAACCCTCCCTAACTCCAGGATTCTGAAATACTCATTAACTTATTTATTATCACGATTTCTAAACGGGTGGCCCCTGGAAAGCTGATTAATTTCATAAGCTGGTAACATCCAGAAGTTGCAAACATTGCAAGTTAAATAAAATCAATTCATTTACAACCTAAATTGTTTACTGGCAAATCAAAACTGATAAGAATTATAGATTTTGTTGTTTATGTTGGAACAATCAATGCCAATCTGCTACCATTATAATCATAGAAATGGTAGGCTTAGATGCAATATCGTTTTTCTTAACCGACTCCAATAAAGGAAGAGATCCTCAATTGGACTGTATGTTTGTTACACGATTACTAGGCACAAGATCACGATTAGGTATAAGCTAAAAATATAGTAGGATGTTGATAAATTTATATATGACCATTTTGGAAACATTTGATATATTAAAAAAAATAACCGTCAAATTACGACAAAATAAATCCAATAAAATAGTTGGAGTCGATTTTTAAAGTTTTGGTGCGCTTAATTATTTGAGAAAATAGCGAACTAGAGGACAGCTCTCCTGATGCTAAAATTCATCTAAGTTGTCATTAGGCCATTGCCTATAGGCACCATAGATGTATAGCATCTATATATGGGTGTATCGCTTTTAAATCAAACAAGCAGTCGGCTCGCCTAAAAGACAATCTTACTTTATGTAAAGAAAGAAAACTTTTATTAACAGACTAGAACTTACCACAAATCAGCAATAAAAAAACAAGTAGAGATCAATCTAACTCAAAACATAAGGAACTTAAATAGAATACAAAAAAAATGATATTAAGACATAGAGACGGAGCGTGGTAACATGACTCAACCAAGGAAAAGCTCTTGTTTGTTCTGTTGCAACTCTATTTTATATCTAGCACGGAATACAACAGCAACGAGCTCTGACTCTGCTGCAGTAGGAACCAATCCTGACTAGCACCTATTTATGACTGACTGCAGTAGTTGAATAATCCAGTAACCTAAATGTATGGGGTTTTCGCATCTCGATCTTGATAAAACGTATAGCTTAAACCCGTGTTAGTCCGGTCCATTGGAAAGAATAGACTATCTACCTCCCTGCCAAGCAGGCTCGCAAAAGGCGATCATAGGTTATTGGTTATTACCAATAAGACCACTGGTGAGAGTGCTGTGCAGTAACTTGTCCGGGTAGGAATCTACCGCCTTACCTATTGCTGCTGCCATGGTAACTTAATCAAGTTCCGGTATGAAGGATAGCAGGTAGACCTAACATCCCTGCCACAGCGTCTAAGGTAAGCCACGGACATCTCTTACCATCAGTAGACCAGCTAGTTCGCTGACCTTTCACATAAAAAGAACAATTAAAAAATACTATATGTAATAGGTTTATGTTAGTATATATTATTTTAAATATTATTTATTACTGGACGTACGCTGTTTCAACCTCACGCGATATTCGGAGATCGTAGGGTGATACTAAATATAATAATATTTCACTTTCAAAAATAATAAAAACTAAATTTGACTGGTATTTCTAAATATTACGGTCAGAAACCTCAGTTTTTCTTCATGACAGGGCGTTCTTAGGTTAAATATTTACCTTTCAGTAAACTTCTAACCCAGAGCTAAGTATATATTTGACGGTTTAACTTATAATTAAAGATTTTGTTATGGTTGCTAGTCAACGAGAGTAATATATAAATACCAGAATAAATTTAACAAACACCCAGACCCGGAAATGCAAAGATCTGTAAAAAATATTCATCATAAAAATGCCTGCCCCCGTCGGAAATCGAACCCAAACCTCGCGGTTGGTCAGTGGACTTATACTGATAGTCTCTAAAACAACGAGGTAGTCATCGTTAATAACTAGCTGACCCGGCAAACGTTGTTCTGTTAGTTATTTTAAATGTGGTTTTAGTAAAAAAATGGGGTATTACTTATATGTAACACTCTTGTCACTTAGGAGCATGAAAAATAGATGGCCGATTTTCAGACTAACTAAATATGCTCACAAATTTTCATAAAAATCGGTCAAGCCGTTCCGGAGGAGTACGGGAACGAACATTATCACAGGAAAATCTTATATGTAAGATAAGATATAAATAAAAGCATCTTCACGCCCATATCCCCGAAGGAGTAGGCAGAAGCACAATAACCGCACCCACGACTAGCCGAAGACACTAAGTCCCACAATATGATGGGTGGCAAGCCTATCGCCAACCGGGCGCATTTCCCATCCCGAGCAACATTTTTTTAGTAGAAAATTGGGAAAACTCAATTTTCTCTTTGTTGCCTGACCCGGAATTTGAACCCGGGACCTCATGCAGTCAAGTCCAACAACTGAACGGCTAGAAATATAAATAATATCGTTATATCACCATTTAAATATAAAGTATTCACAATTTTTTTATGACATTGGAAGGCAAACAAGCAGACGGATTTCCTAGAGACACCAAATGTGGTAATGGTGCTATGCCAACTAGAGGCTGGGATGTTAGGCCTCGAACAAAAGTAAATTTACCGGCCTCCTTACCCTCCGAACCGGAACACGTCATGACGTTATGGCGGCAGGAATAGGTAAGGCGGTGGTACCAATCCGGATGAGTTGCTGCGAAATTCTACCACCTAATTTATTAATAAAACATTTTTCAACTGACAAACTTTTCAGAGGTTCTAAATTAAAAATGTTAATTTTTATACTTATAATATTTTTATAATACCACACGAACCTTTGTGTAGAGTAGTTAAATTTTGATCTTTATTCTTTTATTTGATCGAGATCGAAGGTTCATCGGTTTTTTAAATATGCTTAATAACATATTTAACTGTTTAATTAGACGAATTGAATTTCAAGTAAATGGTTCAAGTAAATGCTATATTGAACTAAGGTGACGACAGGCAGTTAAATCTTCACAAAAAAGTAATTCTAAAATCCATACATATATTATAAATGCGAAAGTCTGTCTCTTGCTCTTACACAGCTAAACTGCTGAACCGAGTTTAATGAAATTTGATAGGTATGTTGATATAAATCCAAGTTTAAATATAGTACATGTTTTATATGGGTGTGAAGATACTTTATATCTATAATATATTGATTTGCGGAGCAATCAATCCCAAACACTGTTATCATAAAAATAAATATTATGCAACCATATCTATATCATTAAATTTAATGTTATGCTTTTTAAATCTATTTAAACAAGTTTATTGTAAAAATTTGCGCATCACAATGTATGGATATTTTGGTATACATAAATAATTTTGTAACAACTTCTAATACACATTTGATTTAATTAAAGTTAGGTCATTAATATGCTCGGGAAATTTGTTGTAAAAACATATTTGACCCAGGAATAGCTCATTCTGTGGAAACAAGACACAGCAAGATTGCTTTTGTTCCTTGTTTTTACCGAATGCACATCTCATTTTTAACATCCGACGCAAAAAGAGGGGTGTTATAAGTTTGACTTGTCTGTCTGTGGCATCATAACTCCTAAACGGATGCAGTGATTTCAATTTGTTTTTTTTATATTAAAGAAAAGGTAAATTATGTGCGAGTTTTTTTGGACATGTTTGATAAAAATCAGTTGGGCCGCTTAAAAGTTGTAGGGGTGAAAGTAGGAGTTTCACCGAATTTCAGCATTTTTTTTTACTTTTTAAAGGGAAATTGAGTTCATGTGTGGGTTTTTTTAATTTTTAATTCAATATTCTATTATGTTAAAAGAAGTTATGCTCTTTTCAACTTACTTATATTACTTACTTTCGCCTAATGGAGTATCCTGCATTAAATGGCAACACCAACCGGTTTGACAGCTGAAAAAACTGAACAGCTGCTTAAAGCAATTTAAATCCGTAATGACAAATATTTGTTAACTTTCAAATATTAAGAATCTAATCATAGTGTTATTGCATCCTTAAAAATGGTTACTTATAAAATTTAATTAGGCTATAAAACATTTTATAATTTACTATGACGGCGATAATTTCATACGCTGTATGTTGTAATAACAGAAATAAGCAATTTACTATCGAAATCTATATTTTAATTTTGATTTTTTTGAAGTGAAACTTCTTTATCGGGATTGGAAAAAACCTTCTCTTTACAATAAATAACACAAAAAAATAATAGCAAAATTGGTTCATCTATTCAGACGTAATGCGATGACCACGCGAAATGGGGATTCATTTTTATATATTTTAGATCAAGAAATATTATTTTATATTAAAATGCTATACCTTGCATGCTGTTCCAACTGACAGCTTCTGCCAACATGACGTCAGAGTGGTCAAAACATTTAATAGAGGAAAAGTACCAACATAAAATTTAGTGAGGTTTGTAGTGTTAAAATTTGTTTTACTTATCAAAGGTTTTTTTGAATTATCAATTCAAGAACATTAACATAATTTTAATTCCATTTAAGACTACAATTTAGCAAAAATTATCATCAATATTCGATACTCTCTGTTTACCACGAACAGTGCGTGTGTATGTCTGTTTGTGTGTGGGTGTGTATGTGTGTGTGTGAGTGAGTGAATGCGTGCGTGCGTGTGTGAGTACGCGCGTGCGTGCGTGCGTGCGCGCGTGTGTGCAGGCGTGCATGCGTGAGTGTGCATATAAGACAAAATAATAATAATAATTAGACTGTATTTGAACCCGGACCTTAAGCTATCGAATTTTATCAAAATCGATTAGATGGTTTAGCTGTAAAATATTAAATAGCAACGTACAGATAGTCGTTCGCATTTGTAATATTAGTATAAATTTTAGGATCTTAACATAATAATAAATATATACTTAAACATAGATAGCCTATGTGGCGTTAACTTGACTTCTTGAGGTCCGAGTTCGATGCCTGGGTCGGACAACAAAAAAAAATTAGAATAAGTATATTTTCAATTTTCTAATAAAATTAACGTTGTCTGGGATTGGATATGTGCACGCTTATCGATAGGCAGGGGCGGCATTTATATATAAAGGAGCGTCAAATTCTTTACGCTGTATATTATTTACCATTTAGTATGCTTTTGAACAGCATAAAGAGGACGCTGTATCAATTATGCCCGGGGCGCTGATATTACTAAAACCGCTACTGCCGATAGGCTTGTCACCTATCACATTGTGGGACTTAGTGGCTTCCGATAGTCGTTGTTGCACTGGTTGTGTCTCTGCCTACCTCTTCTGGGATATTGGCGTGAAGATACTTATTTATTTTTAAAGTATACAAAGTAAATTACTTAACATACTTTACAAGTATCTACATCCAACTCAGATTTAAAATTTTCAAGGTTCAAAATGAATAAATATGCATGATTTTCCGAGTTTTAAATTTCATGTTAGTTATAATAGGTATATGTTTTAATTCTTTACCATAATCTTTATAGTAAATAAATCAATTACGATGTAATAGTTTCTTCTAACATTACGATAAATAGCTTCTTTTGAAATCGATTAGACTTATATTACCCCGGAAAATTATTCAATACCTATTTTAATAAGATTTTTACTGTTTGACTAATAAGGTTGGCTGTATCATAAAATCTAAATCATTTGCAATAAAATTTGTATTAGACCACCTCGGAATACCTTTTATTGGGTAAATTGTGTTTGGATGAGGATGTAGGTGTATGTTTGTTGGACGGTAACTTGAATAATTTCGATCCAATCTTTAAAATTAGGTAGGTGTATATGCTGAACAAAATTTTTGAGTTCTAACTTGGGCGGAATCGGTGGGTTACGGCGCTAGGGCGACCTAAGTGGGGGATCGAATAATAAACCTTGGACAATTATTTCATGTGAAGTTTCAAGTGAAAGGGTTTGAATGAAGCATTTCAAATCCTTTTTTTCTAATTTTCTAGTCTTCGAATAACAGGCAAACGACTGTCGTTGGTGACGATGTCGTTTCGATGTCGTGACGATATCGTAACGATGTATCGATATATAAATAACGATGATAGTATTAGTAATGATATTTTAAATAGATAACCAAATAATTTAAGGGCATTAATGCTGCAAAAACAACTCCAATTATTTCTATAAATTCAAAAGAAAGAAGTACCTTTTTTAAAAAAAAGAAAAAAGATACTAAGCAGGTATTCTGAACTGTGTATCTATAAGACATAACTACCCGCGTTAAGGTAAGAAAAGAATTAAACATTTCGCCACGGGACTTAAATCCTCAGTAGCTCAAATGGTCAGAGCATTCGTCGGCTTGAGACGAAAGGTTACAGGTTCAAATCCTGTCTCGGGTGAATTTTTTCTTTCTTTTAAATTTATAGAAATTTTACCCAAACACAAGGCAAGTGCTAAAATAAAAATATCCAATTATTTCATTACCTCGTCGACTTGATAGAAAAGAAGAAAGAAAAGAAAAAATATTTATTTGCGGAATATGAGTGTTACAAAGATGTTACAAAATTATTTAAGTGTTTCTACATATTCTGCCAACTTTTGGTGTGCAAATATTTTAATAGTTAGATATTAATCAATTCCTTAATTTAATTATTTACTTACTATTTACACAATGTTTATTGTATTGATTAGGTACATGGTTATTTATTAATACAAACAATTTTTAAAATATAAATTAATTTATCCCTGTCTACCGTAAACTACCACAGCTTTATTTGCATGATAGCTTTTTTTTGGAAAGGTAGCTGCCATTTTTCAGTTTGCGGTCCCATATTAACTTTATCATAATTTGACTAGCGGATTTTGAGTTATAGTACTGTCGTTAATATACGAGAATTCTACCAGTAAAATTGGTTTGTCATTGGCTGATTTATCGTTAAATTTTACTAGGTGGTAGAGTTTTTCTACGACTCGCCCGAGTTGGTACCACCTTACCTATTTCTGCCGCTATAACGTCAGTGTTTGCGCGTTGACGTGTTCCGGTTAGGAGGATTAGGTAGCCGGTAAATTTATTTTTGCTTGAGGCCTAATGTTACAGAAACAAGTTGGCAACGCACCGTTACCACGTTAGTGTCTTTAGACGACGTGAATTTCTTACCATCAGGAAATCCGTCGGCTTGTTTACCTTCCAATATCACGAACATAAATATGAATTAAACATACAAAAAACACACAGTCGATTGCTAGCCTCTTGTATGTAGTCGCTTAAAATATATATTTAAATTAATTATAGAAAGAATCTTGGAATTAGCTTATTTATTACTTCCGAAATATATAAAACATTAATTATTCAATTTTCGCTCTCCATAAAAAAGGATTAGAAAACTTTTACCCATATGAGTGTGTTGACAGTGTAACTACTAGCTATCAACGGACAGAAATGGCGACCACACACCGCAAAAATAGAGTTAAAGAAACTGCACAGACTTGTATTTTTATGAGATTTAGCAGTTCCTAATCACACGGCTCTCCTGATGGTATTTTATCCGAATAGACCCATTGATGTTATAGGTGCGTTGCTGTCTGGGGTGTTAGATCTACCGTACCAGCTATCTTAAACTTCCCATCGCGACATGGCAGGGTCTAACTTGTTCATTCAAGCATCAGAAATAAATGAGACGGTGGATCCCTACCCCTTTAATAAAATTAAACCTTGACTTGGTTAAATATGTATCGTCTATTAAAATCCACCCCAAAATATTTAAAGCAGTTCAGTAAGTAAACTAATAATTACGTCGCAGCGAAACTTCGGTAAGCCTTTTAAAGGTTAACGTTATTTTAAAAAATATGGGAGTCGAACATATCATCCCCTTTTTTGGAAGTGAGTTTAACCGCCTCGTTGGTAGAGTGGCTAGCGTACACGCCTAACTACATCGACCAACCGCGAGGCTCGAGTTCGATTCCCGACGGGGGCAGGCATTTGTGTGATGAACATTTAGATGTCTGCATTTCCGGGTCTGGGTGTTTATTAAATTTATTCTGGTATCTATGTATTTAAGTACTTCTATGTATTAGTACCGTTGACTAACACCCATAACACAAGCATATAATTTGCTTACTTTGGGGTTAGGTTCAATTTGTATGATTTGTCCAGGGATATTTATAAAAAAAATCTGGTCGTTTGCATTTGAAAAAAAATTTGCATAAAGATATTTTTTAAGTTCATCAAAACACATTTTGTTTGTATGACGGATTTATTGTATAACATAATAATATTAAAATACATACGAATACATATAGATATCGATATATTTTAATCACCTCCTTGGTCCAGTGTTGGATTTGATTTATGAGAGTTTTCGATTCCCATGTCGGGCAATATAACTTGGTGATAGGCTTGCCACCTATCACATTATGGGACTTAGTGTCTTCGGCTAGTCATCGATATCCTAGTTGCGCCTCTGCCTACTTCTTCGGGATGTGGGAGTGAAGATACTTTTACTAATAAAAGCACTATGATCCCGGATTTAATAGGTGCCCGGTTGGCGACAGTATCGCCACATATTAAATTGTTTGGGTTTTGATGTGTTCGGCTAGTCGTTAGTGCCCTTGTTACCTCTATTGACCTTTTCCAGAGTACGAGTGTCAAGATATTTTATTTTTAATTTTAGTTATTTAATCCAGAAATACATATTATATGTTTTTGTTACATATACTCAATACAAAGGTACCTTAAGGGAATCGAACCAGACCATCATCATTCAGCGCCAATAGCGTGTATGCTAACGGTGGTAAATGTAGGTACTATATTTTATCTTAAAACAATATTATTTAATGTTACCGACCACCCAAATAACGTTCCAGTAGAACGAACTAACACACGGTCTACAACCTCAGCCCTCGAATTGGTGTTTCGACTAGGGTTGCCAAAAATTTGTCTGAACTAAAAATTTAAAGAAAATTTAATAAAAAAGTGGTATGTTTTAAATACAATATTTTTATTTTATGGGAATAATGACAAATAGTTTCATTTGCTTCAAATTGTGGAATCTGTTTTTTTCCTATTTCTTGGTTTTAATATTACAACATAAAGAACTGATCGTTTGCACTGAAAGTATTTTCTCGAATATATTTCTTCAACTGTATTTAGTATGGTTTCCCAAATTACAATACTTATACATCATAGTGCGGTTGACAACCCTAGCCTCGTCTAAAAAAATTACGCGTTTCCGCTATTTTTAGAAACCAGTCCAACAAGTCCAGTCCTGTCTGGATTAGCCGACTGCGGAATACCATTTGGAGGTGAAACATGATGGAGGGAGATGAAATGACTGGATTAATATGTGGAAATGGGATGGAGGATGGCTAAAATTCTTGCATGTCAATTCATAGAGGCCGAACCGCGTCACTGTGCCGGACCGAAGCTGCCAAATTTTTAACAGTTATGTTGGCGAAAACCTGCGCCTATAGGCTTTGGGCTTTAAATCTAATTAAACTTAGAATTTAAATTATAGGTTAGACTATTTCATATTCTAAACAGGTCTATAGACGTACGTACAAAACGAGATTGTCAGCTGTGTGGTCTAGCTGTCCAGGTGTTGGACTTGAATGTAAGAGGTCCCGGCTCGACTCCCGAGTTGGGCAAAAAAAATACTCCTGGGTCAGAGTAAAATGTAAGAAAATGTAATTTTTTAATTTTTTAATAAAAATAATGTTGCCCGGAATTGCATAGGTATGTACCCGGTTCTCGATAGTCTTGTCACCTATCACATTGTGGGACTTGGTGTCTTCAGCTAGTCGTGGGTGCCCTGGTCGTGCCTCTGCCTACCGCTTCGGGGATATGGGCGTGAAAATACTTTTTTCACTAGATGACAGACTAGATGATAGATAGTACAATCTAATATTGAAAGTGCTTTTCCTGATTTCTTTGCAATTTCCCAATATTTCTTATTCACAAAAAAACATTGACCCTAAAACAAGAATATTTTACATACATCGTCAAGCCTTTGTCGAGTTTCGAGCTTGCAAATATATTAGGATTTATTTTTATTTAAATAGAAGATTACACATGTACTATTTACAAAACCTTAAAATACTTAATAAATTACGGGTCAGTTTTTTTGTGCGCGATGGACTCCTAAACTACTTCACCAATTTGATTTAATTGGTACACCATTGTAGTTTGAACCAACTTGAAAGATGAGATAGCTTTCATTTCAAATTATCTCAGACAAAGCCGCGGTTAACAGCAGTATTTATATCGATTTAAACGCAAATAACATGACAAATTTTCTGAAGTAATGACATATTATTGCCATTAAAATTTAAGTTTTTTTTTAAATACACATAAACACATTTATTTGCACATTAACATATACTTACTATATAACTTAACAACATATCTACTTTGTGAAGTTTTAATCATTTCTATGAAATAAAAATATTTACTATACACTTCGATGTACATTCATACATTCTTTACGACCACATCACTTATGCACTGAAAAAATATGCAAAATGTCACCAAAACCACTAATTTTCATCAATATATACAGAAATTTTTCCAACATTTTTCTTAATCCCACCAAAAATCCTTCAATTTATTCAGGTTATTGTACTTGGATTGGATTATTATTATTCATGTGGAGATACTAATTTACTAAGCGACTTTCCTAAGCGGTAGACGACAATTGCGAGCACTAAAAATGTCGACAGGAAAATGGCGCTACCAATCCGAGAGAGACAAAGAGTCTCTACACGGGTTTCATTTAGTATGACTTCATTGTAATACACAGCAGTCTGAAAAATATCAAATTATTTTTATTTGAACAGTGATATTGAAATCAACTAACATTAATTGAAAGAGAAACGTTAATAAAATGTTTTAGAATATTCCACTTCTTATTTGGTTCTTCATATACTTCTGCCAAATTTTACGCAAATAAAAATCAAATTATTAATTAATTTCTATTTTTAGTTTTTATTTCTTTTTGATTCTTACTGTTGTGTCAGAGAAAGATAATTGATTTCTGAATAATTTGAATTGAATAGCTGGCACTGTAAGTACCAACCAAGAATGCTTTCCCTCCTCTCAAGTACTCTACAATCAACTTCCACGTTAGAAATACAATATCCTCATCTTATGACATTTGTGTATATTATGAAGGTGATAAAAACATCATGTATACGAGCTATGACTAGCGTCTTAGTCAAAGTGTCTGAAACAGGAAACTATTCATCGTTATATTATCGTTATACTTTTCGTTATTAACAATTGTTATAACATTTGTGAAAGCCATTTTACAGACACATTATTTGAAAGTAAAAAAAATTGCCTATCGATACTTTAGAACCAGAGATTGCCAAACCATTTCGTTTCATAGACCACCATCAACATTTTAGTTCTTCACTATCGAAATTAAATTAACTTTCATGCAATTTACGATTGTGGACCCTTATTTTTTGTTACCTACGTCCCCGTCGGACATCGAGTCTCCTGTGTATTCTTAAGGGTCCACCTGGACTACTTTGGGATTTATTGTGACAGTCTAGATGCGATGATGGGTGGGTGGCCTCGAGTAAAAGAAAGTTTATCCTCCGAATTGGAAAAGGCCTGTTGGAAGGCCTGTTGCAAGCGCTGACGTTATGGCGGCAGGAAATGGAGAAACGATAGTACCAATTCGGTCGAATCTTTTATCCAGGGTGTGTTTTATCAATGGTTAAGGGGTAACATTACTCTTGTAGGCAGTACTCGTATAAAGAAAATTGTACTAGGTTTAGATAATTAATGTAAATATCTGCAAAAAAATACTTAAAAATTTCAATAATACCTATAGCCAGAAACCCGACAACTGCTTGATAGCAACGGCTAGAACGATAGATCATGATAACTAGAAAGATGTATAGCAAGAGATTCAGAGGGAGCTCGAATTATTGAGTAAAAAAATTAAGATGAACAGTAGGATTATACTTGAATCTCTATTTCATGGAAATTGGAATCGGATTACGGATCGAATGGAATCATCGATCTTTTTTTGTTTGTTTTGAACATTATTTGTTAAATTAGTATAAAATTATGTAAATCCGATTTCAATTTCCACTCTTGAATAAATTGAGATGAACGATTCACCATACAGGTGTCCGAAAACTTGGACTTAAGACTGACTTAAGGCATGCAATGTGCCACTGATACCGACAGAGATAGATGGAGAAACACTACCGCTAGGTTCATATAACATTTGTGGACTAACTGCCAACAAATCAATATTTAAATGAGATTAGAACTGCACGATTCTTAGTATTCTTTTTGGATCTTGATTACATGCAAATTAGAAATTGGAATCGGATATGTCGTTTTAGGTACTCTTGAATCATTTATTGTTTATTATTCCTAAAATTACATATCTGAATCCATTTACAATTTGAATGAAATCGAGATATAAGAGTAACCCTACAGCTGACAAAATATGACCAAGAACAAAATAGATGGTATTATTTTGGCTAATATTCGGTTCTCTAACCACTTAAAAAACATGGAAAGTTGGTTGCTAAGAAGCCACCAATAATTGTAATAATGTAATATAGAAAGTAGTAGGCCGGAATACGTCAATCGTTAAAGTACCTACATACCTTATCATGAACTGAGTAAGCAACTCACACTTAGGGCGGGTACTTTCAGCTCGCTTGTCAACGTAAGGCGATTACATATGTCGTTAAAAATATGTCTGACGTAAAATGTTTCTACGTCTTTGAGCATTAAACTATGTAGAAGAAATGCTTACGTTTCAAATTACGTTTGACATGTTTTTATCGAAGTTGACGTATGAAATCCTTTTTTTTTAATTTGTGTATTTAGGGATTGGGATCGAATGTGAAACAACCAGGGGCCCTACCATGAACGCTTATAGCAGTATTATTTCCATCTTGCTAAATGTCTGCCTTTATAAGCAACTTTATGATATACGTAATAAGGTTGTCTTTCTCGACTGACAATAAGTATTGTTGAAATAGTACTGTTTTAAGAGCTTATGGTAACCCCCTGGTCATTTTTAACACTCTGACAGAATAAGACTGGTATAATAGGTAAAAAGGTGTGCGATGTAGCCTCATAGTTTTTGAATTGATTGACCGATTACGATGCGGATTATTTTGACTGAAATCTGACGAAATCGAGATGGTTTGATGTTTTCGTAATTTATAAATTTTAGTCATTACATTAATAAAATTCGATAACCCCAGGCAAAATCTATCTATAATGTAACTAAGAACTATCTCAATGACATCACTAAAATCGGCAACTAAATCGATCAACACATTCAGTAATACAGACAGACACACATAAAGTCGTCAAACTGATAACACCCCTAATTTTCCATCAAAGGTTTAAAATATATATTACGTATAAATGTAGTAATTACGAAGATGTAGGCAGAGACACAACCACAACCAACCCACGACTAGCCGAAGACACTAAGTCCCACAATGTGGTAGGTGGCAAGCCTATCGCTTCCCGGGCATATGTCCAAAAATGTTTTTTATTAGAAAACTGGAAAAATAAATTTTCTTTTTGTTGTCCGACCCGGGAATCGAACCCGGGACCTCATGCAGTTAAGTTGCCACATTGGGACTGGACATAGTTAAAAGCTGCTTGGTGTAAAACAGTTTCAAAAGGGAGTGCTGATATCATAAGCCAGAGAAAACTAAAAAAAATACATCTTAGAGACTACATACACTTTCTTCAATACGAAAAAACAGTAATAATTTGCGACAAACAGTTGTGATTGTACAACCAATCAGGTTTTAATAAAGCGTGACGCGGAACCAATTCTGATTGTATTTCTTAGCTGTATGATAAATTAGTCGCGGTTTACACCATCACATGGCTAGTGTTTTCATTAAAAATAAATAAACAATTATTACTGAATGTAACACAAATATACGATATGTTGAAGAGAAATCTTTGTACTTACGCATTTCGCCCATGGAGAAGTGATTTGGCATGATTAAGATTTATAATAAAATGTGCCGAAAGCTAACGGGAGACTTCGTACCGCCTGGCCTTTGCCATATACAGTTTTTTATGTGATGAGAACAAGCACATGGCTTTTCTGATGATAAGAGACAAATTTGTCCTATAGACACCATAGATGTTACAGCTGCGTCGCTGTCCAATGGCCAGGGTGTTAGGTCAATTATGAAGGGCTTCCAGCTACCCTTCCCTTCAAATTGGAACACGACGGTCTATGAAAGCGGAGCTAAAGTTAATTTTAATTTTTTTCTTGCCCTATAAATTTAAACAGATTTCCTAAATTGAGGGATAATTTAGGTTTAAACTTGCTGTCCCAATTTTACTATGTACATATAATCTAACCATGGAATTCAGAATTAAATTTTATATCACTCCAAACAAAACCAACTCATAATGTTAAAAAGATCCGTCTCGATTTCATTAGCCTTTGAACAAAAATCCACATTAAAATATCAGACATATTTTTCGTTTATTTTTTTAACTTAATAACCAGGCTTACCAGCAGTTGTATTAATAACATAATTTCCACATACATAAAAATAGCAAAAGACTAATTGCACAACTACTGCTATCTATCTACAATTAAACACACAAAACTTACATTATAATCATTTTTTAATGCAAAATATATATATATTATCAATTAATTTAGCTATCTAATAACGTTAAATTAGTTGATTAAAAATATAAATATTAAGGAGCTACGATATCATATACAGACACAATATACACACGTAAAATCTATAACATCAATACTTTTCCATAGGAAGTTAAAAATTAAGTTCAATAAGTGCTGAAAGTGAAAAAAAGTATTTGAATTATAATTTGTATAGCTTTTAAATTAAATGACCTGAAAACCGTCCTGTATTATGAATATCAAATTTATTTATTTTTTCATATAAACTTGTTGATCTATATGATTTATAACTAACACGGAAAAAAAATTGGTAAAATTGGTCCATTCATGCACGAGTGATGCGATGACCAAGGGAAGTGGAAATTAATTTTTAAATTTATGAAAAAAATTAGATACAAAAGTTTTGAAAGTTTTTGTTTTAAGTTCAAGCTGCTCAAACGCAATTTGCATTAATTTTATCCTATTAACAGAAACTTTCACCTTTGCTAGAGGCATTTCCTGAAACTTGAAGTAACACCTCAAAACAGAAATTAGTCACGTAAAATATAGAATATCAAGCGTCAGACTGCACGTATACTCCAATAATAATATCGGCAAACATAATCCAATTAGTATCATATTAATAGAGTAAGTCTTGCAACAGGGTAACTTAAACTCGCAATTTCTGAAGCGTACTTAGTCTGGGTAGTTCTGGCTTACGGGATGTGAAAGGGTACTGGGAATTGAAATCTATATTGCAATAATGTTTCAAGTAATCGGATTTCGGTTTGGCGTAGCATGTCTGAGATTGGGATTTCAGAATTTCGAACAAAACCACAGCTTTTGCTAGCTACATCCTATCCATATCATGAAAAGGAAATATGTTAGAAACAGACAGGTTTCGTATTTAAACAATGTTTTGACTTTAACATTATTATCCTTGTGTTGATCTATGTTTTACACACACACATATCTTCACGTCATATATCAAGTCCCTTGCAATGTAGACAGGAATAATCGAGTGCCAAATTTCTCGAATAAAATAGACTTTTTTTTCATTTCCATGCCAGCCGTTGTCAAATTCAAGTTTTGATTTAACAATGGTTCATACTGTTCTTTTTATTATTGATCCATACTTATATTTAAATACGAAATACTGTTTGTTTATTGCTCTTTAATGAAAACGTTGAAACGATTTTAATTGAATTTAATATGCAAATGCTGTAGATATCAGTTCAGACATAGACTATTTTTAAAAAGAAGTATATTACATTTTATCTAATAATCTTACGCTACGCTGATGAAGTCAAATTAATAAGAATTACACAAAAAATATACAAATATAAATACAATTTAAACGTAAACAACAAAATAATATTTTTTAAGAAAATATTAAAAAAAAAATAATGTTACTATGTAGCTAACAACAATCTTGACCATGTCAACTTTCAATCAAAATAATCCGATACACACACATATATTGACACACACACATACACACACACACACATTCACATACACACACGTTACACCTTTATATCTTTACACCAAGTTCCATGTGGCGTAGTCAGAGAGTACCACTATTCTTTAACAACTTACAATAGCCCTCCTTTCCATCGAGGGTTGTAACATTAGTAAAGTTGTTACAAAGTATGATACGCAACACATGGCAAAAACAAGCAGAGGATGAATGGTCCTCCAAACTTATGTAAGATGCCGGTTTTCAGTTGGCAATGCATCGTTAGCTTAAATGTCTTTAGGCGTAGCCTTTTGAATCTCTTTTAATATTAATTAAAAAAAAATAACTTTTATATTTTGACTACCGTATTTTATTTCCCCATATTATAAATTACAATATCCTGAAATCTTTAAATGATTATTTCTCAAGTAGAACCTTTCAAAACAAACCTCTTCAGAATTTCCTTTAAAAAACATCATTTATTTATTATACCCAATTAACAAAGGATTTAACCTCCAAAAAAATTTTACGAATCAACAAAACATTTTTGCGTAATATTTTATATCACAACGCAAAGTAAAATTAATGCCAATTAGTAGAGGATTTATCATCCGATTAAATTCGTAAGACCCTAACGATATATTGAATGATATTTTATATTTTAGCACAAAATAAATACTGAATAAAAGAAAAATAGAAAATATCATGTGACTGAAACACTGCATTGATGTAGAAAATTGGACGTCTGCCGGATGTTCAACGTCGGTCCTACTCCAGGTAATGAATTCGATATCGGAAGGACTTCCGTTTCGTTGCTGTAATTAATAACATTTCCTCTTTGAGAGAAAATAAGATACGAAGAACCTAGGTAACTGGCACGCATCAGTAAATTTCTAATAAGTGGGACACTCCTTCAGGGTACTTCATGTTTTTGCAGTTGCTGTAAAAGTCTACCTTTTACGATACGTAAAGTCGCAGCCTCTTGAGCAGATGTCAAAAATATTAGTACCCATACTAAAATAATTTACACAATCTTAAACCAGGTCCTCGCGGATAGACAGAGAGTTTCGAGTATCAAATCTGACTGGCTTACTCTACATTAATTATTTTTTTTTTAAACAAACACGCCAGTTTCGGAGATTCTTGACAGTACAAGCCGTGTTGGTCCGGGCTCCTTCGCAGAATAGACCATCTGCCTTCCTGCCAGGCGCTCGTCAAAGGCGAGCATAGGCTTACCGCCACTAACACTGTGACATCTGACTATGTGGTAGAGTTTCGCAGCGACTCACCAGGATTGGTACCACTGCCGTACCTATTTCTGCCGCCATAACGTCGTGACGTGTTCCGGTTCGGAGGGTAAGATAGTCGGTAAACTTAGTTTTGCTCGAGGCCTAACATCCTGGCCTCAGGTTGGAAACGCACCATTACCACCTTTGGTGTCTCTAGGCGACATGAATTTCTTACCATCAGGAAATCCGTCTGCTTGTTTGCCTTCCAATAACATAAAAAAAAGAAAAACTCGATCAATTATAACTGACCCAACAAACGCTTGCTTTAGCTTAACTATCTTTACATAAAACGAGACACACATTCATATATTTCTAAGTAAGTATATTTCTTGAATCTCTGAAACATCTGCCACGATTTTCATGAAATCCATAATGAGATTGGGGGCGATGCATCAGTTTAGCTTGGGTTAATTTTTAACAAAAAAATGTATTACAAAAGATAACGAGCAAAGCTCACCTATTTAAGTATGATTTTTTTTATTTATTTTTTTAAGTTCCGCTAATGTTATTTTTTATTCTTTCAGCTATTTTTATTTTCTACTTTTTTCTTTCCCTGACAAGATTGAAAACAATAAAAAAGAATAAGCGAAATTGTTTTATTTGTTAACGAGTAATGAGATAACCAAGGTAGACAAAAGGAAAAGGGAAAACCAAGGGATTTTTATGTGATAGGCATTAATTATTACGGTTATATGTTATATTACTAGAGGCCCCTCTAGTAATATATTTAAAACCCTAAAATAACATTTTGAAATTGTACACCAGTCATTAAAAAAAATGCATCAAATGATACAAAGTGCTTTGGTTACGAAAAAAAACTGATATCAAAGGTATTTTTAAATAATAATCCCAAAAATGGAAATGTTTGTGATCCAAGTTTCCAGCACCAGAGGCAATACGAAAGGGGTTTTTGCTTAGTTCGAACTAACCCAGCGCTAGTATTTGTCAATACGAGTGAGTCTCCTTTGTGATACTAAAAGCAATGTAAAGCTTTATTCGTTGTCAAAGTCTAGTTCAGAGATGCCATCACAAAGTATTGTGTAAAAAAACTATTTTGGCAGCTTCTATGACGCGTATGCGATATTACATCCTCTATTGTTTTTGTTTGGGACTAGGTGACCTGACAGACGTCCATTTTAAAAATATTGAATTGGAATATCAATCATACATCGACCTACCCCGAGCTGATAATGGAACAAAACATATTTTATATCAAAAACGAGTTGCCTTAAAAAATCCTGGACAGGATATCTCTAACAATTTTTAAAAATGATTTTTCATTATTTCGATTTTTTTGAATGCAATCCTAACAAAGTGTTTATAATAAATCCGCATATTTGTTGACATGTTTTTTTCTATTTGTTTGTTTATTCTATTTTTTTCTATTCCAATCTCGTGGAAGTATCGGTGTCGACATATCTGTTTATATTTGACATGACTCATTTTTTAAATAAAGATATTTTAGCACCTCTAATTTTTAGACGAAAAAGTTTAAACCAGTAAGTAATAATTTTTTGTCTTTCTTTTAAAATCTCTGGAAAAATTCAAATCC
Source organism: Calephelis nemesis (assembly GCA_002245505.1). Taxonomy (NCBI): domain Eukaryota; kingdom Metazoa; phylum Arthropoda; class Insecta; order Lepidoptera; family Riodinidae; genus Calephelis; species Calephelis nemesis. The sequence continues at coordinate 1,026,609 of NJDD01000966.1, read as the reverse complement.
TTTCGCAGACTTCAGTTCGATGCCTCCTATGAAAACTACAGATCAACTTTAAATGTATGCTTTCATCCATATCCTTTGTGTCTGAGTATTTTCAAATTTGAATTGAATTAAAATGTCTGTTGAAGCCATGTCCATCTCTCAGTATTTATTAAACTTTATCGTTGTTATAGCAATTATTTAGTACAAAGTTTGAAGAGTTGCCGCCGCTTTGTGTTAACCACGTACATCCTCATCTTGCACAGGAGCTACCAACTCGGGGCCTTTTAATAAGGTTTGAACGAGAAGTTTCAAGCTCCGAGTGAATTCCAGGGCGAGAGTTAGCAAAGTTTTAGAATGATTGCTTCACAGTTTGTGGACTTTGTAATCATTGTCATTTGTGAGAACTCGTTGCTCTCGCTTTTATGTAAAATATGGTCATTGGCTACTTGAGGTCTCGTATTCGATTTCTGGGGTAGCCAACTCGAAACGGTTTTCAATTTTCTAATATAACAGAAGATCGTCCCGGCTTCGCACGAGTGGAAAAAATATAATGTTTCCCAGAAACAACGTAAACTATATTCATCAGGGGTATAACATAGACTCATAATAATAAAAAAAAAATTGGCTAATTAATTTCGGAGAAATTCTTTCAATTCGTTGCAAACAAAGAAGCAATCATATCTTTTCCTTACAATACTAGGATGGACAACAACAACACTTTTTTGTGTTATAATTATTAGAAAGAAGGTTAGTATTAAACAAAAATATAGCTAAGACAGAGTAACGTCTGTATGTAAAATCAACGTTATCCAGGATTGGAAAAGTACCCTATTTGTGATAGGTTCCCACAAATCACACTGTGAAACTTAGTATCTTCGACTAGTCGTTGATGCTCTGATTGTACCTGTGCCTGCCGCTTAAGAGACAAGCACGCAGATGCTTTTTTTTAAGAGGCACTAAATATAATTTGAACCTTCTTCAAAAAAACAAGGAGGTTTGTTTAGGTACGTCTTCTTCAATTCTTACATATAAAATAATTTTAAAAATTCACTTTTATGTAGTCCTATAGCCATTAAGTCTAAATGTTATTATCAGGAAAATTTAGAAATCTTTTTTGATCTTTTCGTTAATACTGCGTCAGATCACTCGTCTACAATAGCCAACATTTTCCAGAACGTATTTCTAAAAACTATAAAGTGCCTAGTATAACCCAATCAGTCTACCTGATTAAAATTTAAATTGATCGTCGACACGCCTATATTGAAACCTGATCGTCGGTTTATGGGTTCTTTTCATTTCGGGATGTGACCCCACATTATTTTTTAAATGGAATTATGTAGAAATTCAGACTATTACTTTACCACTTAAAACACTTACCACTTACACCTTTTTTCTAAGACTGGCCGAACCGGCGAACTTCGTCAACTACTAACAATTACATGAAAAAGATAACGTAATGTTGTTTTCTATTTTCACTGTCATTTTCCCAGTTTCTCTCGACATCTCGGCAAGAACCTTCTCCTAGCAGTAACAAATACAACAAATATATTTTAACGTGATGTGCCCGGTTAGCGATAGGCTTGCCACCTATCATATTGTGGGACTAAGTTTCTTCGGCTAGTCGTGGGTGCGCTGGTTGTGCCTCTGCCAACCTCTTCGGGGATTTGGACGTGAAGATACTAAATTTTAGTACAAGTGCTAAATCCGTTCAGGCGTGATGCGATGACGAACGGAAATGGGGATTCATTTATAACTAACGACGGAAAACGAAGTTTGTTATAAGTTTGACGTGTTTGTGTGTGTGTGTGTGTGTATCTCTGGCATCGTAGCTCTTTAGCGAATGGATGGATTTTGATGCAATATTTTTTTTGAAAGCTGATTTGATCGAGATGATTCTTATACTTTATAGAGATCAGTCCAGGTTTTCAGCATCATCAGGTAATTTACAGTTTTTTTGTAAACAGCGCAGTGGATATTAGACGCACTAGGGGTATTTATTTTACTTTTAAGCATATGTGACATCTAACGTCTGGTGGTCTGATGACGGAGCTCGAAGACAGGACACGTTTCCCTAAAATGCATCTGCTGGTAAACCTTTCGAGTTTTGATTCATTTGATTTGCATTAACTATCTGTTCACATTTTCTAAAGACGAGGACTTGATGATTGAACTGGGAGGTGGTTAGTGGATCCAAGTTTCAAAAGTTACTTTACTATGTTTCGTCATCCTTGCAGTTCATATAAAGCACAAACTTGAACACTGACCTGTTTGAGATGGTTCTTATCTATCATTTAAATTTTGTTTTTATTTCACTTTTGAACATAAGTGACACAGTACGTCGTTCGTTTTCTAAGAATACTAGTAGTCTCTCCTTCTGTATCACATTGTAGTCTGCACCTAAATATCCAGCCATGATTCCCCCATGTACTTGTACACTTTATTTCTGCCACCCCACAAACCTTTACGCCCCTAAAACTCCTATGCGGCATATTTATAAATCTAGCACTGCTGGGTCCTCTGTACAGGGTAAACATTATTACCTGCCGGGCAGCTTGTTTGAAGCGAGCATAGATTAACTTGGTTATTACCAATAAGATCTCTATTAATAGAGAACTGTGTAACATCTTGAGGTGGAGGAATCCACCGCCTTACAAATTGCTGCCGCCATAATCATAGTTCTGTGTTCCGGTTCAGAGGTAGAGCGGCCGGTAGATTTGTCTATTAATTAAGGTTATCCCTTACCATCAAGTGAGCTGTGTGCTTGTTCGCTGTACACTATAAAAATATATACATACATATCTTCATGCCAATTCCCTTACGATGTAGGCAGAGAGTATCGAGTGCCTAACGATCCTGCCAAACCTGTCTGGCTTCCTTCACATTCATTACCCTTTATACAAACACGCCGGTAACTGAGACTCTTGACACCACCCTCGGATAACATCCGAGCGATCTGATCGTGTTTAAAATTAATTTAAAGACCATGAAAATGAGATTATTTTACCTCTGGTTACCTTAGCAGGATATAGAGCGTGATGTTTGTTTACAGACCCTCAAAAACGAACGTTATCTAAACGATCGTCTAGTTTATTTGAATAATTTAGGGGTTATATCAAATGTTTGCCAGGCACACCTGCTGTAACGACTACATGCCCTAATTAGGCTTTTTACTAGACACAACTAGTGACTTCGCCTATATGAAAATATCATTTATAAAAATATTCATACTTTTAAACAAATAAACACTTGTACTGTTTTACGTATCGTTTATAATTTATTATTTTGTAAAAATCCTACCGGTTTCACTGATACAGCATCATGAAGGCTAAAACTAAAACTACTTAAGTTACTTACTTACTTAGTTTAAGGTTTAGATCTGATTTTGGAACTTAAGTTACTTAGTTATTTATAATAATATCACCATTACCTCATAAGAACCTCATAAGGTTTATTATGGGCCGAGTAATCGCATAACAAACATATAAAAAAACATAGAGTCGAACTGAGAACCTCCTTTTTCAGAGTCGGCTAAAAATAGAGAACGGGCAGGTGACTCTCCTGACAAAAGACAACCATAGTCATACTATCATGTTACAAAAGCGTTGTTTTGTTATAGTCGCTGGTAACTCAGGAGACGTCAGAAATTCTACTGGTCCTTCAGCATGGAACACGGTACAGTGACGAGTACTAACGTTATGGGGCCAAGAATATGTTAGACTTTTGTAATTTGTAACACAAATCTCAGCTTTTGCTCAGTAATGCACCACCTAGTACCAATATTTTCACATAATGTGGTCCGGCCTTTTTTACAGAATAGACCATCTGCCTTCCTTTCAAGGCGAGCATTGGCTCACTGTCACTAACACCGTGACTTCTGACTTGGTGGTAGAGTTTCGCAATGACTCGCCGGGATTGGTACTACCGCCTTACCTATTCCTGCCGCCATAACGTCATGACGTGTGCCGGTTAGGAGAGTAAGGTAGCCGGTAAACTTACTTTTGCTCCCCTACATCCTGGCCTCAGGTTGGCAACGCACCAACATCACCTTTGGTGTCTCTAGGCGGCGTGAATTTCTTACTATCAGGAAATCCGTCTGCTTGTTTGTCTTCCAATATCATAAAAAAAGCAAACTATCTGACAATGACTGAAAGATAATTAAGCACAGTAAAACTACATAAACCGACTCCAACTAGTTCATTGGTACCACGTCGCAATTTGATGATTCCGTAAATTTTGAAGAAAGAAAAAAAAACGCCCCAGACAGGATTTGAATCTGTAATCTTTTGAGCTACTGAAAATTCAAGTCCCGTGGCGTTTTTTTCCTTTCTTTAACGAGGATAGTTATGTCCTTTAGATACACAGTACTGAGTACATACCTAGTAAATGAGTTCATCGTTACAGATGAAATTCACATTTATAAGAGCCATAACGTTCGTTTCTCTCAAGGTAAAACCCAAGCACAGTGCAATTTCTAAAATAAAATAAAAAAATGTGTGTACTTATGTACACGCGTTAGAAGTTATATACTTCTTCGGCGTAATAAGATAAAAATCTTTTTAAATATTTTATCTTTTGCCTTATTTTACATTTGTAGACAAAATGACACTAACCATAGAAAAAAGGATTTTAATACATTAAAAGTTTTATTATAATGCATTATTTAGTTCGATAAAGTTTATTTAATATTTAATAAAAATATCACAAAAAACTAAAATGTTATCTATAGCTAACTTCATCATGTCGGTTTTTCGTGACGGTGTGCGCGCGCATCGTAAAAAATTACCCTCATATTTTTTTCCTAACGCGCCAAAAGAAGTATAACTTCAAAAACCTTGATAATTCTGTTTTCGAAAGATAGAATAATGTTCCGAAATGGTCCCACATATATTTTGTAAGCATCCTACTTGTTACTTTTGAGTTACACTTACGGGCAATGTTAATAAACTATCTACAGATAAAGATAAGCTTTCTAGAGTTTTGTTGCTAAGTTAATTTTTCTTGATTTTTAAAATTTAACAGCGGTTACCTGGCAACTGATCTAAGATATCACGATCTCTTACCCTAGATAGGTTATTAACATTGGCCGATAATAAAGCAACATTTGTATACTTATCCTGACAACCTCTTCTTTGATGGTATTAAGTATAACTGAAATTAAGTATAAATGATCATGATCAAACTATTATAAGATGCCCTTGTAATTATGACCTATCTTTCTAAAAAAGTACAATTGAAATCTGTTGTCTATTGGCAGAGTAATCGTGTAACAAACATACAAAAAAATATGCATTTCAATTAAAACTTCCTCCGTTTTGGATTCAGTCAATAAATGAATGTATATAAAATAATTAGAGTGTAGAACTGCCACAGAAAAATATGTTTAATTTATTTGATGCAACTTTACAGCTATTTTAAGAGTTAAAAGTTTGTATTAAATCCTTAATTTAAATTGCAAAATAGTGTATGCGTTTATTTTGCAGAACAGATCATCTACCTTCTTGCCAGGTGACTCGCAAAAGGCGTGCATAAGCTTACCCGTTACCGTCACAAACACCGCACCATCTGACTACATGGTAGAGTTTCTCAGCGACTCGCCCGCATTGGTGCTACCGCCTTACCTATTCCTGCCGCCATAACGTCATGACGTGTTCCGGTTCAGAGGGTAAGGTAGCCGGTAAACTTACTTTTGCTCGATGTATAACATCGGCATCGGGATCGACGGCCTCAGGTTGTTGGTTGGTTACCACCTAGAGAGGCGGCGTGAATTTCTTAACATCAGGAAATCCGTCCATCCGTATGGTAGCAGGTACCATAACGTCAGTGCTTGCCTTGACGTGTTCCAGTTCGAAGGATAAGTTAGCCAGTAAACTTACTTCACTCGAGACCGAACATACAGGCCTTAGGTTGGCAACGCACCATTACCACCTTTGGTGTCTCTAGGCGGTGTGAATTTCTTACCATTAGAAAATCGATCTGCTTCTTTGAATATCATAGAGATAAAAAAATCATAGAATAAGCTATTTTATTTTGTTATCCACACCTATTTTTACTATAATAAAGTTTAAAATAAAAATAAGTTGGATCTGTTTCATAGGACAAAAACCGCACTTTTATTTTTAAATGACTAATATGTTGCTAGCCTCGCGATTTTTACAATTTCACCAGATTTAAAACTGCACTCATAGACGACAAATTCAAGCATATGAAATTTGATAAAATTTGAACATCGAAATTCGACAGTTATATGTGGAATACCACCCTTAGTCAAAAGGAGAGGGGGGGGG
>NJDD01000966.1:1008215-1020333 GCA_002245505.1 Calephelis nemesis | reverse complement strand
GAACGTGCAAATGTGATCAATACCCCGGTGCGGTCACTTATGATGCACCAATATCTACTATCTATATACAAAGGTAATCTGTTAGGGACCATGAAGAGATACTATCATGCTTGTAGGTGTATAGTTGTATTATGTAACACTCGTAGTCTGAGTTGAATCATAATCTGTTCCTCATAATCGTTGTTTGTCAACGGAACCTGCACATAAATTTGTATGTGTATTTGTCACCTGTCTCCTGAACGGCGGGGCCAATTTGTTTCAAATTTTGTATTTTTTATATTGGCAAGGCAAACTAGCAGACGTGCTTACTGACAATAAGAAATTCACGCCGCCTAGAGACAGCAAAGTTGGTAATGGTGCGTTGCCAACCTAAGGTCTCGAGCCTACCTTAACCTCCGAACCGGAAAACATCAACGGTAAGCAATGTCGTTATGACGGCAGTAATAGGTAAGACGGTGGTACCAATCCTGGTGAGTCGCTGCGAAACTCTACCATATAGTCAGATGTCACGGTGTTAGTGGCGGTAAGCCTATGCTATGGTAATCCGGGCGAGAGAAAATGGTATGTTAAAATAGGTTTCTGGACGAAAAAACAATTGGGCCTAATAGGCAAGAAATTAATGTATGAACAACGCTGGGTCAGCTAGTTATTCATATTAATTACTTTTGAAAAATGAAATCGACTTTTAAAAGAGTATAAAGGGGTAAAACGGATTATGACCCTATTGTGTGAAGCTTTTACAATTTAGGATTATAAAGAGGTAAAATCAACTTGTAAAAGGGTTAAATGGGGAGATTAAGACTTGTTATTTTTTTGTCCAATTTCATGACCCTCTCTTCTGTTGACTTTCTCATATTGCTAAATGTTTTATGTATCACACATTTTTCGTCAATGTCTAGCTTCAAAGATCACATTTTTTAATATTTTAGACTCACTCATTTCAAGTCTTAGTTTTGCATATTATGTCAAATAAAAAACAATATGTACACTATTCTTTATTTTTTATTTAACCATATAATAGATTTATAATATATTAGCTGTTAAACATGGTTTTGCCCTCGTGGCAGTTAATGTATTAACTGATTTTAGCCCATTGTTATGGACTTCCATACAAACTTTCAACCCCTATTCCACATCCTCGGGGAACGAATTATCAGAAACGTTTAAATACGTATCTACTCATAATTAATGGTAGTCAGAAATATGAAACTATATTTTTGGGCTACCCAAAAATATAGTTTCAAGTTTCTAACTTTAAAAATAACGGTCTTCCATCATACAAACTTTCAACCCCTATTGCACCCCACTAGGGGTGTAATTTCCAAAATTCCGTCCTTAGTGGGTGTCTAATCAATAAGACGACTCTACTTACCAAAATTTCATGGCTGCAACCCCAACAGTTTTTGCTTGGCGATGATGAATAAGTCAGTCAAGACCTGTTATTTTATAAGTAAGAGATATATTTACGTAATTCTTGTGGTAAGACTAACGGAAATGGTAAAAAAAAGTATCATTATTTGGAAACGCTTCTGAGAAAACTGAACTTTAAGAAGTCGTTGTTACCTACTATTTTTTAAATGTTAAATTCTCCCAAAAAGTTCTTCTTATTCTTAGTGTAATAACTTTTTTGCTTATAGACAACACACAGCCAGCACAGAAGCTTCAAATAAATTTGACTGCCTCGTTGGTCGAGTGGCTAGAGTACACGCCTAACTATACCGATCAACCGCGAGGCTCGAGTTCGATTTCTGGCACGGCAGGCATTTGTGTGATGAAAATTTCTAAGATGTTTGCATTTCGGAGTCTGGGTGATAATTAAGTTTATCTATTTAAGTATTTCTATGTATTAGTGTCGTTGACTAACATCCAGAACACAAGCTTGCGTATGTAATTTGCTTAATTTGGGGCTAGATTAATTTCGTGTGATTTTATTATATTATAATATATTTTATCATTATTATTTGTGCACAATGCACTGTGCAATCTTATTAGAGATATGAAATTTATACTTCAACATTTTTTTCAGAAAGAACGGAAAAAATCTGACGGAAATCCTGGTTGTAAGAAATACATGTGAAAAATCTACAATTACTTTTTTAATCTTGACTTTGTTTTTTACTTTCTGATTGTAACAATAAATATGTAATAAGAACGAAAATTATGTAGTTGGTAGTTTTTGTCTTACTGGACGCACCTATCTTTTAAAATTTGGCTTTAAAATTATATATCTATTTATGACCTGTTCCTATTCCACTTTTGTCTGGTTCTATTTAATAAAATTCAGTTATTTATAATATACATAACTATTACCAAATTTAGTTCCAAAAATGTGGTTCGTCTATTAGAAATTGCCACAGTTTCCAATTTTAGATAATTACCTAGGTATTAAGCAATTCTGCCAACATGAATGACTTAATTATGATTTTAGGTATTCTGTTTCTTGATTTTTCTTGGATTCGGCTTTATCCATCACAATGTAGCTAAGTTCACCATGTTTTGAAGATAGACTGGGGCTACATTTTGTCCTTATAATAATTCCAGATGGCTTTTATAAGAAGGTTGCGGCACAAACATTTTTATCTGAAGTTGACTAGTTTAATATTTAGGCAGCTCGTACTGGGAGAACATAGGTTAAATGGTGGTTCCTACTTAGAAAACTGGTAGGTCGGTGGAGAGGTGTGTTCTCAACTTGACTTGCTAGGAAATATACCACCTTATCCTTAACCTCCAGACAGAATCACGATGCTGTCATGTTCCAGTATAAGGTTAAGATGCTTGCACTTTAGCCGTAACACCCCGGCCAGCCCAGCACCTACAACACCTATGGTGTTTTTAAGCTACGGTTGCCTCTCACAGGAGCAGAAATCAGTAGGGATGTACTTACAGGCCTTCCAAATAACTACTCGTATCTATTGATTTTGGGGTCAATTGATGTACCTACATACCTATCAACAAGGACTGTCTAGGTACCCATTCAGATGATCCTCTTTTTTAATATAGATTCAGGATAGGAAGGAAAGATTGTAGTAGTAGGATTGCACACGGGCTGAATATTTTTTAAAATAAGTGATATCCTTTTTTATTTAATGAAAATTGAAGAAACTGAAAAATATCACATTCCCTAACGGGATTTTTCTATGGGAAAATTAAGATTATTTCTAAAACAGAAAAAGGTTAAAAATAAAAATGAATAAATGCCAATGTTTTGAGTTTGCAAAAAATATTAAAAGGAAAAATAATTTTGAATTTAAAATAACATAAAAAAGACAAATACTTAGTATCGTTAATAAAATAAAATTAATAAAAAATAAATAAAAAAACTATTTGTACCTATTTATCTAACAAATAATAAATATCAATTTAGAATATTTTATTCTTAACAGAAGCATTCTAATAAAAGTCGCATTGAGCATTACAAACTAAATTAGTAACAAAGCAAACCATTAAGAAAGGTCTGAGGATTCGCCCTGCATTTTTTGTGTAACTGCCGATAGATATTTTGAGTACATTTTCAAGGGTAATATTCGGCACGCTATTGGATGGTCCCTTTTGAGGGCGTGTCGAGGGTGCGACCGTATTTTGGCCATGTAAATGTACTCATATTATTTATGGCAGTAAATAAAACGTGCACACAATAAAATAAAACAATTCGCATAGCAAACATTTTAATCGCAAAGTTTGTACAATCGCATGTTAGTACGAATAAAAGTTGTAATTGTTCGGTTTGCGTTTAATCAGCGCATGAGTTGAAAATTTAGGCAGCGGGGAGGAGGGGGTATATCCGCTCGCTCGCGTATTGCCCAATGCGCGCCATGGCACCGTCGACTATTTCGTCATACGATGACTAAACCCAACGATTACACCTCAATATTATTCTAGACACATTCTTGATTCAACACAGACGGTTATAACGGTCGTATCACTTGCAGAAAATTCAGTGATTTCGCAGCCGACTATGAACAGCTTGCGTAATCTCCGACTTCACTGCGGACTTAACCACCGATTCCAGGAACAACAAGGTGCGCCTTTGATGCTTGTATGTCAATCATATAGGAGAGAGAAAAAGACTGACTGATAAAGAAAAGCCAGGTCAGTTTCTCCCCCCGACACGACTAACATTAATCTTCCACTTGATTCTTCTCTTCAACTGAAATTAAAAGTATGAAATGCAACGCGTTCGCGCCAATACGCGAGTCACATGACGATTCAAGAGGAAAATGTGACTTTAATAACTTCACGAAGCGTGGAATCAACTAAAACTGCATTTGTTAGCCGTTAATAATTTAACTAAAAAAATACAAAGAACTTATTGCTCAATTTGCGAAAGTAGGTTACGAGTCACATATTTAAAATTAAACTAATATTTGAAAACACTTCCCGAATTATTTTACGTTTCCACTAATAAATATTTATGTTCAGAAACAACTAACGCGTTACGAAAAAAAAAAGAAACTAAGTTACAAAAATCTACAAAGTTAAAACTTCCACAAAGTATAGACTGTTAAGTGAGGTAACGACTAGTTCAAATGACGACCGAAGAGCGAATGGCAGTGAGAAAAGGAGAACGGTGGCGTAGTGACGATCAGCGGGACAGGGGCTCGGGGCGGGGCGCATAGAGGAGGGCGCGGGGAGTGCTGCGCGCACAGAGAAAGGACGCAAGTGATGATGTAATCGCGATCGATGCACTCCGCTCCGTGCGACGCAAATACCGCGCTTCTAACAATGACAAAACCATCATACAATTTACAACTAACAAAAACATATACACTGCTATGTAAATATATAACCAAAGCTATGAAAAAAAATTACTGTAGGCTATCTTTTATAAGACCTACGTTACAGGTCAGTGACCGTTAACACGTGTGCAGTCCACGTGTAACAATGAGTATTACAAACTAGCTTAAAAACACCCAGTAACGGCGTCCACGCAGTTGATTTATGAAAAGCGATTCTAACGAATAACTTAGAACGGAACGTAGCTGAGATAATATTACTAACGTTCCGTATTGATCAAAGAATAGCGAATAGCGGCAGCCAGTCGGGCCCTTTCGGCTGCTGTCGTGCGCGCTCGACTTCTATCTAGGTCACACGTGTAAGCGTTATCCCCTCCAAGTCGGCCTTGGCTTACTTTAGGCCAACTGGCACCTCCCCTTCTCTGTCAGCTTCACACACTCTCTAGATACTAATGTGCTCTATTCTAACGTTAAAGCCCTATAATGTTAGTAATTACTTAAAATTCGTTAATTATTAGAAATTAAAATGTCTGCTAAACATACCTAACAAGAATGTGTTACTCAATAGTTATAATATTTTAGAAAGATGTTACATTTATGTTATGTTACATTTATGGTATGTTCCAAAAACTAGACATGACAATAAACGTGACTTTGAAAATATTTTGATTCCCAAATATCAAGACTAACAGTTTTAGCCCAGTCTCCCCTTTCTAGAGATACCTACTTTTCGTATATTCTTAAGTCGCATCTTAGTAGCACGAATGCTTGAACTATGAACTTGTTTAATGTTTTTAGTCATTTTGAGTTGTATAATGGAAATTACTATGATAAATAGCTATCTACTGTTAAAAATAATTCGATTAGGAAGACATAAAACGAGTTACAAATAGACTTTGTGCAAGTAGAACCTACCTATATCGTATAATATACGAGGTCGCGCCGCCCGTTGTGGCCCCAACACAGTTGATGATGAAAAACGCAGCTCGGGCGACCTCGTTTGAATCTAGGACAGTACCCGAAATAACTAGGGCACCGTTACTGCGCAGCCGCGGACGCAACTCGTAGGCTAAGCTAGCATATCTACGTCCAGCACCACTTGAACTACGGGGAGCGTACAGCGCTGGGCGATATCATACTGTCAGATGGGTCTACAGCTGCTAGTTTTGTATTGCCGAAATCGACCTCTGGTCGCGGAAGTACCATGCACTCACCAAATATAACTCAAGAGGTTTATAAATATTGCTTTCTTTTCCTGTTTGACTTTTGTTCAAGAATATTTTCTATGCAAGTGAAAATGTTCGCATCGAAGACAATAGTATTGAAAGTTGAAGTAAAATTAAGTTTTAAATGAAAATTTCGTGTTTCTTTGTCTTAAATTTTATGGTTTGTGATGAGGTGGAAATTTATTTACTTTTCTAACTTTACTCATAAAAGGATGGCTTTAAACAAAGAAAGGGTTATAAAATAAAAAGGGTTTTATATTATTTCTTTGTTTTAGGAAGGTCGCGTTTAATTAAATGCTAGAATTTTCACAATAAATAAATATTTCCTCTTATTTAGTAACGACGTTAAACTACGTCATATGTAACAAACAAACAAACCTACAAATCGAACATGTCTTTAATTACAATGACGCACAAAAAACATGCTAATACCGAGCATATTCAGGTCTAATGTTAGAAGGATAGAGTCTATATATTTCATCAAAATAGCTATAACAAGAGCGGTCATATTTTCATGGAAGTAAAAAAGTAATGATTAATTAGCACGCACGGGAAGCCGCAGGTGTCTGATAATATAATCTTTATTATACTGTAATAAAATAAATCTAAAAAGTATTACATCTGTTGTTATAACTTAATATCGTATTACCTATTAAAGATTTTTACTAACTGACATAACTAACAGTTATTTGTATAGAAAAAATGCTATTTGTCCTATTTTCCGTAACTATGTTTTTCTCTATTAGAACTAGCAACGAGCTTGACGAATTAGTGCAACCGTTATCATCTTTTCCGCTTAGCAACACATTTAGTAATATATTTTACTTTAATAAGAGATGCTAAAAGGGTCTCGGCGTGAAGATTTTTATGCTTTATACATAATTTAAGAGCTGTAAAACTGAAAGAAATCGACTTCAATTTCAATAAGTAAGTATAAGTACAAAAAAGTATGTAATTCCTCGTTTTCCCTGGTATATCATCATCTGATCTCTATTAAATGGCAAGAAAACCAAGTCGGAAACAAGCTTTTCTAATAAAAAAGGAATTTTTCATTCGAATTGACGGAGAAATCGATATTCATATTTAAAGAAGCCGAACGTAATCTATTTTCCAAGTCGGACAAAAAGATATTTAATTAATAAAATATTGAACTTTCAAAACAGAATCGAATTAATCTTTCACCGTTAGAAATTTTTATTCCGAAATGTCTAACTCGCTCAATTTTATGAAAAATGGAAACTTCAAAAATTACATGTTTGCATATTAATATTATTATTATTTTTACCAAATTAAGAAACAAATTGAAAAATCTGAATATAATTCATGTCTAAATTCATTAACCGTCTTTTTGGATTTGAATAATCAAGCCGAAGCTAAGAAATAACCATAGCTTGCAGATACCAAACAATGCTTTGCCAACCGGAGGCTTGAAGTTAAAGAACTTACTCAAGTTCTGAACTTCAAGGGTTTTTTATAATTCTAATTTTAAAAACAAAGGCATTTTAATACAAATTCGTCAATTGGAAGATTTGAATTAGATTTTCTTTTAATCTAAAAGGTATTTTTACAAAATTAGTCAAGTATTAGAAGAGATCTTTACTTGGAAGAAAAGGGTTTATATATCAAATGAAATTACTATGATTGGAGGCTCTTCTTATTTACTATATAACAAAAGGTTTCATGTAGTCAATACTTAGTAGGTACTTTGCTACTGCATAGACAAAAGGTTTTAAAGCTTGCAATAGCGAGAATGTTCTACTTAATGCCATTTTTGTTTTAAAATACATTTAAATTTTTATACAAGTATATTATTCACACGTTATAACAATATGTTTGAATTAAAAACTTAGAAATTAAACAATATTTTATAAAAAAAAAGTTTTTTTTTATTTAATAATTATTAATGTTCAAAGTATATCTAAATGAATTCCCATTTCAATTGGCCATCACGCGGGAATGGATGGAACAACTTTGCTAACTTTTTATGTTAAGTGACTTTTTTTTCATTACAAGGTTCTTAGAAAAAGAAAGACTAGGAAAAATGTAGGGAAAATAGTAAAAATAATACTTTAGTTGTTGTTCATATATCGTATAAAAACTGTAAGTAGTTATGAATGTCAAACGGTATAATGTTTTACCGAGTTTGAAAAAGAGTAGGCTAGTGCTACGTATAAGTAGGTACCCCTTTAATATGAATAAATAAACGATTCAGGGAGACATTTATCTGAATTTTTTACTAATAAATAGGAATGGCTTTTGAGAAAAAAATAGCTAAAATTTATATGTCATATAATTTTAGAACTTTAATCAAGTTTCGAAATGTAAGTGTTTGATATTTTGCTAGTGCCTAAATATCTCGCTTTATCATTGGACGATAACGATAGTTTGGTAATATACCAACAAAATAAACAAAATGTATATATAAGATGTATATGTAACATTGTAACATTAAAACACTGATTATTCTAACTATTTTGTCAAAGATTCGATAACATCTAATTATCATCGAAATAATAATCACTTGAAATTAGCATTTAGCGATTTTGGACAGTGTAACGACAGTGACATAAAAAAATTTTGGTGATTTTCATAATCAATGGGTAACACAAAAAAAATATGTTACATACATATCTTTACGCCAAGTCCTATGTTACTTTTTACCAGATAAGCCGGCAGATGTTGTGCTGTCCTAACTATGATTTTTTTTTATTTGGATCTTCTTCTGACTATATGTAACAGAACTAAAAAGAATTAGCAAAATTGGTTCATCCGTTTGGCCGTGATACATGTACAAGGGAAATGGGGATTTATTTATGTACGAGTATATAAGATGACGACACCAAAATCAGGGTTAATTTACATAAGTAATTGTTATTTTTTATCCGAATTTCAGTCCGTATTTACATGTTACCTACTTAATTACTGTTGAGTTGATTTTGATGAAACTATATTTAGTTTATTAAACATTTAGTAGGATTTGGAGACAATTGTTTTTTCTCGTCCCAAACAATGAACATTTATTGCCATTCAAATACATTTCGTGTTAAGTAACTAAAGAAGGATTAATTAAGCACGTTTTTAATATTTTTGTTTACTACTGGGTATATGTAAAAGTTTATACTTTATATTATTCTAACAACTCTTTTTTCAAGTACTAACGCTTCTTTTATGGTGCGTTTGAATTACTCGTTTTCTAGAAATAATAGTGTTTGATTAAACATTATCAAAATTTATTCAAGGAAAAATACTTTACAGGCTAACCGGAACCGGTGAGGAAAAGATATATATTTTACTAACTAACCCGACATTTTTCTGTCTTTGCTATGTTTGTAAAGTTAAAATAATTCTTCCTTTTTTTCTGAAGAATCTTTTCCTGGCAATAAAATAAGCACAACAAAATGGTTAACGCATTATTTGATGACCAAGGGAAATGGGCGTTCATTTTTTAAGTATATTAATATATATATTACTAGCTGTTGCCAGCGTGGTTAATAGTCCCACAGGAACTTTTTTTCGGGATGAAAGCTATCCTATGTGTTAATCCAAGTTACCCTCTATGTGTGTGCTACATGTCATAAAAATCCGTTTAGCAATTTTTGTGTCAAGAAGTAACAAACAAACTGTCGCATTTACAATATTAATAGGATTTGTTGGTCCGGGCTCATTTTGCAGAAAAGACCATCAGCCTACCTGCCAGGCAGCTCGTAAAAGGCGAGCATAGGCTCCCCGTAACTAACACCGTTACATTCTACTAGGTGGTAGAATTTCGCAGCGACTCGCCCGGATTGGTACCACCGTCTTACCCATTCCTGCCACCATAACGTCCAATGCTTGTCGTTAATGTGTTCTGATTCGGAGGGTAAGATAGATGGTAAACTTACTTTTGCTCGAGGCCTCCCTGCCCTGCCTCAGATTGGCAACGCACCATTACCACCTTAGGTGTCTCTAGGCGGCGTGAATTTCTTACAATCAGGAAATCCGTCTGTTTGTTTGCCTTCCATTATCAAAAAAAAAAATTGTCACTGATTCGTGACGAGCACCTACGTTCATCTCATGGACAGATTTGTGATTAACATAATTTCATGAAACTGATAAATATTTTATAAAACGATAAATTTTCGTCAAACGTTAAGCGACAGGCAAATCGAGTTAGTCTGACAAAATGAACGTGTCAATCGTTTAAAACAGTTCAAAACGTGACCATTTTGTGAAATGTTCAAATATTATTTTTATCATAAAATATTTACGATACTGTCACTTGCCGGTTAATACTACATTTTTAACTGACTCCAAATATGGAGGAGGTATTCAATTGTTACGCGATTTCTCGTTTTAACTAACTCCAAAAAAGGAGGAGGTATTCAATTATACAGTGCGTATTTTTTATTTTACGCAACTACTCGTCCAATAACTTTAGATGATTCGTTTGAAAAATAATTTTGATGGTTTTATTTTTGAAAGACTTAATTTTTTCCGACTATTGGTTTTTGAGTTATGATGATATTTTAGAGCAAAATTTTACCAATCATAAGCGAACAACTTATGTATTAATATGATATATTGTGTATTAATAAGATGATAATGTAAGGCAAACAAACAGACGGATTTCGTGATGGTAAGAAATTCACGCCAACTAGACACACCAAAGGTGGTAATGGTGCGTTGCCAACCTGAGGCCGGGTTGTTAGGTCTCGAGCAAAAGTAAGTTTTAATAAATACCACTCAAAAACTGCTTGTACCCAGAATGTTAATAAAATTTATGTGGTAATATTCCGGATTGTATGGAACTATTTTCTATCTTTTAAAAAAATAAGCAACAAATGGCGATGAGTTTTTGTGCTCTTTTATTTTTGGAAGATATCATGGCGGCGAACAAAACGCCCAAATTGTTAATCATGTACAAATGGATTCCCTTTCGCGTAATTTTATCAAACCAAGCCAACGAAACAAGCGGACGAAGGGTCTTCCTACTCTTTCACTTGCTCGGTTACAGAACGAGAGCGGATGTTTGCGTTGTGTTGGTGTACCCGGTATTATGTGAATCGACAAAATGACTTGTGGGATTTAGTGGAATTGTGTGGGATGGTAGCAACACTGTGACAGTGTAAAACAATGTGGGGTGATGTATAGGGGCGTGAAATGGAGTGGGATAGTGTGGGATAGTTTGTAATAGTGAAAAATTATGTGGGATAGATTATAAAAGGTATACAATTTTATGAAATAGTTAAAGTAAGGTGGTGGAGAATGGTGAAAAATTAAGAACGACATTTTGAAATTATAAGAAATTGACAAAAATAAAGTGGGATTGTGTAGAAATATGTGGGATGATCTGGAATTGTATGGGATGGTGTGTGCTGAAGTTGTGTGATACAAAATTACTGGTGTAAATCGTGAGGAATGGTATAGAATGAAATAGAAAAATTGTATTTATGTCCAATTTCATTTGTTGTATAATTGTCTGGAGTGTAATGGGAAATTGGGAGTAAATTCTTTTAATAATTTCTTATGCTCACCAACAAAATTTAATTTATGAAGTACAAAGTAATGAAGGTTAATTTGCGCGTTATTATAATATAAGACAAATCTTAAAATCTAACCAACATATTATATGTTGGTATGTGAGCTTGAAAGAGCAATTTCTATGAATGCTGATCTATCTCAAAAAGGTTTAGGACATTTCTTCGCAACAAAAAGACGATGAGTAAAACAAAAAAAATGCCTACCTATTAGATTTGTTTGTTAGACAAATACAAAGTTAATCATCTGTGTTACGGTGGTACCTACCAGCTTATTTACATTGAGATCGCAAATGTTTCTAAAATGTTTAAAATAAAGTCAAACGTTATCGGATATTGTTAAAAGAAGAATGATTTCAAAGTTTGCAATAAATGGTCTCCAAAACTACTGGATAGATTTGATAATTCTTTTGCTACTAGAATCTTAGACTATTCCTCAATAACATAGACTTAAAGAGCCAAATGTCCACAGACAAAGGACGGGCCGCTAGTTCTATTATGATTCAAAAGACTATTTATACATCAATTACGGAAACACGCGAAGATCTTCATAGAACATCTAATCTTACGAAACCTTTTGTTTACTCTACCCACTTAGCATCTACGTCTTATCTAGTTTATAAAGACACGACTCATAACCTGA
>NJDD01000966.1:986414-1000806 GCA_002245505.1 Calephelis nemesis | reverse complement strand
TCCTATCAAAATTTATTTTTTCCATCATTATTGCATAACACGGTCCGTTACATTTTAAATTTTATTGTCGTAATCTATAGCCACCGGGATAAATGAAGATCAATTATATTTTAAATACTGTAGAAACTCCACACTGACCTTTTGACTCTTTTAGTTTTAAGGTTTATACTTTTTTGGGATTTAAAAAAAACACTTATTACTTTCGCATGCGACTTATTTCTGTACTGTGGTAGATTATGGAATAATTTACATTGGAATGGCTCTGGGGAACATGCTCTCCACTAAACCTGTAACTGGAACTTGGATATTATAAAAGCTATTTTAGAAACTGCTTCACGAATACTTCTTGCAAAATGCAAATTTTCGTTAATATTGACTAGTTTTGGTTATTTCTATTTATTTGTATTTATGTAAAAACTTCTCCAGCAAAATGTAAATATCATTTTAAATAGTAAAAATCCCTATTTTCCCTGGTCATTGCAGCAATATATAGACGATTTTAGCTATTTTTTTTTGTTGTGCTAGTTACTCTTAGTTGAAAGTTTTTATGAATAGAAAAAACGGGAAAAATAATGCTTTGATTTTTCCCATACGTAAAAACGATAGTAATGTCAAGCGACACGAAGTTCGCCGGAGCCGCTGGCTATTTACATATTTTTTTCATTTTGTGTATTATATGCTACAATGTTA
Source organism: Calephelis nemesis (assembly GCA_002245505.1). Classification (NCBI taxonomy): domain Eukaryota; kingdom Metazoa; phylum Arthropoda; class Insecta; order Lepidoptera; family Riodinidae; genus Calephelis; species Calephelis nemesis. Next base: position 1,000,116 of record NJDD01000966.1, on the reverse strand, counting down.
TTGCATAATACGGTCCGTTACATTTTAATATTTATTTATGATTATCAGAGCAACCGGGTGACTGACTGATCGTTTATTTCGAATGAATCATTCATGATATAGGATGTGAGTAGTAGATGTTGGCATACTATTAGTTGCCACTACAGCTGCCAACACCTGCGAGTTTACTAAGCATCGAATCATTTTTTTACGTCGACCAAATTTGTAACAACTTCATTGTAATACTAGCGGGAGTCCCCGGCTTTGCACACATTTTATCACATTTTTTGTAACAAATGAATTCAATAAATGGCGGATCAATTTGATAATTTTTTAGTCAAATTAAAACTTTTTTCAGATTTGGCTTTGCTGTCATATTAATTTTTTTTTTCAGTTGTTTTTTTCTTTTGTTGTATCATGTGATTCATGCGGTTATATACGTAGCGAAGCACGTACCGACCCGCTAGTCTTAATATATATAAATCTCATGTCACGATGTTTGTCCGCGACAACGATTTGACGATTGATGTTTGACGATTCCTCAACTACGTCACCGATTTTGAATTAAATTTGCAAACCGTGACCAGTCTGGTCCAACTTGAGATATAAGATAGCTTACATCTTAATTTATGATAAAAAAAATACCATCCGAGCAAAGCCGGAACAGGCAGCTAGTATTTTTGACGGGTTATATTTGACGGTTGGATCCACCACTTGCCTATTTCATTGAATGAGGATAGGGTAGCCGGTAGACTTGCAAAAGCAAAGCCTTCAATTCCAGCCTCTGGACAGCGACGTACCTGTAACATTTATGGTGTCTATAGTCCAAAGTTGTCTCTTGCCATTAGGAGAACTGTGTGCTTCTACGCTAAACTCTATCATAAAATATTATACTACCCTTGTTTAATGCTCGTCCTTTCCAGGCCACTAAGCAATTTGTCTATCAAAGGAATCCGGAACGAAAATTGTTTCATATTATTCAATATTAATTATTGAATTAATTTTCATATTAACTGGATAGAACCAACTCTGACGCGACAAGCCACGTGCTCCGTCATCATGTGCAACGTGATTGCAGCTTGCATTCTACAATGTGAACTGCCAACATTTACCACGATGTTAATAAGTTTTTTCCATAAATAAAGAGCTGATAAAACGTTGCTATATAGAAACGTCACCTAAAATATTCTTTGCAATAAAGAAAAAAGAAAAGAAAAAATATTTATTTGCGGAATATGAGTGTCACAAAGATGTTACAAAATTATTTAGGCGTTTCTACATGTTCTACCAACTTGTAGTGTGCAAATCTTTTAATAGTTATTAATAATTAAATTAGTTATTTTAATTATTTACTACCAAGTAAACAGTGTTTAAAGTAATGATTACACGATTATTTATTAATACAAATAATTTTTAGAATATAAATTAATAAATCCCTATCTTTCCCTAATAAGAGAGCCTAAGAGGGGATTTGGGAAGTTACTCAAGTACGCTAAATTATATACATATGCTTAAGTTAAAATTAGTAATTGTATTTTTAATCTAGTTTATATTGTAACTATTATTATTGAAAAAGACAAGCCCGCTGAGTTTCTTTCGCCGGATCTTCTCAGAGTGTAGCCGAGATTCCGATCCGGTGGTAGTTTAAAAAAAGTCGACGAGCACAAATACCACTTGTATGGTTCAAGTGAATAAAGGTTTTTCTGATTCTGATTCTAACTAGTAACATGGTCAAATAACTCCATTATATATATACATGTGTGTGTGTAGTATAGGCGCCCGTTTTAGATAGAATGTCTACATTTTTTGATTTAAAAATGTACTGACCATACATATTAAATTACTATTAATTTATTGTTTGCCATACAGTGCATGTTTAAATATACTGTGGATTTAAACAGTAGGTGTTACCCATTAGGGCTAAGATCCATCTCGATTACGACAGCTTTCTCAATCAAAATCTGGATCGAAATCGGTCTATTCGTTTAGGAGCTCTGATGCCGCACACACACGCAATTACATACATACACACACACGTCAAACTTGACCTTAAACATACATACCTAAATATCTTCACGGCAAGTCCTGTACAAGGTAAGCATAGAGTACTATTAATGTTAAGTAAACTTCTTATTCCGTCGGGAGTCGAAAAATATATTTTTCTATTTCAACCTAAGTCGATGTAGAATGGTCCTCTCAGAAAGGGCTCTAAGGACGTAACGGGGAGTAATGTAAAATATTCCAATCGAGTTGGCAGTCGAAGGTCGGAATATAAAATGCCGTTCGTGTTTCTGAACCTATCGATTTCTGAGTATTTTTACCTTGCCACTATTCCACCCAACATTACGGCATTTGGAAAATGTATAACTAACAATTTTGATAGTTAACACTGAGATATATTAAAAATTTACAATAATCACGCCTCTGTGGTCTAGCGGTCCAGGTGTTGGACTTGTCTTCATGAGGTCCCGGGTTGTATTCCTGGGTCGGGCAACAAAAAGAAAATGTGGTATTTCCAATTTTCTAATTAAAAAAAATGTTGCTCGGGATTGGATATGTGCCCGGTTGGCGATAGGCTAACCACCGATCACATTGTGGGACTTTGTCTTTGGGTAGTCGTGTGTTTATGGTAAACTCTAATTAAAAACTAATAACGAATGATTTGTTGAAAATTATGTTTATGTTTCCAAATCTTATATATAATTTTTTCGTGTCACAATGTCTATTCTCGTACTCCTCCGAAACGGTTTGATCGATTCTCATGAAATTTTGTGAGCATGTTGAGTAGGTCTGAGAATCCAACCCCTAAGTGACAAGGGTGACTCGCCCCAATTTTTTTACTAACATCACATTAAAAAAAGTATCACCTCTGTGGTTGTTGGACTAGAGTGCATGAAGTCCCGGGTTCAATTCCCGGGTTGGGCAACAAAAAGAAAATTGGGGTTTTCCAATTTTCTAATAAAATAAACGTTGCTCGGGATTGGATACATGTGCCCGGTCGGCAATAGGCTTGCCACCTATCACATTATGGGAATTAGTGTCTTCGGCTATTCGTGGGTGCCCTGGTTGTGCCTCTGTCTACTTCTTCGAAGATATGGGCGTGAAGATTCTCTAAAACAAGTAGCAGAACAACGTTTGCTTTGTCAGCTAGTTACAATATAAATATGTACAACTAATTTAGAATAAGCTTTGAATTTTAAATAAACAAGTAGTGTCATCTGAATAAACACCAAAGTTCCAAATAAAATGGCGCTCGAGGAAACTGAAAAGTCTTTTCTAAGATTGTAAGCTATTTGTGAAAATTTCTGTATTATATGAAAGCAAATCTTATTCCTTGAAAAGCACTAACAGTTCAAAGTACATTTCGTTTTGCTATAAGCTTTTAACTTTGTAAAAATCAAAATAAAAATCAGGTGCTTTTAAAAACATCGCAACTTTTTGTTTGAGAAATCTGCTTCTGCTTGAAAAAGCTTAAGTTATATTCTCAGTAACAGTGCCATAATAAAAACTACTTAGTTAACTTGACATTTTTCATAGACACTGAACGAATAGTTTTCGCGAAATAAATTTATTTTATGTTTAACTAGCCGACCCGACGAACTTTTTATCGCTTTGGATACAAGTATTTTTTCCCATTTTCGCTGCAATTTTCCTGCCTGTTTTTTAAAAGAACCTTCTCCACTAGTACCTATAACAAAAAATAATTAACCAAATTGGTTCATCCGCAGTCGTGTTGCAATGACCACGCGAAATGGGGATTTATTTTTATATACGAGTATGTATATTTGTGAACTACCAAAACGTACTCTCACAAAAGAGTAAGGTACCAACACCTGGACCGCTAGACCACAGAGGCCTAATAGAGAAGATGAATGATAAAGACATACAAAGGCTTTTCTAAAGCAATAAAAGCATTAGCTGGACAATTAATATAAAGTTATAGTTAGGATACAAAACCTTCTTGGTAGGTTAGGTCTTGACGGTAAGGGAAAGCTGTGGCCTAAAGACACCTTACTTGCTAAAGGTACTTTCCCGGGTGTGGTAGGCATTATAAGCCAGTTTAGACGTTTATTCAACCCTATATTCCGGATATTGTAACAATGGCCGCAGGAATTGCTTTGGCAGTGGATTCATTTCCGGGCAAGTTACCGCACACTCCACCGCGCTTCTAATGAGCTGCAAGATAGCCTGTTCCAATACAATAACATATATGCAATCTCGGGCATCGTTGTTTTCATTAGAAAATTAAAAAGTCTTATTATTGCTCGATTCGGGAATCGAAGCCGGAACCTTTTAAGGACAAGTCCAACACTGGACCGATAGACCACAGATGCGAAAAACATATTACTTTCGTAACCAGAAAACTAAACAAAAAAATTAAACCCTCAAAATACTGACTAATCTGGCCACTTCTAATACTAGGGTATTATTAGTGAAATTAGGATTTCAGATAGCATAGGCAATCAGGATACAGAATCACTTGATTCCTCCAATTCTGCTGGTCTGATAGGTTGGATCAAAAGTCGGCAGTGCAACATTTGGAAGTAGGTGACCCAGTTTCCCGACCTGATTCCACACCCCGGATCCCAGAGCGGGTGACCCATTTCTATCCCGGTATACATGGGCTTCACACAGTGTGATGTTTCTTTATTTGTAATTGAATAACCATTATAAATATTGTCTATTGAGTCCATTTAGAGCATCTTTAAAGACAGCACTATAGCAATAATAATAAATATTTATTACTGGACAAGTAACACAAATTGAATCTAACCCCAAAGTAAGCAAATTATATGCTTGTGTTATGGGTGTTAGTCAACGATTTTAATACAAAGACATACTTAAATAGATATCAGAATAAATTTAATTAACACCAAGACCCGTAAATGCAGACATATAAATGTTCATCACACAAATGCCTGCCCCTGTCAGGAATCAACCCGAGCCTCGCAGGCGCTAGCCACTCGATCAACAAGGCGATCAAATAATACCACAAAATAATAATTCCCCCGTCTTGGTCCGGAGTCCTTTGCTGAAAATACCACCTGCCTTCTTGTGCCAGGCAGCTGTTAAAAGGCAAGCACAGGCTTACCGTCACTAACACCTTCTGACTAGGTGATAGAGTTCCGCAGCGACTCGCCCGGATTACCTTTTACGATATAACGTTAGCGCTTGCCGTTGACATGTTCCGGTTCGGATTTCATTAAACGCATCACCGGGCCAATTAAAACTTTAAATACACTCATTTCTAAGGCTAAAATCTGGTTATAGGGCCAATTTCTGGGTTAAATACTTAACTCCGGGATAGTTTCTACCTAGGATGAAATCTCTTTATATTTGACAGTTCAACTCATTATTAATTTAACCCAGAAACGTGCAATATTCATTTTAGGGTTAAATCTATATATATATAAAGTAATCTGCGTGCCCGTTGTTTGTACCGTTTTAATTATCCCGATGACGCGTTAATTTGGCAGCGTTAAGGCACACGTGTTGATGCTGAATGCGCCGTATATTCCACGAAATCCATAGCCGAATGCCAGAGCATTTCATCATCGTTCGTACGTATTAATCACCGATTTTATTTGTGTGAGCGAACAATCAGGCTAGTCTGATAGTAAGAGACAGGAATCGTAGATATTAACAATCGTGTGCGTTACTATCTACGATGCGTGCGCATTCTATAATTCTATAAATATACTAGCTGCCTGTTCCGGCTTTTGCAATTTTTTTTGTTGCCAACCTGAGGCTGGGATGTTAGGGCTCGAGCAAAAGTAAGTTTACCGGCTACCTTACCCTCCGAACCGGAACCTGTCATGACGTTATGGCGGCAGGAATAATGCCCGGAAATGTGCCCGGTTGGCGATAGGCTTGCCACCTATCACATTGTGGGACTTAATCTCTTCGGCTAGTCGTGGATGCCCTGGTTTGTTCCTCTGCCTACATCTTCAGGAATATAGGCGTGAAGATAATTTTTTAATATATTTTTTTAAACATAAAGTCGAGTTTAGAATCTCTTCTTTTTAGAGGAATAAAAAAAGAGAATATGCATACAGCTCTCGTGCATCGCCGACTTGAGGGTAAGATAGCGGACTATCAATACCTATGTCTTAATCATTAAATTGTTAGTGGTCACATTCCTATATCAATAGCGTAAGCGAAGACTAGGCCATCCATCTAATTCTCTATGTATACTAGCCAATCCGGCTAACTTCGTATGGCCTAACGTTAACAGTTGCTAACAGTTTGTATGGACAAAATTGAAATGTGGTTTTCCCACTGTATTTGTCGGACAGGAAAAGTTGAAAATCAGTGTTGATGTAGACTAATGCCTATATAGGAAATATAGGAACCGCCTATAATCAATGAATCGTAATCCGTCAGCTAAACCATTCGTAGTTTGTTCAAAAGTAACGGAGCGTTACCAATATTTTCAAAAAAATGTTTAGAATCAATAGTCGGAAACGAGCAACCGTTGTTAGTAAAAACTAAGCGTACAAAATACTACCATCCGTAATCAAAACGACTCGTTTTTTGAATATAGGAACCGGGCATAAGCCTCAACAAATCCTGAGCTTTTCCTTGGCGAACTTATGTTACGACACTCTGACTCTATATCTTACAATCACTTTTTTGTACGTTATTTAAGTTTCTTATGTTAAGAGTTAGATAATAGTACCTGGATGACCGAGCTTTGCTCGGTATTTTTTTTTGTTTTTTTATAAATTGTGTTTTTTTGGAAATTATATTTAAGTACGAAAATTTAAAAAGTCTAACCTCAAAGCAAACAATCATTGACTTCGTTACTTAACAACGGACTTCGTTACTTAACAACAACAATAAAACACGAATATGACATTTTCTAAAAATGATTCCTAGCTAGATCGATTTATCGCCCCCGAAACCCCCTATATACTAAATTTCATGAAAATCGTTGGAGCCGATTCCGAGATTCCAATTATATATATACAAGAATTGCTCGTTTAAAGGTATAAGATTTCTAGTTGATTTTTTATTAGTTATGTGTGGGTAAGTATTAGTCTGTTAATTGATGTTTTCTTTCTTTCTTCCACTGTCACTGCAATTTTTCGGATTTTCTCTTACAATAATACAAAAAAAGAATTATAAAGAATGACTACACGAAATGGGGATTCATTTTATGTATATAGATATAGATGTCATGTTGTACATTTTTTATATTGGTTGACCGGCCAAACTTCGAACCGCTACTGATAGTCTATGTAGGCAAAATTATGATGTCGTTTTTCCTATTTTTCTTTTTTCTCTACATGCGAATATTCTCTGACGTTAACTAACACTGTTGTGTTTTATTGTTATAAAGAATTACAATGTTTTTACATCCTTTTAGCCAAAATATGGCGATTGCTAAAAGAGAAAAGGGGATTTATTTTTATCACGGGTAGGTAAGACTATTTTTATTTCACAAACTGTATAAAAGAAAGTTTTTTTCGGCTGTCAGTGTATAGTGTGTATGCATGGATCTTTAAAACTATGCAACGGAGTTTGATGCGGTTTTTTATAGATATAGAATTCAAGAGGATGGTTATTATGTTATCACCATAGTAGTTTGTCCTATCATGCAAAAGTGGATGGGCTGCTAGTTTAAGATACATAATAAATCGCCGAAATGTGTGTAACTTCTGACAGACTGGACCGATTTGGATAATATTGAGCTTGAATTATTTGTAAAGTATAGGGAATTTTTAAAAAAATAACAAAACAAAAAAACTGCAAGAACAAGGAAAAACAACACACTAATATTTCAAAGTTAAACCGAATGGTTGAAACGAGATTTGCCAGACAGCTAACACTAAAATTATAAATGCAAAAGTTTGGGTATTAAATACATAAATCCTTTTTTCACGAGTCACGTCGCTAGGCAAAAGATGATATAATTTTTGTGGTTGGAGATAGTTATTGGCTGGAGTAACATATAGTGTTGAATATATATATAGTGTTGAAGTTAGGGGCTACGTTGTTGTGTGTACGTTATAAGTTTCTATTTCTGTATTTTCGTCTGTCTGTCCGTCTTTTCTTTTACCTTTTTTGATGAAAATTTATATACATATAGTGAAAACCACTAGTTCAACTACAGGCTACTTTTTTAAAATTAAATACAAAAGAACGATAATGTTGATTCAGTTTCTTAGAAAATCTTAACTATTCGACGGTGACGAAGTCGCTCGTAAACTGTGACTAGGATATGTCAACTACTTCCCACGGAGAGCTATATTAGTTTAATACGCGAGCGTATCTGCGGGCAACATCTAGTAAAGTGTAAATATAAACAAAAACTTGTAGAACGAAAAGTATCTATTATACAGACGAAATTCATATCCCACACATAGTAATGGGGACAAGAGAAAGTTTGTCAGCGCCAAAATTCCGCCTTGTAAGACTTTCGCTTTCACACAGCTCGTAAGAGATCAATTATGAATGTTTTATTTCTAGAGATCACCGTGTTGTGCCTATAATTAAATAACGATGATTGCATTATTTATAATTCGTGACTAAGAAAGAACTGGGACTGGCGCAGTTCGGTCCCGCGAAGCTACATACATTTTCCCTTTTCAAAAAGTCCCTTAAATATTGTAGGAACATTTGCCATTGTAGTTATTGGACTTGACTGCATGAGATCCCGGGTTCGAACCCTATCTGACAACAAAAAGAAAAATGGGTTTTTCTAATTTTATAACAAAATAAATGTTAGTCGAAATTGGATATGTGCCCGGTTGGCGATAAGCTTACCACTTATTAGATTGTAGGACTCAGTGTTTTCGGCTAGTCGTGGGTGCTCTGGTTGTGCCTCTGCCTACCTCTTCGGGGATATGGGCGTGAAGATAATTACATTACTTTTTAAAAACATCTTGGAACAGTTAAGTTAAGCACCAAACAAAAACACTAATTGCGCAAATCGTGACGCGCAGCGCCTGCGCGCAGCGGTATATCGCTGAAAATTTCAGTTTGTATCTTTGTATTGATTTAGATATTTCATTTAATTTAAGTTGATTTAATATTTTAATTTTAATTATTATTTGTTGGAAAATTACATTATTTTTTTAAAAGTTTTTATTTTTGTCTTTTGGTTGGTTACTGTGTAGGAATGGTGATATAGTAGGTATATTTAGTTAATTTTTGACAACCCTAAAAAATTAAGGACCGATGGCCGCTGGGGCAGGAAGGTTCCATATTGGAAACCTCGAACCGGCAAACACAGCCTAGGACTAAATGGATAGACTACCTGAGGAGGTTTAAGGAGGAAACCGTTAGCGACTAGATGAAAAGAGTGATTGTTACACCAAAAAAAATTCGATCTCTGTAGAAAGTTATACGCGGTCTAACAAAAAATATAAATAGACACATCGGTTTAAAATCTACTTCGTTTTTTCGTAGGTTTCTAACTAGTAATATAAATACCCGTACTCTGTTTAAAGTATAGCATCTGCCATTCTACCTGGCAGCTAGGCGAGCAAAGGAGAAACTGATCATTACCACTGGTGATAGAATGCTGTGCAGCAACTTGACCGGAAGGGATTCACCGCCTGACCTATTCCTGCCACCATAATGACAATGTCATTTTCCGGTCCTGAGGGTAAAGTAGCTGGTAGACTTGCACAATTGGCATCACCTGACCATAGGCCAGCTATCTTGCACCTACAACATCTATGGCCACGGTTGTCTCTTACTACTGAGAGAGCAGGAGAGCAGTGTGCTTGTTGGATATCTTATCACGCAGAAAACCTGTGAAGCTCACCATGTTCTGAAAATTGTAGCATGAAACGTTTCAGAAGACCCGTTAACCTTTTTTAGAGTAGCTTCTAGACAACAGTGCAAATGGGTCCTGCTGTCAAGGGGTCTGTAAGCAAAGTAAGTAAATATCTGCCGGTATCCCTGCATATTTTAGGATTGAGGTTTCAATCTCCCACTGCAATTTGTAATGTGATTTGTTGTACCTTTTGTTTAAGTTAAACTAAGATTGTAATTTATTTGTTTAATCTAGTTTATATTGTAATTATTATTATTGAAAAAAGACAAGCCCACTGAGTTTCTTTCGCCGGAACTTCTCAGTGGCCGCGTTCCGATCCGGTGGTAGTTTAAAAAAAAATACGACTTGTATGGTTCAAGTTAATAAAGATATTTCTGATTCTAATTCTGATTCTGATTCTTATTTAAGCCCAAGGTACTTAGATCACAACGTGATAAGTGCCAAAGCTGTCACCAACCAGAAACTTATCTGATTCAGGACAACATTGTTTTATGTTAGGAAATTTAAAAAAATTGAGTTTACCGACCCAGAATCGAACTTGAAACCTCATGACCAGCAGACTACAGAGGCGATAAATAAAAGAAAAAAGTCGATAGACTACGTGGTGTTAGGAGTTCTATGCAGATGCTTGACCGGATTGGTACCAACATCTTACCTATTTCTACTGCTTAGAGCCTGAGCTCGATTTTATGCTAGGGATTGCTAGACTTAGATACGTGATCTAACATCGGAACGCACCATCATATCTATGGTGTTTACAGACGACTATAGTATTTTTTTATACAATAAGAGACAAACGAGCAAGTGGGTCACCTAATAGAAAGTGATCACTGCCACCCACGGACATCCACAACACCGGGAGTATCACAAATGCGTAGCCGACCTTTAAGGAATGAGTACGCTCTTTTCTTGAAGGTCACTAAGTCATAATCGTTTGGGAATACCGCCCTCGGTAATTGATTCCACGAAGTTGTTATGGGAGGTAAGAAATGCCTTCGGAATCGCTCAGTTGTAGATCGCCACACATCAAGATGATGGGCATGGCATTTTCCCACGAGTGGCTCTTCTCACTTAGAATACTGCAGTTTAAACATAGGAGAAGTACTATTTACTAAACCAAAAGGATCCTAAATATAAACAACAAATTCCAATTACTTCAGGCATACCTACTGAATAATTAAGCCTCTATCGGCCAATGAATTTGACCTCAACGGACTGAAATAGCGGACTGAATTATTTATTTTGAAAACTTAGCATCGTTTAGAACTAAGTTTTCAAAATCAATAATTCAGTACGTCAGAGAGTGCAGTATAAGCCATGATACATTATTTTATAAGTTTTAGAGATATGCAATCCCATGTTGGTCCGGGCCCCTTTGCAGAATAGACCTTTGCCTTACCTGGCTTGCCGTCACTAACACCGTGACTTCTGACTAGGTGTTAGAGTTTCGTAGCGACTCTTCCGGATAGTAGCACCACCTTACCTATTCCTACCGCCATAACGACAGCTCTTGCCGTTGACGTTTTCTGGTCCGGAGGATAAGGTATCCTATAAACTAACTTTTACTTGAGGCCTAACAAACCAACCTCAGGTTGGCAATGCACCATTACCACCTTTGGTGTCTTTAGGCGGTCCAATATAGTAAAAAAATCTGAATTTTGTATATTTTTAACTGATATGATCATTATTAAATATTCATCATCCCAGAAATAGCCTCGATTCACGTATGCAGTATGCACAAAACTCCTTTGCAGCGACAAAATGTGTTCAAGCAGACCGTGGTTACGTTTGAATAGTGTCGCTGCTTTTCCTTTTAGTTGCGACCAAATATGTCAGGGGTGGTTAGCTTGAGACCCAAGATTTACTTCTAAGATCTTTACTGACGGCATCTTGTACGGTCTACAAATTATAACTTGTTTATCTATTACTATTTAATAGAATAATATAGAGTATCTCTTTATTGTGCGTCCAAATACATAAAAACAAATACACTAAAAATGAAACTTAAAAACTAAGTGGAAGACAAAAACGGCATTATTGCCAACAAAGCGATTTCTTCCAGGCAAACTCATGCAATGGAGACATGATCAAAGAAACGTTGCACGATGGTGTTCTTAAAATACAAAAAAAATTAAAAACTATCTGAGTTAATTTATCTTTTTGGTTTCTTTATGTATTTTTATTCTTTGCTCGCCTCCCACAAGCTGCCTGGCAGGAAGGCAGATGGTGAATCCCATACAAGAGACCCGGACCAACAAGGCGAACGGTTTTTTGGATCCGTGTTAGTACTAAATACAAAAATAAAAAATTCGAAAAATGAAAGTAAAAATATTCACAACGGGCAGAAAGAATGTAGTTGGGTCAAAACAAAGTCTGGTTAATAATAGTTACAACTCAAAAACCACTTTATCAATTTTCATGAATTCTTCAAAATATTAGAACAATTACTGAAACAGTTGTAAAATGAACGCATGGGCCGGGTGGTACAAAACTTGTACATAAGTCTTTATAATTTGTGGTATGAAGTTCCCTGGGACAGCTGATTATATCTTAATACATATAACTCTGTAGATATATTTGTCACCTAACTCCTAAACGGTTGGTCCAGTCGTCCATACCGTCTATACCGCAAACTCGATGAACCGACGAGGATGTGCGGTTGCGGTTGGGTGGTTGCTTTAGCCGTGAAAATCAAATGCTTTTAGGAATGACGGTCGCAATGTTAATGTCGATGGTTTAGTCAATGATTTTTATTCAATTCCAGATGTAGGATTATCAGGGTCAGCGAATACCTATGTTAAATTTTGTGTCACATTGCATGTTCCACATAAACTCTGAAACTACTAAGCAGATGTTCGTACCTAATCACTGCATAGTATAAAACAAAGTCTTCTGTCCCTATGTCCCTTTGTGTGCTTGAATCTTTAAAAGTACGCAAAGGATTTTGATGCGGTATTAATAGAAAAAGTGATTGAAGAGGAACATTTACATGTATATTTCATAAACGTGCGAAGCTAGAGCGGGCCGCTAGTCTATATATCTATAATTTTGAGCCAACATTAAAGATTGAATAGCTTTTATTCTGAAATACCTATCAACGGATACAATTTATTTAATTGAATTTAGTAAGAGTTCCGATACGGTGGTATATTTAGTATGTACTAGCTGTCCCGGCAAACTTCGTTCTATCTGTTCAGTTTGTATGGGAAAAATTAGAATGTTGTTTTTCCTAGTTTCCTGATAATTTTCCCCCTTTTTACTTTTTTTTTAAATTTCCCTGGACTCGAACAAATAATTTAAAACCAAAACTAGCCAAATCAGTTTAGTCGTTCTCGAGTTTTAGCGAGACTAACGAACGTAAATTTAATAGTCTGATGAAGTTTTAAAAAGTTAATGGTTCAAGGTTAAATAAAAATATTTTCTTCCTTTCTTTTAGTTGCAAGCAACATGTGATATATACAAGTGATATATGCCTGTAATAAGGAGTTACAGGGATTAACCTGAGGTTAACCCTGCGTGCACTGGTTCCCTACCGGTTTAGGGATTTGAGCGTGAAGATAATTACTTTTACTTACAAGAGTTTGTAGTTCGAATTATAGACCAACAACATTAAAGAGAAAGTGGCATCGTACCTTACCTTAACTTGCTATACTAACATCAGTGTTTGTCTTTGTTCAATAAGTGGAGCTGTCAGTAAACTTACGCACTTATGAATCGAACCTGCTAACTGTATGTTGGCAACACAAAAAAATCGTTACATCCATTATTTAAATACATTCAAGCCCACGGTAGGACCATTTTAGTGAAAAAAAAAGTATCTTCACGAACATATCCCCGAAGCGGTAGGCAGAGGCACAACCATGGCAGCCACGACTAGCCGAAGACACTAAGTCCCACAATGTGATAGGTGGCAAGCCAATCGTCAACAGGGATTTG
>NJDD01000966.1:948520-986228 GCA_002245505.1 Calephelis nemesis | reverse complement strand
TCGATCCCTGATCGTCAACCGGGCACATTTCCAATCCCGAGCAACATTTTTTATTATTAGAAAATAGGAAAAATCCAATCTTCTTTTTGTTGGCCGACCCGGGATTCGAACCCGGGACCTCATGCAGTCAAGTCCAACACCCGGACCGCTAGACCACAGAGGCGACACTATTTTAGTGAAGTTGTAAAAACTGCGATGTTAGCACATCACACATCAGTCGTTAAAAAGCGGTAGGATAAATACTTATCAACGGCAAACTATCTATCATCATAAGTACCAGAGGTAAAATACGTCTAAGTTTCTAAGCAAAGAAGACGGAAGAATTGTGGCCCTAATATTTTTATGGCTAAAGATAGCGAACAAATTCGCGGCTGCCCTGGTGATAAGATATATCCACAGACTATAAGCACCAGAGATGTTGCAAGTCTACTAGCTACTCTGCCTCCACACCGAAACATGACACTATCATTATCGAAGCAGGAAGAAACTTCAACCTTGTCTTTGCTTAGGACGGCTGACGGCTTTTAATAAGGATCGAGACTCGAGAGAAATACGGAAGAAATGTTAGCATTTTGAACCTGACTGAGATTTTTAATCGCCTCTGTGGTTCTAGCGGTTAAGTTGTTGGACTTGACTGCATGAGGTCCGATTGTTCGGACCCCGGGTCGGGCATTAAATAGAAAATTGTCTTTTTTCCAATTTTCTAATAAAAATATGTTGCTCGGAATTGGATATGTGCCCGGTTGGCGATAGGCTTGCCACCTATCACATTGTGGGACTTAGTGTCTTCGGCTAATCGTGGATGCCCTGGTTGTGTCTTTGCCTACCTCTTCGGGGATATGGGCGTAAAGATACATTTTTGAGATTTTATATCCAAACATGCAAAATCCCACCAGCTTTTTTGAAAATAAGACAGCAACTAACGGCTCTCTAGATCCACGTAAGTTAACCATCTACTCTACTTTTCAGACCCAAACATGCCCCTTATCGCAGCAAGAATAGGTTAGTGGATTATCTCTACCTGGGCAAAGTGGACAGGACTCTACCGTTGTTGGTAATGAGTAAGAACCCGTTTCACCTATGCTTGCGAATTGCTTTCTACGTCATGACATGCATATGAGAATAAAAAAAATTTCGGGTCGTTTTTCTGCCTAAATCGATGGTCTATGGTCTCTTTTCCACAGAGGAATTACCCCAAAAATGACATTCCCACATTGACACCCAGAACACGTATTTTATGAAAAATTTCCATTGGAAAATATAAATTTCCACTTTAATTCAATTATCAGAATGGTTCTCGTATTATAACAGTTTGTACTCAGCACACGTAACTTTAGTGGAATAATTTCCGGTATATTAATATTTGAGGCGTTCTACTTAGTAAATGTTTGGCCCAATTAGCTGCAATTGTAACTCCACAGGGCCAGGTCAGGTGTGGACAAGTGGGTGACCTGGTTGCTCAAAATGCTGAGTGAAATACGCATTATGTTACCTGTATTAAGTGCTAGTACATTGGAGAATAAGCTCACAAATACCGATTAGATAATGACGACAGCCATCATCTTGATGTCAAGTTCATTGTGAGATATTTCTTGGCGTGACAACCAATTATTATGACTTGGGAAAAATGTGGGACAATCTGTAAAACATATATTTAACAAACAACTGTAAAGCGTATATTCGACAAACAACAAGTCGCCTCTGTGGTCTAGAGGTCCAAGTGTCGGACTTGACTTTATAAGGTCCCGAGTTCGAATCCCGAGTCGGGCAACGAAAATAAAACGTGGTATATCCAATTTTCTATTAAAAAAAATGTTGCTCGGGATTGGACATGTGCCCGGTTGGCGATAGGCTTGCCCACCTATAGCATTGAAGGACTTAGTGTCTTCGAATAGTCGTGGCGAGATAAAAAGTATCTTACAACGTTCCTAGGGATATAAATTACTTACCTTCCAAATTTCATTACAATCGGCTTAGCAGATTCGGCAAGTATCGCGGTCGGGATACAAAGAGACTGACAAAAAAATGGAAATGTTTCCTACTGCATATTTTTAGTCGCAAACATTATTTTTTTAAATGCCTTCAATGTACGAGTATATATTT
Organism: Calephelis nemesis; assembly: GCA_002245505.1. NCBI lineage: Eukaryota > Metazoa > Arthropoda > Insecta > Lepidoptera > Riodinidae > Calephelis > Calephelis nemesis. The sequence goes on along the minus strand of NJDD01000966.1, from coordinate 984,125 downwards.
CACTATTTGATTCTTGAGGTCCGAGATTCGATCCCGGGTTGGGTAAGAAAAAAAATATAATTTTCAATAAAAGATAACGTTGCCTGGAATTGGCCTTGAGCGTTACCCGTTCTGTGGTCTATAATCCAATATTTAGTACAATACTACTATTTAAATTATGCGATTCGGCTTCACATTTTTTACTCTTTTTACACTTTATACTTCTATTTTTAAATTGGCTGACCTAATCTGAATTTAAGCGAAACAATTAATTATGTTTAATAAGAATTCTATATACATATTTTTAAAATACATTCTGATTTCCGAAGATATTTGATAATAATTTAAATAGTACTACTGTATTAGGTACAAAAATATATTTTACCCAGCTATATAAAAGTTTACCTACTTATTACTTCGTTGTAGTTGCAAAAAACACTATAATCATTACAATCACAACAAACCATTATATTGTATGTTGGCTACGGTGTATAAATTCTTCAGACTATTCATTTATTCATTTTCAATCCTGAATCAATAAAACCAGCAAAGTTCGAGTTGTATTCGTGCAACGAGGAGAACGTAGGTTGTTGAATAATGTCAAACAAATTCGAAAAAAACATTTATTTAATAAAGGTAATACAGATATCCTTGAGACGCTTCAGAAAACTACTGAAACTTTTCGGCGAAAGAAACTCGACGTTTGTAGTATATATAAATATCAATGGACAAATTACATTACAATTACAATGGATAAATGTTGTAAGTTAGTCAGCAATACAAATACCTAGAAATACTTAAATAAATAACAGGTTAATTTAAAAAAAACACACCGCACCCAGACATTCACACACACATTTCACATTTTAGATTCACATTCACACTTTAGATGTTCTTTTTTTTATGATATTGGAAGGCAAACAATGAGACGGATTTCCTGATGGTAAGAAATTCACGCCGCCTAGAGGTGGTATTGGTGCGTTACCAACCTGAGGCCGGCAAGCTAGGCCTCGAGCAAAAGTAAGTTTATCGGCTACCTTACCCTCCGAACCGGAACACGTCGCAACCATATGGCGGCAGGAATAGGTAAGGCGGTGGTATCAATCCGGGTGAATCGCTGCGAAACTCTACCACCTAGTCAGATGTCACGGTGTTAGTGACGGTGAGCCTATACTCGCCTTTTACGAGCAACTTGGCAGGAAGGCATATGGTCTTTTCTGCAAAGAAGCCTGGACCAAGACGGGGAATAAATGTCAGCCTTCGTCAAGAATCGAATCGGAATCTTGTGAGTTAGGCGTTTACGTCAACGTTTCAACAGGCGAGATGGAAGTATGTACTCGTAAAATACAATTATTGCAATCATAAAGAACGCTTGCCAAAATAGAGGAAAAGTTATATACTCTATGGGCCATAACAATAATTAAGATTAACTGTTGTCCGCTTGGTTAATGATAACACAATTACATTTTTTCGCAATAAAAGCTATCCTTTGTGTTAATCCAAGTTACCCTGTATGTGAATTTCCTAAAAATCAACTCAGCCGTTTTTGCGTGAAGGAGTAACAAACAAACATACAAATTTGTGTATTTATAAAATACTAATATTATAAATACGAAAGTTTATAACATGTTGTTATATTATAATATAAATATAACAACATATATAATATCCAAATATCCAACGAATCCTATAGGATTCGTTGGGTATTTGTAAACAGCATCTTTTTATAAGGCGTCTAACTTTTCTTTCTACATACTAAAATTTCGGCTGAAACGAGTCTTTGGTGATTGAAAAAACCTAAGCGGTTGACTTGGTCACAGTCCGTTGGATGCACCTGGCGAAGGAGCCTGAAACAGGAACGACGTCTGAAAAGACGTCTAGGAATGTATTGAATAGTGTTGAATCCATACTAATATTATAAATGCGCCTGCCTCGTCGGTCGGGTGGACAGCGTACTCGCCTAACTACATCGACCAACCGCGAGGCTTGGGTTTGATTTCCGACGTCGGTAAGCATTTGTGTGATGAACATTTAGATATCTGCGTTTCTATATCTGTAGGGTTACTCTTGGATCTAGATATCACGTGAATTTTAGACGTATGCATTTCCGGATCAGGGTGTTGATTAAATTTATTCTCGTATCTATTTCAGTATTTCTATGTATTAGTATCGTTGACTAACACCCATAACACAAGCATATAATTTGCTTACTTTGAGGTTAGATTCAATTTGTGTAACTTGTCCAGGGACATTTATTTATTTACTTATAAATGCATATATTTAAGAATGCTGTCTGTTGTTCTTTCACATTTAACCATTGAACTGCTTTCATTTAATTTTGATTTCATTTATCACTAAAGATTAGAGTATCAAAAATACGCTATTTTTTTCGAAAATCACCCCCAATGGACAAAAGTAAGAGGATGAAAATAAAAAAGATAGTGGATGAAAGTTTGTACGAAAATCTTAATTCTATGCAAAGTCGCGGGCAAATAGCTAGTCGATCATAAATGCTAAAGTGTGACAATCTTTTTCAGAGTCGTGTTTTTTACAACAAATTTCAAATTATAGTAAGGCTAGGGAAGTACAGTAGTACTATTTAAATTATACGCTTCGGTTATATTCGCCAAGCTTCGGAAATACGAATGTATTTTAAAGTTATATATATACAGTTAATATTACAAAATTAATCATTTTGCTTAAATTTAGATTAGGTCAGCCAATTTAAAAATAAAAGTATCAAGTGTAATGCCGAAGCGCATAATTTAAATAGTAGTACTCTAAAAGTATAGAATTTAAGTGTTGCGATATAAGCCCTAAGGAACCCTAACAGAAATAATAAAGTATGTGCCACTAGCATGGCATGAAAAGAGTTGATTTCCTCAATACATGCTACCGTCTACGGGACCCGTGTAACTGGATATTCCAATTGTTTGAAACTTTTGTCACGTTGGTACTATAAAAGAGTAAGTAACTTTGTCTGAGGTATTGTATTCGAGCACTATTTAAGGTGTCTGGAAAAAATCCCCCTGTGTATTTGTTTAACGATCTTTGATTTTTTTCTTTGTTATTGGAATAATGAATTACTCTACGTCTTTAGGGGTGATGTGAATTGCGTCTGATAAGAGATTTTGCAATCGGTTGATGCAAATCAGGCCATAAATAGTTTAATAAATCAACTAATTCCAGACTGTTGTCTGATAATAGAGTAAATATCTTACAAACCGGTTTGCGCGAAATTGATTGTAAATAATTGAGGAATTATAAAAAAACTATATATATTTATAAAAATATTTGGTACGATCATAAGTTCTAAGTTGTCCTTCGCCAAGTTGATAAAACATATTTTGACGAAACGCCCCGGCTTGCACGTAAACCTTACTCTTCAATCACTTATTAAAAAAGCCGCATCAAAATCTGTACTGTAGTTTTAAAATTTTAAGCATGCAAAGGGACCTAAGGACAGAGAAAGTGACTTTCTTTTATACTATGTAGCGATTTAGTTTTTTTTATGTTATAGGAAGGCAAACAAGCAGACGGATTTCCTGATGTAATGTTATGATGGTTATGGCTGCAGTAATAGGTAAGGCGGTAGTACCAATCCGGGCGAGTGGCTGCGAAACTCTACCACCTAGTATACTAGAAATTGTTAAAAAATTGTAGCCAATTTTTTTTAGTTATTGTTATATATATTATATGTTAAATACATACATTACAATGATTAGTACGTCGATATTTTTTATCATATCTTATAATAAAAAATAAAATATGCAGAAGTTGGGTTGCCTCTTATTTAAAAGGATTCAATTTTCAAATTGAAATTCGCAAACAAGTCTCATATCATTTCATTTGTGTCAATACAAGGAATAAAAATAATCTTGATATGCATGTGCCTCGTCTCCACAGGGTAACCCATTTTTTATGGGTCAATTTATACGGTCTTAAATTAAACTTCTAGATTATATGAGACACCTTCCCATTAATAATTCGAAAAAATATTTGATATTTTCCATCGTCGGTGCTTGGTAAAACTTCCAAATATTCATATTTTTAAATGAAGAAACACTTGTACTGTTTTACGTATCACTTATACTTTATTATTTTATAAATAGCCTATCGGTTTCGCTTTTGACAGCATCATCAGGGCTAGAACTTAAACAATTTAAGTTCAAAAGAAAAAGCGGTAGGCTATTTATAAAATAATAAAGTATAAGTGATACGTAAAACAGTACAAGTGTTTATTCATTTAAAAATATGAAATTGAAAAAATTTATTAAATAAAAATTATATGAAAATGGTTATAAAACCATTGCTGAATATTCAGCTGATAAGAACGCTTGGGACTAATTGTTCGTCATGCCAATCTCTTATCTTATAACTTTAAACGAGCAATTCTTGTATATATATAATTGGAATCTCGGAATCGGCTCCAACGATTTTCATGAAATTTAGTATATAGGGGGTTTCGGGGGCGATAAATCGATCTAGCTAGGAATCATTTTTAGAAAATGTCATATTCGTGTTTTATTGTTGTTGTTAAGTAACGAAGTCCGTTGTTAAGTAACGAAGTCAATGATTGTTTGCTTTGAGGTTAGACTTTTTAAATTTTCGTACTTAAATATAATTTCCAAAAAACACAAATTATAAAAAAAACAAAAAAAATACCGAGCATAGCTCGGTCATCCAGGTACTAAATATAATGTATCATCACCTTAATTATTGTACCCATACATATTTGAAAATAAGAAAAAAAGACAAGCCCGCTGAGTTTCTTGCCGGATATCCTCAGTGTATGGCCGCTTTTCGATCCGGTGGTAGATTGACGTAGGTTAACGTGAAACAAAAACATTTTGATTTAATTTGATTTATGGGAGTTTCCAGGTTATAATAGTTATGTCAATGCCAGTTACTTTTACTTGATTGTATAATATAAAAAATATTTTGTCAAAATATAGGCTGCCTTATTGCAAACACTTTGATATAGCGTTGTCGGAAAAAAAAATTAAAATTTATCGTCCAGGATTTTTTGTTAGGCAACACATTGTTAATACTTAGTACGATTTATTACATACTACATTTATTTTCAAAAATATTTTTCAATCTATTATCACCTCGATGTTGAAATTAGATTGATTACCCTAGTAAAATTTTTCCTGCGATTTTCATACATGAAAGGCCACTTGGACATTTCCAGATTACATTTAATATTGAATTAAACTGTCAAATTTAAGGTGATTTAAGCCTAGGTGTAACGTAACTCAGTATGAAATACGTAACCCAGAAATTTTTGTGTTGACTTGTAGTAGTTAGCCCGACAAACTTTGCCTTAATTTGATGTGGTGTTTAATAACAGTGCAGCTGGTGCTATGACCTATGACTTATAGATACCAATGTTTCAAACCGTCAAGGAACTCGCTGTAATATACATACAACATTTCAACCAAACAGTGCCGCCTGCAAAGTCCGGTGAAATTATAAAACCGCGAAGTTGGCAACCCATTAGTCACTCCAAAAAAACGGTGCCGCCATTTAGGAGTTAGGTGACAGATCAACAGTCTTTTAAGTTATAATATCACCGTTAGATAATAAAGGCGTATAAATTAGCTTACATTATATCTCGCGAGATTATAAACTGTCGATTATAAACTGTCCCCCGTGTTGGTCCGGGCTCCTTTGCAGAATAGACCATCTGCCTTTCTTGCCAGGCAGCTCGTAAAAGGCGAACATAGGCTTATCATCACTAACACCGTGACATCTGACTAGGTGGTAGAGTTTCGCAGCGACTCGCCCGGATTGGTACCACCGCCTTACCTATTCCTGCCGCCATAACGTCATGACGTGTTGCGGTTCGGAGGGTAAGGTAGCCGGTAAACCTACTTTTGCTCGAGGCCTAACATCCAGACCTCAGGTTGGCAACGCACCATTACCATCTTTGGTGTCTCTAGGCGGCGTGAATTTCTTACCATCAGGAAATCCGTCTGCTTGTTTGCCTTCCTATAACATTAAAAAAAAAATCGAGAATCGTAAGAAGCCATTTACCTACAAACGCTTTATTTTTCGATAGTTTACAATTTGTCCACGACGAACCGCCGAGGCCAAAATCATTCCCTAGTACCTATACAGATTGCTATAAACGGGCCTAATAGAGACGTTTTGACTTGACCTATATTAGTCCGTGGTACGATCGTTGCTAGTGTCCCAGTTCCCTGACCTATTTCCAATTTGTCTGCAGACGTCGCAACTCTTGGATAAATTTTGTTATACACAGAATACTTGCATTTAACTGCGTTGGAATCAGGTTAAAAACCATTACGTAACTGCGTTTTGCCACTGGTCCTCTGGTTCTAGTTCTAGTCCAAAATATCTCATAAAACAATACATATACCCCCTTACTAATAAAACTTACACGACCGTTGATCTGAAGTGTAACTTCGCTTATGCTAACAAAAACTTAAGTTACACACCAATCAATCACCGATCAATTTGTTAGGAAGGGGGATATGATATAAACTCCCTTTTTTTACTTCCAAATCGGATGTAAAATGGAAAATAATGCATTTGATATCTATAACATCTATGGTATCTATAGGTCAAAATTGTCTGTGAGCTTGGAGATATAAGAGTACCTTCATTAAGGGTTTCATTCAGTTAACGTAGATTTAGGCAGCGTACCTCTTCAAGAGTCTTACTTCAAAAGCACTTGCAATAACCATGTAACTGACATAACGTCCTGGTAATTATTTCAGCTACACGCAGCGTTAAATGAAATTTCAAACAACATCAAAGTCAATTTTAATTGACTTCAGGAATTAAGAAAATCGGGTCTAACCGCTCAGCGCTATGCCTTTGTACACATTTAAGATACGAACAAAACTGGCATTTTTAAAATGTTTTATCTCTTTTATATATTCAAAAATAAGACAGTACCTACTGGTCAGTGACTAGACGAATAGCATACATTCACGCCAGGTCGCTTGTGGGATAGATAAAGAGTTTCAAATGCCAAGTGTCACAATAAGACGAATAATTTTTGTTATATTATAGAGAAGAAGTACAAGCACCTTGGTCACGAGAACACTCGACAGTTTCACAATGAAAAGATAGCGATCAAGCAGATGGCTCTTTTGATAGTAAGAGAAAACAGTGACTTACACCATAAATGTTATTGGTATGGCCGGGGTATTAGGCCTAATATGCAAGTCGGCTGCCTTACATTCAGGACCAGAACAGGACAGTTACTACTGTTATAATGGCGACAGGAATAGGTAAGGCGGTGACCTACCTGTGAGATGTAGTACTCTACTCCCCAGATAGAAAGACATTCGTAATATATAATGTAGCTAGCTGCTTACTACCGACTTCGGTAATTTAGAATACGTTTTCATACTAACTTTAATCGCTTAAAGGATTTTTGAAAAAAGTTGCCTACGTATAAACTCGGATAATTAACTATATAGTTGTATTCGATATACATATGCATGTCGAATTTTATCAAAATCGTTCTAGTGCCTTAGTCCTGAAACAATAACAGACAGAAAAAGTCTCGCATTTATAATATTAATGAAGTAAAGATATCTAAACCAATTAGTTATTCATGTTTTTAATAATTTCATTTGGAGATTGTATTTCTCCTAAACGGATGGACCAACATCAAGAATTCCTTTTTCATTATCAAAAATTATTCCATCATTATCCGAAGTTCTGAAAATAAGTTAAATATACTTTAATTATTCAATACTTATATTTACCTAAAACAGGACAACATCTATCTTGCGGGTCAGCTATTTAATATTTGAAGTTTCTGTTGAAGTGTCTGCTTGTAATATTAAAATAACCGTTTTCTACTAAATGCTTATGAATGTAAATACGCTACATATACAAAATCCATTGATACAAATAAACAAAATTGGAGTGTCTGTTTGTAATATTAAAATAACACATGAATTTATGTACGTCACATATACCAAAACAATCATATTTTTCAAAGTTTTTATCTGTTTGCCTGTTTCTTCCAGTTAATCTTTGGAACGACTGAAATAACAAAAAAGTAACTCCAAGAAAATATAATATTTATTTGTAAATTCTACGCAGATGAAATCACGGGCACAGCTAGCAATTTATAAAAATGTGATTTAAGTTTACACTGACATATATTTAACTATCACCAATTGAGGTTTAGACGTAGGTTAGTTAGTAATTCAAATGCTTCAGTGGTTGATCAGTAAGGCCCCTCGGGCTTGACGGTGGAACGTTCAAAGCCTCATTTACATCTCATTATCAGAAGGGGGATTTATTTGAGAATGTAAGATGGAAACAAATCACCTTCTTATTGCCCCTTTTTGCTCTGAAAGAGTTTAAGTACGCGTTACCTTTTTGACATTTCTACGATGCTTGAAAGTACGATAAAAAGGCTTTTTTGGAAATTATTGACTAATAATTGGACCGAGTTATGCTAAAATGTACCAACTGCATAAAGTTGATTTCGAGGAAACGGCGACTAAAGTTAGTTAATGACCCAAAGTCATTCGGTATTTATTTAAACAAGCGGTCGCCCATTGTTCGAAATTCATAATAAATTTTAATATCTTGTTGACAAGAACGTCATCTTCATTTCTCAAGACCAACTACTTTGTTTCCAAACTTATTAGTGCGCCATCTGTGATCTTTTATCGTTATCATTAATTTAATTGTTTGTGTGTGTCAAATGCATAGTAGTGTGGGTAAGGTTTTATTTATTAATTTAATGTACTTTATGAGCATCATTATTGAAAAATATTAGCGTTCTGTACTTCTCCTATACATAAACTATAAGTGTGCCAAATGTTATGCTCCTGCGTCTGCGCAATTTTCGTAAAAACGGGTCCAAAGTTTTGGCATCACGTATTAATACTTATAGATTATCAAGGGTTCACCACATGTTTTTGGATCATTATAGCAGAATTGTTTTAGACTTAGTCCTTAATAGTGGCTTGGTTCTTAGATATTTTTTTGTGTCAAATGTAAAATATGTAGGATGGGTTGTTTTTGCTGAATAGTAATATTATATCACATTTTTAATCAGTTTGGTGTCAATAATTAATTTTTTGACAATTTGTGGGTTGGTATATTTTGACATGACTAGATCCAATTCAACATTTAACGCTTTGGGTGGTACCCGGGAGCTGCACTTGAACGAGATTAGGTATTTACTTGTAAATCGCCTACATAAAAAATGTTTTAATAAAAATTATTGAACATGCGTTTTGAAATGAATTAAAAGGGGCGTATTGATTTCCCCAGGGCGTTTGTATTGCAAAAACCGATACACGCCATTATAATGTGCTTATTCTAGTGGTGTTCTTTTGATGAATAAGGTTGGACTTTTTACCTTTTGAACAACCAGTAAAGGTTCAGCACAAGTTAAACAGTTATTGTGCTCATAACTTGGTGACAGAGTTTTACGTCGACTTCCATTGCTATCACTATATGTTTTTCATTTGTATCTCCCGACCAAAAACAAAGGTATCATAAGTTTGACGGGTGTGTGTGTGTGTTTGTGTATGATGTGTGTGTGTGTGTGTGAGTGTCTGTCTGTGGCACCATAAATCTTATACGAACAGATTCGATGAATATTTTCTGTCATATAACTTACGTGATTAAGTTCTTAGCTGTATTACATATAGGTTTTGTCAGTTTTTTTATGATATTGGAGGGCAAACAAGCAGACGTATTTCTTGATAATAAGAAATTCACGCCGCCTAGAGACACCAATGATGGTAATGATGCGTTGCCAACCTGAGAACGGGATAGTGGTCCTCGAGCAAATGTAAGTTTACCAATTATCTTGTCCAACCACAACACGTCAAGATGTTAAGGCGGTAGGAACAGGTAAGGCAGTGGAACCAATCCGGGCGAGTCGCTGAGAAACTCTACCACCATGTTAAGTAGAGATAAGGATTTGATGGTAGGATCCAAATGCTGCCTGTAGTCACAAATGTAGTGCTGAGTTGACAAAGTTCGTTAAAAAACTCGAATACAGTAATCATAAAGTCAAAACTTTGCAATACCAAAACTTTTTTTCCCCGTGTTGGTCCGGGCTCCATTACTGATAGTAATCTGACATCTGACTAGCTGGTAGAGTTTCTCAGCATCTCCACCGGATTGGTACCACCGCCTTACCTATTCCTGCCGCCATAACGTCATGACATGTTTCGGTTCGGAGGGTAAGGTAGCCGGTAAAATTAAATATCCCTTTCCCAGGTTGGCAACGCATCATTACCACCTTTGTTGTTTCTAGGCGGCGTGAATTTCTTACCATTAGGAAATCCGCTTGTTTGTTTGCCTTCCAATACTATTAAAAAAATGCAATACTCATAAAAAGTTTCTGCTCACCCGTACTATATACATTCATTGATTACTCATACAGCATAGGTCCATCGTTCGTTGCCTATATTTCATTACTTTAACCTTGAACACAACGTAACCGTGGTCAAATCGGTTAACGTGGCCAATGAAAGTGGTACAAACGTATATCGTTGGCGTGTCTAGAAATGTAATGTCATAGGTACATACATTTTTATATACATAATTCTTGTGTTTGTCACTGAACTCCTCCTAAACGACTGGACAGATGTTGACGAAACTTTTTGTGTGTATTCAAGCGGATTCGAGAATGGTTTAGATTAACAATTTGGTCTCCTGGATATTGTTTTTTTAGATAATGTTTTAATAATAAGTAGTTGTTGATTTTGGAATGTTTTACATTAGGTCCGTCAGACTGCGCTACTATCGAAGCATTAATGTCAAGCGATACGAAGTTTGCTAAGTCAGCTATTCTGTATACATATTTATAATCAATGCCACATTTCGTTGTTATTTTAACTTAAGAATGGCCTCACCTATCCAAACCAAATGCTTAGACTTTGTTCGGACTATTTAGTAGATGGTTTATGTGAAGTTGGCACAAAATCGGTAGAACAGTTCTTCATTTATCACATTTTTGATGAATTCAATAAATAGCGGATCATTTTGTTAGTGGGCATTTTTAAGTCAAATTAAAACTTTTTGCAGATGGGGATTGCGCTGTCATATTGAAACTATTTTTTGTTTTTTTTGTTTTGTTGTGTTAGGTCATGGTCAAAATGGAAAAACAAAGATATTGTTTATCCAAATGTTTGGATTAAGTTTTGAAATAGCTAGCAATTATTTTTTTTGTACAAGAGGAGGTAAACGAGCAAGTGGGTCACCTGATGGAAAGTGATCACCGCCGCCCACGGACATCCGCAACACCGAAGGTATCACAGAAGCGTTGCCGACCTTTAAGGAATAAGTACGCTCTTTTCTTAAAGGGTCCTAAATCATAATCTTTTGGGAATACCGAACTCGGTAACTGATTCCATATTTATATTCCATACTAGCTGACCCCGCAGACTTTGTTCTGCTATAAAAAATTGGGGTGAGTCACCCTTATTACTCAGGGGTATGAAAAATAGATGTTAGCCGCTTCTCAGATCTACTCAATATGCTCACAAAATTTCATGAGAATCGGGCAAGCCGTTTCGGAGGAGAATGGGAACGAACATTGTGACACGAAAATTTTATATGTACAAGATATGTTTTCCTGAATAAATGAATTTGTTGTTCCAAATTTTTTTTTAATATTTCAGTTTGTACGTAGCGTAGTACTAGGCCGCTAGTACTTACATACTTCACAATACATCGCGCTATATTCATTTAGATTTTAGAACGTCAATTTAGACAGCTCTACCATAAAGTAGGTCGAGAGCCGAGTCCTACGTCTCTACTACGTGCCAAACGCACACACACGTAGAGACCCACTTCACACACATGAACACCGGCCTCATCGGAGAACTAGGCCGAAAACTCGCACATGCGCATCTGGACACTAGATAATATATTTTATATAGGGACGATAATGTCCGCTGTCGTGTTTTTAATTCGCCCTAGTTTTTCTTAATTACTGAACTATGAAACTGTTCATTCAGAAATATAACAGACAAATTAGGACACGAATGTCATACTAATGTTTTGCTTGTAGCTACGTTGAATAAGATAGTTGTGTTTGGATAATGTAGTTAAATGTATAATGAATGAATGTTTCATATTTTAATAAACTGCCAAATAAGAAATCTAGGTACTTTATCAGTAATACAATGCAAATAGTAGCTACATGTAGAGACCTAGATTGCCATTGATTGATTAAAGGCTGATTCCTTCTGCTTTACAGCAACTTATCCGGGTAGGTTACCCCGTGTTGGTCCGGGCTCCTTTGTAGAATAGACAATCTGCCTTCCTTGTCAGACAGCTCGCAAAAGGCGAGCGTAGACTCACATTCACTAATACCGTGACATCTAGGTGGTAGAGTTTAGCAGCGACTCGCCCAGATTGGTACCACCGCCTTACCTATTCCTGTTCCGGTTCGGAGGGTAAGATAGCTGGTAAACTTACTTTTGCTCGAGGCCTAACATCCCGGCCACAGGTTGGCAACACACCATTGCTACCTTTGGTGTCTCTAGGCGGCGTGAATTTTTTACCATCAGGAAATCCGTCTGCATGTTTGCCTTCCAATATCATAAAAAAAGGGATCAGAATCAGAACAATCTTTATTCACGGGAGACGACAGTTTTAACAAACGCCTCGAACCATCCAACGCCTTAGCTATTCCTGCCGCCATGATGAATTTATCAATTTCCGGTTTCAGAAGAAGGATAACTTGGATAATTGGCCACTGGACAACGCACCTGTGATATATATATAGCGTCTCTAGGCTGTGGTTGTCTCATACCATCGGGAGACCTATGTGCTAGTTCGCATGTGCTGTCTGATGCTGCTTTTTTTCAACAAGAGATTTTGATTAGCTGATCCATAATTATTATAAAAGGAAGTAAATAAATAAATAAAAATAAATATCCCTGGACAAGTTACACAAATTGAATCTAACCCCGAAGTAAGCATATTATATGCTTGTGTTATGGATGTTAGTCAACGATACTCATACATAGAAATACTTAATCAGATACCAGAATAAATTAAATAAACACCCAGACCCGGAAACGCAGACATTTAAATGTTCGTCGCACAAATGCCTGCCGCCGTTGGGAATCGAACCCGAGCCTCGCGGTTGGTCGATGCAGTTAGGCGAGTACGCTAGCCTCTCCACCAACGAGGCGGTCAAATGATACAGCATTTTGTATCTTTGGTGTCTCTAGCCCACGGTTTTATCTTAGAGTCTTGTGCTTGTCATTTAATCCCTCACTTAAAAAAATACACCGACAGATTTACAATACGAATGTCGATAATCTGGCGGTAGAGTCACACCAGTAACTTACCCAGGTAGGGATGCACCTACCAATTCCTGCTGCCATAATAACTTTGTCATGTTCCGGTTCTGAGGACAAGGTAGCACGTAGACTTGTACAATAAGCTTAACTTTCCAGGCTTCAGGACAATAACGCGCCTGTAACATTATCTATAGACGATAACGGTTATCTCTTACCGTCAGAAAAGTCGTGTTACTGATCTCTCACATAAGAAACCGAAGGTGATATCAAAAGCATCCTAAACCAATGTCTTTGAATAAAAGAGTAAGGAATGTGGAGGAAGCTTGGAAATACTATAGGAACATATAGGGACTCGATAGTCTCTGCCTATTCTGCAAGTAGGTCGCACTTTTCTGTGACGATTGTACAAATTGTATGGAATTATTGTCATGTAGTTGTTTAATATGGGTTGGTAATAAAAATGTAGACAGGGCGCATACAAAACATTTCCTCCAGAGAGCATTTAATAAATTTTCCCCGTGTTGGTCCGGGCTCTTCCCCGTGTTGGTCCGGGCTCTTTTGTAGAATAGACCATCTGCCTTCCTGTGCCAGGCAGCTCGTAAAAGGCGAGCATAGGCTTTCCGTCACTAGCACCGTGACATCTGACTAGGTAATAGAGTTTCGCAACGACTCACCCGGATTGGTACCACCGCCTTACCTATTCCTGCCACCATAATGTCATGACGTGTTCCGGTTCGGAAGGTAAGGTAGCCGGTTAACTTACATTTGCTCAAGGCCTAACATCTTGGCCTCTGGTTGGCAACGCACCATTACCACCTTTGGTGTCTCTAGGCGGCGTGAATTTCTTACCATCAGGAAATTCGTCTGCCTGTTTGCCTTCCAATGTTATAAAAAAAATTAAATAGTAAATCATGAATTTAATAATAAATAATAAACACGCGAACATATTTACTTTCGTGAACATGTGTAAGAACGTGTAATTTTTTTATGATATTTGAAGGCAAAGAAGCAGACGGATTTCCTGATGGTAAGAAATTCACGCCGCCTAGAAACACAAAAGGTGGTAACCAACCAACAACCTGAGGCCGGGATGTTAGACATCGAGCAAAAGTAAGTTTACCGGCTACCTTACCCTCTGAACGGAAACACGTCATGACGTTATGGCGGCAGGAATAGGTAAGGCGGTGGTACCAATCCGGGCGAGTCGCTGCGAAACTCTACCACCTAGCCAGATGTCACGGTGTTAGTGACAGTGAGCCTATGCTCGCCTTTTACGAGATGCCTGGCAAGGAAGGCAGATGGTCTATTCTACAAAGAAGCCCGGACCAATACGGGGAAAAGTATAAAATGAAAAACCGATATGTAGTTAAAAAGCAACTTGTTAAATGCAATGTTGTTAATCTTGCCATCAGGGAATCCGTCTGCTTGTTTGCCTTCCAATATCATGAAAAAAAAACTGCATTAAATCTTACCAACATATTGCGAGAGTGTATTTGACCAATGGGTTTTAAAGTTTACTACATATATAATGTTAAGAATCAAAACCATAAAAAAAGAATCTTCACGCCCATATCCCCGAAGAGGTAGGCAGAGGCACAACCAGGGCACCCACGACTAGCCGAAGACACTAAGTCCCATAATGTGATAGGTGGCAAGCCTATCTCCAACCGGGCACATTTCCAATCCCGACCAACATTTTTTTAGTAGAAAATTGGAAAAATTCAATTATCTTTTTGTTGGCCGACCCGGGATTCGAACCCGAGACCTCATACAGTCAAGTCCAACACCCGGACCGCTAGACCACAGAGGCGATCAAAACCATCTTCACAAAAAACACTGTTACACTTAAGCTAGCTTGCCATGGTCCGTGATTCCTCGGATTATTATAAAAAAAATAATATAATGTCATATAATCAAGAGGCCCTCACATACATACATACCCATTATGATCATCAAGAGCCCTTCACATACATACATAACTATTGTGATCATCAAGACATTACATACACGCCAAATCCCTTTCGAGGTAGGCGTAGAGTGAGGATTCTGATAGAGTTGGTTGTCTTCCCCCATATTCCTTAAACACTTTTGACAAAAACTCTTGCCGTAATTCTCCCTACAACAAACCTCCAAATATCATTAATAGGAAAGTTTGTGATAATGAATGAATGTATGGATAACTATGACTGACTGAAATAATCCTTCACTGTAATACAGTATGCATCAGAATAATACCTAATACTTTACAACTAAAAAATGTTATACGGGACGCAGACAAAGCCGCCCTTGGAAGTTACTATCCAACACGGAGTATTTGACCAGTTATATGTAATAAGGCTATCGAGTAACGTTAAATAACGTTAAATAAAAAAAAACAAGTAGAGTAGCTGTTGCCCGCGTGGTTAGTGGTCCCACTGGAACATTTTTTTCGGGATAAAAACTATCCTATGTGTAAATCAAAGTTACCTTCTATGTGTGTGCCAAATTTCATGAAAATCAGTTCAGCAATTTTTGCGTGAAAGAGTTACAAACATTCAAACTTTCGCATTTATAATATTAATAGGATAGACAATTGCTGATGTAGGTATTCCAACCTAAAGTTAGTACGCTTGCCGACTATCCAACATGTGAAAAACGATTGAAAGCTAATAAAAAAAAGCATATTTATAAAAGAAGAAGACTTGAGTCGGAACACTATGGCAAAAGCTGACGTTAAGATAGCAGGAAAGATAAATCGATGAACTATAGTGTGTTCAAATACTTCAAGTAAAATCTCCAACTACGCTAAATGATTTTATCATAATCGTTCTGAATTATCTACAGATGTACTCAAATTGATATAAGCCTGTGAACCTTCACCCTTTACCATAGAATTTCCTAATCTAACACATCAAGTCCCAATATAGCATTCACGAATATATTTATTAACAAAAGAATGAATGGAATAGACTTGGCCTAATTGCATAATTTTTTTTTAAATGTGTGCGTAACTTTCGTTGAAATAATCGACCAGAATAAAGTGAGCCCCTACGCTCATCGACGGAGGCGTAGAATAACAGCATTTCACAAGGTTCAGGGATCATTGTATGCTAGATCCGTTTGTTGGGCAACATTGTCAAAACTATGTGTATAGCAAAGTGGTTAATGGAATTGTTCGTGTTATGGGGCTCGCTTTGGGAGCTAAAAGCATGTTAGAAGCCAAGACGATGTACTCTGTATGTGGCAATTGCCAATTAAATGATTGTACATACGTATTGGTATTTAGTAAGTAGAGACAGGAGCTTAGTAATAATCTTAACGTTACAATACACAAAAAGAAGATACACGATTCAGATTCTACAGAAAAGATTACCGACCTCCTATCCAGTACCTACCTAACCTACCTTTAAGCCACTAGTGGGTAATGACCACCTCGTTAACCGAAGGATTATTTTACACGTCTAACTCTACCGATCAACCTTGAGTCTCGCGTTCGATTTCCAATAGGGGCAGACATTTGTGTGATGAACACCTAAATGTTTGCACTTCCAGATCAGTAGGGTTACTCTTGAATCTCGATGTGATGCGAATTGTATAGGTATGTTACTTTAAGTAAGTAACTAGGTGGTAGAATTTCGCAGCGACTTGCCCGAACTGGTACCGCCGCTTTAACAATTCCTGCCGCCATAACGTCCAATGCTTGCCGTTGACGTGTTCCGGTTCGGAGAATAATGTAGTCGGTAAACATACTAGTGCTCGAGGCCTAACATCCCGTCCTCTGGTGTCTCTAGCCGGCGTGACTTTCTTACCATCAGAAAATCCGTCTGCTTGTTTGCCTTCCATTGTCATACAAAAAAGTATTTTAGAACATAGTAGGTACTACACTAGCGCATTATTAACATCCGTATACAAATAAATTCAACGAATACTATAAAATTATCGTAACTAAATGTTAATAATTCGCCAGTATTGTGTTTAAAGGTACCTGCCTACCTAAAATGCATTACCTACTCGTTTTAAATTTCCAATATTGCATGAATCGAAGTACCTACAAGAGTAACCCTACTGAGTGGTTATTGAATTTATTTTGGTAGGTACATATATATTTAAATATTTCTTTGTATTAGTACTGCCGCCCATAATACAAGCATATAGTTTGCTTACTTTGGGATTAGATTTACGATTAGGTATTTATTATGTCAGGACAAATTACGCTTTTAATTTTTTTAACCCCTATTATGTAGGTGAGTGAATTTCTCAAGAGAACATTTTACACGTCTAGGCTGAAAATGCAGTACTGCTTTAACGCTACGACCAAGATATTTCTTGTCCAAATTAATGATACATATAAAGCGAAAGCGGAAGTACCAATTTCTATGGTCATTTTAGTTCGCCGTCTATAATAGCTAATAAGTCTTGGTCTTTAATGGCTAATATGTTTCGATGTGATAACTTTATAAAGACACTAAATCCCTGCCTGGCAAGGATGAGTCGTAGGCTAACATGTAATGTAAACTGATGATCACCATCTCGCTACGTCTTCCCGCCAAAAATGTAAGTACATGATTTCAGTTTACTCTGAACAAAATTATGCAATCTCTGTGATTAGGTTTTAAATGGTATTTGAAGAAGTAAAAATATGACTTTTGTACTTGTAAGTCTTTAGTACATTTTTAAGAAAATAGAAAAGAATAGCTGTGACCTTAATACTTCTTTTGTAATTTAAAAAAAACGGTGTCTTTCCAATTTCAGTGGACCAATTTCGGTGGTTTCCGTGGCTTCTGGGTGTCCACGGAAATTGCACTATTCCACAGAAACTATTCGATTCAATTATTATATTAATGCTGTATTATGACTGTGTATGTACGTCGAAAAAGTTGGATGGAAATAAAGAGTTGGTGTTAAAATGCGCAAGGGCATGCTCCGCTTGTTCGGTCATGTGGAAAGAACGACAGATGAAAGATTAACAAAGCAGATATACAATGCGAATGTGGATGGATGTAGGTACCCGGGGAGATCAAGGTAAACACTCCACGATCAGATCACTGATCACACAGGTGCTGTCAAGAGTCTCCGAAACCGGCGTGTTTGTATGAAAAGGGTAATGAAAGTGAAGTAAGCCAGACAGGTTTGTCAGGATCTTGAGTTCTGGCACTCGATTCTCTCTGCCTACCCCGTAAAGGACCTGACGAGAAGATACGTATATGTTTGTATGTTATGGGTGTGAGGTACTATAGCACAGAAATACAAAATTGATATACACCGCAAAAATGAAAATACCAGAAAATACAAACATGGTGTTTGTCATACAGATACCTGTACCCGTCGGGAATCAAACCCGAGTCTCGCTCTTGGCCGTTGGAGCCAGGCGTGTACGCTTACCCCTCGAGTAACGAGGCGGTAATGAGTACATATGATTTTAGGATAATTAAAATAAAACAATAAGTTGCAGTCTTCTCCTGTGCTGACAATTCTAACCCTAATGTAAGACCTAGGGCTACATATATACATATCATGTGCAAAAATGTTATGGGTGCAGCATGAACCTCGACAACGGCGATCGCAGACGCTATGACGGCAGGAACAGTAAGGGTACTCTTGAATCTCTGTTTCATACAAAGTTGAGTCGGATATGACATTTTAGGTGATCTTGAATAACATACCTACTAGAAAAACCTTTAGTTAATTACTGATCATTTGATGCTCCGATAGTAGCGCCGTCTGCTGGATCCAATGTAAAACAATCTAAAATCAACGTAATAGCTTACAAATAATAACATTATTGAAAATATTTTCCAGTGGAACCTTTTTTGAACCCTTGAACACACACAAAAAATCGCTCCATTCGTTTAGGAGGAGTTCAGTGACATACACACGTGCACAAGAAACATATATTTATATAATATAATGTTAAAACACTAGGTATTTCGCGTGGTCATTGGATCAGGATTGAACGAATGGACCAATTTTGCTAGTTTTTCTTTGCAGTTTTGTTTATTGTAAGAAGAAGCATCATATGAAGAGTAAAACCGAGAAAGTTGCAGGGAAAGTGGGAAAAGCCACACTTCAATGTAGTTGATACCAGCTGTTAGTAGGTAGCTGTTAATGTCAAGGGATACGAAGTTCGCCGGATCAAACAATAAATTATTAAAATTGATAGAAGAAGGCGTTACTTTGCGGAAATCCATACTTAAATCCAAATAAAATTATTTAACTTGCATTTTTGGCGCAAAATTGCAAATTAAGTAATTTTATTTGGATTTAATAAATTATTGTATTCATTTCGTTGAATGTCAATATCCGCTTGTACTGTGTTCAAGAGTACCTAAAATATCCTATTTCGATTTGAATGAAATCGACATGGAGCTGCTACACAACCCATACCTACAAACTAAGTAGTAATATATTTGATATTTTCCATCGTCGGCGCTTGGTATAACTTCCAAATATTCATATTTTTAAATGAAGAAACACTTGTACTGTTTTACGTATTACATTTACTTTATTATTTTATAAATAGCCTACCGGTTTCGCTTTTGACAGCAAGTTCTAGCCCTGATGATGCTGTCAAAAGCGAAACCGGTAGGCTATTTATAAAATAATAAAGTGGGTATATTATGTGATACGTCAAATAGTAGGTACAAGTGTTTCTTCATTTAAAAAATATATGACTAAGTTGTAATGTTAATCTATTTCTAGGGCTGATCCAAGGAAAGTCTTTGTTGTTATAATTTTTTTTTAATGGCTAATATGTTTCTAACCTCGAGGTTTATACAACTTCACCGGACTATTTACCCCCCTGGGCAGGAGTCTAGCTAGGTCGAATTGTAATCGCTCTATTAAATTTGCACTTCCTGAATAAACTTTTGGTATGACGTGACCTACTGGTTTGAATACTGAATCCGTCTCTGCTCTAACTTTTTAGCGTGTATTTCTTTTCAACAGAAACATTTGGAGTTTTGCAGCCAACGAGAGAAAATATGGTAGTAGTTTTTTTGTAAAGAATATCATTTTCGTATGAACTGGGTAACTTGATGCAAATTTCAACTTATGGCAAATGCTTACACTAATGGCAAAATAAAAGAACAATAAATTTATGTGTTTGTTTATATTGTATGTTCCTAGTAACACTAACAACTGCACTTGCAATACCAAGATTCCTTGGCACGTAACCAGTTGATCTGTTTTACATGAAGGACTGGGATCAATGTAAGTATGTACCTACGTATAGATGTGCTCCGTCATCCAATAGAGGGAGAATCTAGTTAGTGTAAAATTCCCTAAAGAGGTAGGTACAGTTACAACCAGGTCACCCATGACTAACCCAAGGAGAAACGGCCACATATCCAATACTAGCCATTGTTGTTTTTGTTCAAAACCCTGAAATCGAACTTCATGTAATGATCGCCGGTACGTACCCACTTGAACAGAGGTGGTAGATAATTTAGTAATTTTAATAAACTTCGTTTTAGAATAGCCTCTATCCAATCTTATTTAATACCTACTCTTTCCAATCTCCCAATTTTTACACCAGGAATGCGATACTCGCTAATTACTTCATTAAACACGCAGTCTTCTTTCTTCTTTAGGGCCTGTCCACATCTCAACGTCACGACGACGCCAACGTGAAACGGTGCGGTGTCGCAGCACGGTACGGTGCTTATGCACGGATATAGCAACGACGTCGTGGAACGGTGTCTAGGTATTCTCTTTTCGTATATGTTTTACCCTATTTTTTAGTCTCTTTCAATTTTCTGTCTTAACAATACCAGGAGCAAAATACATATCGTGCGTAAATAATGATTAACTAGTAACGCTACGACGTCGAGCAGTGCATTTTTACGATAAGGTAACCTAAATTTGCACGTTATGTCAAAGCACCTTTCCACGTTGACGTGGACATCGTGACATGTAGATGTGGAAAGGCCTTTATAAACTAAAAAAGTCATCACTCTCTGTGAATACTGACTTTAGGTCTTCAAGAAACCAGCTCCAGATCTTCACGATGATTCACAATTCATTGCAGTGTTCTGTGCTATTGTAGAGTAGCGGATAAAATTGTTCATGTAGTGTATATAGACGACGGTTAGTCACAGAACCAGGAGAGATTCCCTATCTCTCCCGGTTCTGTTACGTACCGGGAGACCGGGAACCGTTCCTGCTTTTTTGCTATCTTCTATCACAAAAAATGACTTTAGTCAAACTGTAAGCTTCGCCAGGAATTAATGAATTTGAGCAAGGCCGAAAATAATTTCAGGTGTAAACAAGGTTTTTATGGAAAAAAAGGTCCAACTTTAAACCTAGCTATTCCATCACTTTCTGGGATTAATTCTACACTTGAATAGAACGTCTTACTTACATGTGAATTTGCAGCATACAGACGTTGTCAGAAAAGGCCAGGTCAAAAACATCATCCGTGAATACGTTGTCAATCTCCACCTATGTTTGTCTGGTACAATTTTTTGTCGTCTTCACTGTGATAGGCAGTGGGATAATTCCACTTGTGCAATAGGACTACGTGTTGGCTCTATTCCCCCGTGTTAATCTGGATCCGGTTATTAGAATAGACTATCTGCCTCTTTGCTAAGCAAATCGTAAGAGATAAACATAGGTTCAAATGCAGATAAATACTGTTGGTAACTAATTGGTGGTAGAGTGCTGTGCAGCAACTTACCCGGGTAGGGATCTACCGACTTACCAGTGCTTGTCGCAATGTGGACTGTCATGTTTCGGTCTGGTGAATAGGGTAGCCGGTAGACTCGCACAATAGGTTCCATACTGGCCTTAGGACAGCGGCGCACAAGTAACGTCTAAACGTCTATGGTGTCTATAGGCTACGTTCGTCTCTTACCATTAGCTGACCCGTTGGTTGTTCGCTGACCTCTAACATAAAAAAACTGCTAGGATTGATAACATCTTATCTATTTCTGCGGCCTTGTCAATGTTAGCCGTTTTTGATTTCTAGTAGGGAGTAGAGTTGAGTAAAAATTCTTACTAAGGGGGTATAACAAACCCACGGTGAAATTGTAAGAACCACGAGGTAAGCAATATATTAGCCATTTCAAAAAAAAAACATCCAAGGAGGGCAACACACAAATTTCCATCTTTTGTGTGTGTGTTTTGTTGCCCAATTCAAAACTGTCAGAAAAACCGTTTGCTCATTTGCTATTTTACCTTATTTGTTAGCTTTCCTGGTGGTAAAAAAAATGTGGCTTGTAAACACCATAGTTATTGCAGATGCGTCTCTGCCGGGCAAATGTGTTCAGCCTATTGAGCAAAAACTGGCTACACTACATGGAGCTTTTCTTTCAGGTAAGGCAAGCAACCTTAAGCAGACAAGCTGCAGCACCGCTTTCAAGCAGCAGTGATCATGTTGGCAGTGACCAATTCATCCTTGGTTCGCATCGCATCGGCATCGATGGCCGGATTGACACACTACGATAAAATTGTTATGTGAATGTAAATTTATTAAGGAAAAAATACAACGATACGCGAGTCGAATTAATAAGGTTTGTAATAATAATGCAATATTTAAATTATTACTTAGGGAATATAACCGTCAAACCGGCCATCGTGACGTGCCACTGACAAAGATATTTTTGGTGATGTTCATACCCTAATATCAGAATAGACGTTTTCACTCTAATACTATAGCAATTGGCAACAAAAATAGGGTCCAAGGCAATAGCAAACAGATTTTTCGAGCTAAACACACCTTTATGTCTTCTTCTTGATTGTATTTAAATTCTGCCTCAATACCAGCAGGGTTACTCTAGAACTTCGATTTCATTTAAATTGGAAATTGTAATTGGATTTATCATTTCAGGTACTCTTGAACACAGTCCTAGCAGACTATTAGCATTTAGTTTCAAACAAAGCAACGAATCCGATAAAATAATTTATTGGTTATTATTAAGTGTTAATAATTCTATAATATTGTGTTAAAGAGTATTGAGAATGACATATCCGACTCTAATTTCCAATTTTTAAGAAATCAAGATTTAAATATAACCCTACAGCACCAACTCGTCATCAGAAAAAAACCCTTTAAAGCGATGGTTATTCTAAGCATCGTGAAAATAGGGATTGAATTGAGGGTAGAAATCAAACATCAGAGTACTTTTTATCATTTTGTTTACACATAACGAGTACAGTAGATGCTTTCATGATATCTCCGTCTGATACCTCTAGCTCTCTCCGACAATCCTCGAAGGACACTTCCACTTCGTTACCAACTGCTATCTTAACCCTTAATAATTTGATCGCCATATGTACATTCCAATCGCATAATTCTAAAGCTTCTAAACATTTATCTGGTGTCACCTAAAACACAAAACATATCTTACATTTGACAACATAATGTTCAAGGTAATTAAATAATAGTAAAATTAGTTACAAATCGAATTGAAAAACAATAATTTAAAAACAAAACCAAAACAAACAAAAAAAAATAAAAAGTTGCGAGAAATAATGACATGATACATTTTATGTCATTTAATACCCATATTTTTTACATAAAAATTTCACAGGAATTATGGCAAAAAATGAGTATTAAGAATTTTATTTTTAACAGTTTCACATTGTATACGCACACACATACACACATATCTTCACGCTAAGCCCCTTGACAATTACCTAGTTTTCTCCTTAATTAATCTTTTTATACCAACATTACGGTTTTGGAGACTCCAGAATCATAGTAAACCTATCTAGCTGGCTCATTCTATGTATGTATACACAATCCAATGTACATGCTATTAAATAATGGATATTTAGGTTCATTTATAAATGGCCCAGGTTATCAGGGTTAGTGAACCTTATTTGGATCACAAAATATTATTAATAAAATATATTAACTGAAACCTTTAATTAACATTATTAAAGTTATGATAATGTTGTAGCTTTGGATTAATAATATTTCGCTAAGCAACAAATTCCAAATGAACTCTTATCAGGAGGATAAGCTATTCGTATCAATAAAAGAGGTTAATACAGTACAGGGAAAATGTTCTTCGTTATTACAAAAAACAACTAAGTTAAGTAGAAATTTATAAATAACATAACAAAAAAAAACTACATAAGTTTTCAATATTTGCACACCACAATGTGGTAAAAAATGTTAGTACGAATAAATATTTCATACAATTTTTAAACGCCCATTTAATTTCAATAAATTTAAATACACAAAAATAATTAGTTAGCAAAAAAATCCATATTTCTGAGGGCATAAAATAAGAGTGTAAGATAGCAGATTTACAAAACTGCCAGAAAGGGCATACATTTTTTATTTACGTTATAATTGAGTTGTAGCAACAAATTTACTGTAATCTTTTAATTTATTGCCTGTCGTTTAATGGTCCGGTGATTGGCGCTGAAAACATGAGGTCCGGGTGCGATGCCCGGGCCAAGCAATTTAAAATGTGTGTTGTTCTCGATTAGCGATAGGTTTGTCAAAGTATCTTCGGCTAAGTAAGTATCTTCGATGGATTGTACCTTTCTCTACCGCTTTGCGAACACGAACGTAAGGATCTTTATTACATAAATCAAGTTAAAACTAAATGCGTTTCTTTCTATTGTATGTAGCAAGAGAATCGTGGTTTTGGAAATCCTTTTCCAATTACAAACTTAGTGCCAAGTATTATTATTCAAATTTCATTATCCTTTACCAACTTGGTGGAGTATAAAACAAAAGTGTAAAAGTTGGCCAAGCATGAATCATAAAAATACCTGACTCATTCAATACTTTTGTCAAAGAACATTTAGGTACTCCAACTAAAATAATAGTTTCCGCATGTCAGATATCAATTTGGAAGTGTCAAGTCAGGTCATGTATTGTTTTGACTACTTATATTTATATTGAGATAACAATTATTTAATTATGATGTCTATACATACTTTTAAATCTTAAGATGAGTATTTATATTACAGAAAACAAATATTTCTAAAATAACTGACTTGGGTTAACAGATGATTCCGAACCCATATTCTTTTTAACTTTTGTCTTTAGATCGGTTTGTTTCCGATTCACGCGGTTCCTAATAACTGGACGGATTTTGATCAGGTTTTTAATTTTCGAATGAATATACGACATAATCGGTATAGTCCAGAGCATGCATCGTTGGTTCGTTTATCCGTCATATGGAAAGAATGGTAGATAAAATTTACAAAGCAGATATACAACTCCAATGTGGGTGGCTGCAAGTCTCCGGAAGACCTAGGTTTACATTCCACAATCAAATCACTAGGGTTTTGAGGGTGGTGTCAATAGTCTCTGAAACTAGCTTGTATGGAAAGAGTAAAGAATGTGGAGCAGACTGGTAGGTGTGCGAGGATCGTGAAATTAGCCACTCGATACTCTGCCTGCCTGACGAGGACCTTAGCATGAAGTTATGTATATGCAAAAGTTTTTTACCTGTTGTTTAAGAACCTTGTTCATTATTCGCACTTCGTCTGACTCAACGCCCCGTTGTCTCGCCGAAGGCTTCTGATCCGCAAATTCCAATAAATCTTCTACTGAGACGTGATCTAAAAGCAAGATTTTTTTATAAAATCTTAAGCTTTATAATATTTTTGGGATACGTTTGTAATCATCGTCATAAAAACCAAACAGATAGATTATAATGGCATCTTAAGGGGAGGAGACGTGACTTGTATTTAGGGCTCCATCTCTCATCTACTAGATGGAAAAGCAGCAATAGCATCTATGATATTTAAAGGTGACGATTGTTTCTTACAACCAGGTGAGAATCTGTCACACAATACTATTAAATTTTAAAAAACTATTATAATACGAAGGCCCTGAAATAAGTAGTTTATTTTTGAAACACGAAGTTGTGCACTAATAATAAAAGGACAAATATTTATCAACACTTTAACGTGATAGTCTGTTCGTCTGTTACGCTTTCACGGCTAAATCGCTGAAACGATTTTGATGAAATTTGATATGCATATAGTTAAAGACCTGGATACAAACATTGTTTAATTTCCTTTCAAATATTAACCCCCCAAGGACTAAAACAGAATAAAGAAAAAAATTTAAATAAACAAAAATAACACAAAAAATTACCTAATCTCTTATCAAAGCTCGTTGTCTCGTTGTCTTTGCTATTTTCGTCAGTTTTGTCCAAATACCTCCCAAACGGGTTCGCTGCACTGTTCCCTTGAGGTTTGACATCGTTGTTTTTGAACGGGTTAGTGTCAATTTTCACTATATTTGGGGCATCGACTACATCCACACTATTCATGTTTTCCTTAATAATATGTCTCTTCTTCATAGTACATAGTGACGTATTTTGATATATTATAGGCGGTGGTTTTACTTCGTCAGTTTGGTTATTTGATGATTCCGTTGCGTTTGTGGGTATCCTTAATGGGTACTTTCTGATATGTCGAGGTTTGTCTATTAATTTCGGTTTGCTGCCTTTTGGTGGCAGTGGAATAGCGTTGGAACTCTGGAAATATATTTATATAAGGTTTCACTAAAGTATTTTTTTAAATAAACAAAATTATTGCATTTATATTTTGTTCCGCTTATGTAAGTATTTTGAACAATATATACTGGATGGAAGGAACCCTTTGAACAATTATGACGAGATGTTTGATATTTTTTGTATTATTGCCAAAACTAACCGCTAGTTAGTGTTAACATCAATTGGTGACCTGGGTGCTATACATAACATGCAAGCATTGGTGTACATTGATGTCTATGAATACAAAAGTTGAGACTTGTTAATGCTTTTTTTTAAATTAGAATATATGTGACCACCTCGTTGGTTGAGGAATTAAAGCACATGTTAAATGACACCGACCAAGCCTCTCGCTTGGAGATCAATTACCGGTAAAGGCATTTCTATGATGAGCATTAAATGTTAGATATTCGGTATCTATTTAAGTACTTCAACAGATGTATTACCATCGTTGACTAACACCCATAACACAATCATATATTACGCTTAGTCGTAGGTTAGATTCAATTTGTTTTAAAATTGTATTTTATCTTTGGTTAACATAACAGCAAGAAACATCAGCTTAAGAAAAAGATAATTGTAAAAAAATTCTAACTCACCTGATCCGTATTTGAATCATCCATTTCTGGCGATAATCTGAAATGTGACAAGTCTTGATTATAAGCATTTGTTTATTTTAGTGTCTGTCAAATCGTACATCTAAACCTGAATGTGAAAATAGCTAACCTTATAAACTAATAGCAAATTTCAATAAATTAAGTTTTTTTAGATATTTTCGTTATACAGGGCTTTCATTTACAAGGCTACTTTAGCTACTTTGTTCGAATTTTAAATCTTTTCTCAAACAATTAAAAAAAACTTTTCTTTATTCGAGAGTGAGAGAGAATAGAAAAGAACATAGGCATTATCGTCAAAAAAGTATGATTTTCTTAAAGCTTACATTTTTCTATCGAGCCAAATTCACATAATCGTGTTTTGGTTTCCAAACATATTTAAAGAATTTTGTAAACTATTAGTACACGTAAAAGTTACTGTTAATTATCCGGTCTCATGTCTCGTTTTAAATATTATTTATTTATAGATAGATTCGAGAGGACGAGTCGGCATATTCGGAAGGTATAGACTATAGAGCCTTGAAAACTAGCTAGCAGTTTTATTATTTTGTAACTTAATTGTTCAATGAGCTGAAACTTGACATATCTTGTTTTGATTTGGAGTATTAATGCGCGATTATCTAAACAATATTAATCTAAATCCAATATGCAAAAGAGCAAATTAACAAAATAAGTATTGAAAGGCTAAAAAAAATAAACCTATATAGGCAAATGCGTGGAAAAACTCTAAAAAAAGTGGTTGTCTGTAAAGTCGGTTTACTGGCGATAGTTGAACGTGACAACGTCATAACAACGGAAGCCAATTGTGCCTCTCTGTCACGTCGTTCCGCGCTCTCGCTTGCACTTCAGGCCTTAAATGACACGCCTCAGAGCGAGGTAACGCCGCACGAGTCATGTTTTTGGTGCGTGCAGCCGGCTCCATTGAATTTCAAAACGTTGTCATGTCAAAAAATAGGTATTACCTTGATTTATATGGCACATGCTTTTGTAGTGAGTGAAAATGTCTGGAGTCCTGACTTCTAGGTGTAGGCTTCGGAATAGTCGATGGTTTCTTCAAGGTTGCTTGGACTGCAGAATTCTCTTGACTTATTTGAGAGATAAGGGAAGATGACGGTGTCGGTTGTTCTATTAAGCTGACGTAGGCTTGCTTACTCTCTTCTGTTAACGTGGCCTGGAATAAAATATATCAGAACATTTCACTCTTGACGCATAACACAAAGATTATAAAAATGACGGTCCCAGATATGTAAGACCACTTCATTTTGAAACTCGACCAATCGCGAATCAATTAGCAATGAATGTTAACAGTTTAACGTTTTTTTGAATACTAGCCAATCACGACTCACATTACTAATGTAGGTACGTTCACAGTTCACATTTCGAATCAACCAATCACGAAACAATTTGCTATAACATCGAGTATCCAATACCAGCAGTTTTAAGTTCTTGTCTTCAGTTTGTCTGACTTGTCCAGGGATATATTTATTTTAGCAGTTTAAGTATATAAATACGAAAATGTGTTTGTTTATTTCTATATCTTTCTTTCATAACGCAACTTTGCGTTAATATATCATTTTGTGTGTGAAGAGAGTAAGGAAGCTGGATAATTACTGCTACTTTTTATCCTCATATATAAACAGATTCCTGCAGCAGATATAAATAAGTTCCACACACAAGGGTAATCATGGGCAGTATCTAATCATTAGCGTAGCTACCGGAAGGCTAAACGGTACCTCCCACCGGGTCCCCCAAGCTCAGTAGGCCTTCGAAATATAGACAAATTCGAAATATAGACAATCTAGGTAGGTCTAAAGAGTATTTATATTCCTTGGTTTGCAATAACCCAACTATAATGATCACAACAAATGACATTTGCAAAAATACAGAATTGGAAAAACGATAAGGCACGTTTTTCCAATTCTGTATTTTTGCCAGCTTGACAGGTTTATGGTAACTTTTAGCAGATTTTGAAAATATACAAACAAGAGTTCTACTTCTGTTTTCTACTTCTGCGGTATCTTAGGTACATATCAGACATCAAAATTTCGTTAAAAGTTTTTGTCGGAAACAAGTAGTTAAATATTTAACAGATTTTCAGCCCCCAAGTATGCGAGTTGTAGGTGCCGACCTAATACCCTGTTTTATTACATTGCTGCTTTTAGTGAAAATGTGTTATTTATTAGGTTTTAAATAAAAATCGATTTGGGTTAGATTGTAATAGTGAAATAATAGTAAAATAAATAAAAAAAATACAAAAAATTTGAAAAAGTCATGAAATTTCCGACACGAAATTCCAACTACATATGCATGTCTATCATGAACAGAATCCAAGGTTTCATTTTTCGGTACGCTGTCATTTACACGGTGTATAACTCATTCGATAATTCGAATTGACAATTATTAAGTTTTTTAATTAGGTATATCTAAATATGATCTAGGTCTTACAAATAAAACAAATGGCAGTTTTCGGATTAATTGATGTGGACGTAAAAGTTGCGTTTTTGAAATGTGAGTATCCGAAACCGGTGTGTTTGTATGAAAAGAGTAATTAATGTAAAGGAAGCTAAGTTGGTCTGGAAGGATCGTCTCACTTGACGCTCGATATTCGGCCTAACCCACAAGGGACTTGGCTTGAAGATGGAATGGCGTGTTATGAAATTGACGTACCTGAATGTCCGGAACACTTTTGGCTTCTTCACTAAAATTACGTCGTTCTGGTTTACCTGAAAAATGGATAACTTAACCATACTTGTACATAAATAAGCAGATAATAATAATATGTCACGACCCTCTTTAAACCGTGGTCTACCTACTGCGGACGGTAGAATAAGTTACCATCTTTTATACACTATTTTTTGACATAAGCCTCTCTGCCAGGCAGCTCGTAAGAGACGAATACGGGTTAAAATATAAGACAGTACTAACAAGGCCACTGGGGGTAGAGTGCTGTACAACTTACCCGAATAGGGATCCCCCGCCTTAGCTATTCCTGCCGCCATAATGACTCGGTACATTCCGATTCGGAGGGTAGAGCAGCCAGTAGACTTACAAAATAGACCTAATATCCCGGCCACAGCGATAACCTGAAACAACTATTGTGTATATAGAACACAGTTGTATCTAATCTTTAGGTGAGCCGTATGCTTGTTCGATGACCTCTCACATAAAAAATAATGGAATAACCCGGCCAAGGTACCAAGGCATCAAAATATCAGCAACGGTTGTCTCTTACCTTCAGGAGACAACAGATTGTTCGTAAACTGAAAACTTGAAAAATATTACAGTTTGTTCGTAATCTGAAAACTTGAGAAATATTTATATATTTTTTTAAAGAAAGTCAAAATTTCGCCCCAGTCAGAATTTGGACCTATAACCTTTCGTCTAAAGCCGACGAACGCTCTAACCATTTGAGCTACTGAAGACTCAAGTCCGTGATGAAATTTTTAATTCCTTTCGTACTAGTTATTTTTAACTCTCGACGTAAACCCAATTACTTTATAAGTTTCACGTGTCTGTGAGTGTTTGTCTGTGGTATTATAACTTTTAATCCGATGGACCGATTTCAATGCAGTTTTTTTATTTTAAATCTGACGTGATCAAAATGGTTCTTAGCTACATTCCATTAAGGTTTTATCTGGGGACATTTTATTTTTATAATTTACATTATTTAAATTACATTTTTTGCTGTGTATTACAGTTTACACCACAACAATTTACCGTCGAAGTTATAAATTACTAATTACTTACTTAAAAATAAAAATTACTTACCACCTTCCTTGTCCGACTCATGGTGAGTAATATGGTGTAGCGACGAGACTAAAGGAAATTTAAAATGAAATTTGGATTTTTCATGCGGCGAGTGTGGTGGTTTATCTGTTCCTAAATCGTTCATAGACCTGGGGAAAAAAAGAAGTAGTAATTTCTTAAAAATCGTAAACGTAAACTTAGATTTCGCAATATAACATAAAAAGTTTAAAGACATTCCAGACGGTTGTAAACACTCCTTCTAACAAAGGCAACCTTTGTTTCCATCTTCCAAATATTCTTAAATTTGGAAAATATACTGTCCAGTTTAATAACTAAGGCTTAAACTTAAAACCAATGTTTACAACCAGTACTTCCAACCGTCTAGAACCCTTACTACACTGGGGTAACCTGGATCCATTTTCTTACTCTCAGTTCTTTATCTTTCATCTTAGTTTCTAAGACGTTCATTACACGGTGAGTTTTGATGTCAGTTTTTCCACAATCACTGAATTACTTTTAAATGATGGTTAGCCAATATAATCATCTTTATACAAACATCTGTCACCTCTTATGATTTTAAACTTAAAACGTCGCTTATTATTAACATTTTTAATTATTTATACGGGATACTCACGATCTCTTTTTATTTTATTTGTCGATATTTCGGCCTAGTTGCTAAAGAAAATAAAAAGAGATCGTGAGTATCCCCTATAAATAATTAAAAATGTTAATCTGTCACCTCCTTACTCGTTAAATTATTCGTCAGTAACAACAGCGACTGTGGACAAACTAACCGAAAAACCTGCCATATAATTGAAGTCGTAATAGTCCAGGGTACAAACGTACCTCGTAGTTATTTCATTAGCCAACGCAACCGCAGTGTCTAGCGTTTTCTCATCGTGTGCAGACATCGGTTTCATTGTTCCTGTATTAAAACCTTTCTTCTTTTCGGTCTTGTTCAGCGTATGCGCCCTAAAATAATTTTCACGTATTACTTTAGTCATTAAACAAATATATATGAAAAAAAAACTAATGATCTGGATGATATGTGTAGAAACACTGTGCACCGTAAGGCGGTAAGTGTACATTATTATATGGATGGTAAAATACCATCCAAATCAAAAACCCAAAACCATCCAATACATTATCAAGCATTTCATTTTCTTTAACTTGATATGATTAAAAATTTTGTTCAACTTAGTTTTTAGTCTTTTAGTTTTTTGGATATTTAGTGGGTTCATTTGACTTGAGATAATGGGATTAAAAGTATCGTATGTACGTGTTTGGGTCAGAGTATATCCGTACACCAAATAATACAGTCTAATTAGTTATTGAAGAGCTAATCCTGAACAAACAACATTATCATAATTATACAGATTGTAAATCAGTGGAGTTAAAATTATCGAAAAAAATTGCAGGAATTGTATTATTTATTCTACGATATTTTGAGTCTAGGTGCTAGACTCGCTTTGCATAATTCTGTTTTTATCCTAACATTGCTGGAAGCTAGAGTTTGGTATGTCACGAAAAGCATGAAAGAAGGATAAATGCGGTTGAAATGAGGGAGCTACGGAAAATTTGTGGTGTAATGCTAACAGACAGCATTCGTAATAGTGAGATGCGAGTAAGAGTGAGATTGAATGAAAGTGTTAGTGTTAAAATGAAAAAGGGCGTGCTTAGCTTGTTCGTTCATGTAGAAAGACTGGCAGATATGATTGACAAAGCAGAAATACAACGCGCATGTAGAGGGATGTAGGTACCCAGGGAGACCAAGGTTGACATTCCACGACCAAATCGCTCGGATATTATCCGAGGTGTCAAGATTCACCGAAACCGACAATTTTATATGAATAGGGTAATTAATGTGGAGAAAGCCTGGCAGGTGGCAGGCATGCCAGAATCGTGAGAATTGGCGCTCGATACTTTTTCCGTACCCCGTAAGGGACTATCTGATTGTAGAATACATACGTATAATGTAGAATACATACATACAATACATGTGCATGTATGTATTCTATAATCAAGTAGCCTTTTAAAAACAGAAATATTTTTAATTACAAGGAAGCTGAGTCTGCACTTAAAGTTAATTACGAGCATAGGTTATAAAGGCACGCTTCTGAATTCTTAATTAATTTGTTTTCGCATCTTGGAATTACACTTTTGAAAATTAGCCAAGTGTTATTTAAATCTAGAAAGACTAGATATTCACTTAAACTCTTTAACATTTAGTGGGTACTAAATCAAAGTCCATAGTAAGCGAGTACATATATAAATCCCCGTGTTGGTCCGGGCTCCTTTGCAGAATAGACCATCTGCCTTTCTTGCCAGGCAGCTCGTAAAAGGCGAGCAAAGGCTTATCGTCGCTAACACCGTGACATCTGACTAGGTGGTAGAGTTTCGCAGCGACTCGCCCGGATTGGTACCACCGCCTTACCTATTCCTGCCGCCATAACGTCATGACGTGTTCCGGTCCGGAGGGTAAGGTAGCCGGTAAACTTACTTTTGCTCGAGGCCTAACATCCTGACCTCAGGTTGGCAACGCATCATTAACATCTTTGATGTCTCTAGGCGGCGTGA
Organism: Calephelis nemesis; assembly: GCA_002245505.1. Lineage (NCBI taxonomy): Eukaryota > Metazoa > Arthropoda > Insecta > Lepidoptera > Riodinidae > Calephelis > Calephelis nemesis. Next base: position 950,483 of record NJDD01000966.1, on the reverse strand, counting down.
ATTTCTTACCATCAGGAAATCCGCCTGCTTGTTTGCCTCCCTATAATATAAAAAAAAATAGCGAAATATATTTAATAAACATGCAGGTATAGAAGTACATATATATATATATATATCTATATAAGTGCCTGAACCACCAGAAATCAAACTCGAACCTCATCAACAGTCGGAGTTGTTAGGCGTGTTCGCTGAGAATCGACCAACAAGGAGGAGGAAAAGAGTAAAGAAATGTAACAAGATAAAAGAAAGGAGATTCTCGGTAGCTAATTAATAACAACATTACCACAGGTACAAACTTCGACCAAAGAATCACAAATTAATAGACAGGCCGTGTCTACATAAAGTGTCAAACATATGTCGAATTAGTCGAACCTACTCTTATAAGTTGGTGTAGTACGTAACTAAGTAAAATGAAATGGCTAAACAATTACTATTATTACTGTACTATATATAGTAATCCTAAAATATATATTACTGGGTGATAAATAGAAAACACCTGTCACATTGACTTTTTTAAATATTCAATTTCGCAAGTATTGCACGACGTCACAATGGTAGCCGTGACACTGCATTTGTTAAAAATAAATACAATATGGGCAGTTTCTAATAATTAACAAGTCAACTTATGCTTAAAATGTTATTGTTTTTCCTGGAGCTCTTCAGATACAATTCAAGCAGACGAGAGATAGTCATACTTCATAGATAACATAATGTAGCTGCATAAGATGCTTACTTTTATTTTGTCAACAGAGTTGTTTGATTCGAGTATGCACATGGGGCATTTTAATTGTTTTTGCCTCGTATTCCATCAAGCTTTATTGTTACTTAATTAGGTTAAAAATCCTGACTTATAGAACCTGAATAGACCTATTTAATAATTTATTTACGAAGGGTACAATACGGTGAGTCAATTATCTATTTCATTAAGAAGTAAAATGTTATAAAAAGTATCTTCACGTCCATATGCCCGAAGAGGTAGGCAGAGGCACAACCAGGGCACCCACGACTAGTCGAAGACACTAAGTCCCACAATGTGATAGGTGATAAGCCTATCGCCAACCGGGCACATTTCCAATCCCGAGCAACGTTTTTTTTGTTAAATTGTTAAGTTTTTGTAAAATGTTATAAAGTTAATCAAGCTGTGGTAATTCCGCTGAAACTTAACGCTAAAAACTCAAGGCGCGGTTTTCCCCCGCACTCGTAAACGCTGCGGGTGCGGATGAAAACCGCGCTTTCTATAAAATGAAGATTTATTTGCAAAAAGTAAGAGTACATTTTACGACGCGTTTTACACTCTTCAAAATGTATGAAATCGTGTTGGATAGTGTACATCGCATTTGCGGAGTGATTCATTATGGATGAGATATGACAGAAGATTAGGTTGAAACTAATGATTTTTCTGAAGATGAAAAAAAATATGAATAGGAGACAACAATGATAAAGTGATACGATATCAACGTATAAAAGTTTTATTGTGTGGTCACTGTGAATAGATGATAAAAAATATGGATTTGTTACCTATTGTATGAATATGAAGGAATTAGAAGAGAACAATAGGAAATTGCAATGCAGTATAGCAGCAATCCAATACCATAGGTCAGCCTTTTTACAGGGATTGTCATGAAAACAACAGCAAGCATGCTACGAGGGTGGGTGGTGTTGAGAACTGTCTTAATGAAGTGTGAGAAGTTTTTTTTTACAAATGAAGTGATGACAAAGCATCCACTTACCAGTGAAGGGCCTTCTGGAAAATCCAGTAAAGCTTTCTTTGAAACGAAGCGAAATCGCACATGAACAACTGATTAGGTTTTTGAAGTGAAAACTTTTTTAGAAGCGTTGTGCACTTTTTGTGATGGGTAAGTAATGTTCAACTCGCGTCAGATAACGTGACCTGATCGAAAATTCGTAAGACGGAGGGAAAGTAAAACCACTGCAGATTGTCGCCTCATTTCATAGTGTGATT
>NJDD01000966.1:898841-948499 GCA_002245505.1 Calephelis nemesis | reverse complement strand
ATCTTCTAGCTGGCACCTCACGCAACGCGCGTTATAAAAAATTTTCGGTGACAAAAAATTAATTAAATGAATATTACCACCTACTTTTTGTACTAACAATTAAATATATTGGTGCAAAATTATTACATTAATACAAAATACTTAAATTGCACAACGTTATTAATAAAGTTTTCACTTCTGTCTGCACTCTCAGAGAATGCAAGTTGAAATAGAAGTTATTTTTCCACGTGATTCTGGTCCGTTTTTTAGGCTCCATATTGAAGTAGGCTCCAACGATTCTGGATTTTTATCAATACTCAAAGGGAAATAATAGGACAGATTTCCTAACACTATTAAATAGTAAAAGTAGTAATAGTTCTGCCTAACTCAGGTTGGAATGTTATGTCCAAATACAGGTAAGTCGGAGCAGTATTGTCTCTATCATGTTTTATTGACACAATAAACCTATTTCTCTGGTGTCTAACATCTATGACGCTTGTGAGCAGCGAGGCTAACTTGGAGCTAGGTAGCTATCAAAGAAACCTGAACTAGTACGAAAAACCTTGATATTTAATTTTTGAACATTTTCTGTCACATGTCTTGGTTTTCTAAAACAATTAGTAGGTAGAAAATTAAAAATGCAGTATTATACGAAACAAATTATTATTCATAGAACTGTAAGTATATTGCAAAATGCTCTTAAGCAATAATTTTTTACACATGATGATGGAATACTGATGGAATAAAAACGCTTCCTCTAAAGACCTTTTTAAAAACTATACTTTCACTATAGCACTTATAAGAACTAGGAGGGAGGATAAACAAAAAAAGACCAGAAGTTTTGAATAGATACCACAAAAAAAATATAAATTTATTTTCATCCAACGCGAAATACAAGACGCATAGACGTTATGTAACCATACTATCGTAATACTAATACGTAAAAGAGTTGGAGGGGAGCGTCATTTCAACTTAGACGATTTATACGACATAGCATGACAAAGTTTTTAACGGACTATATAATATAACGAATGTTTATAAAAATAAATAACACTTTCATTGTAGCCTCACCTTCCTTTTATTAAAACTCCGGTTTATTATACACTGTATAATAAAAAATAGACCAAACGTATTTTTTTCTTAATCACAACAGAAGGTTCACCAATATACGGAAACACGCACTGGTACATTTATCACGTCCAACATATTTGTTTCTGTTCACTGTTTGTTGTCACTTGCCATTGTTGGCTTAATACCCGAAGACAGCACATTCCAGTTAGCTACATTTTTAAAGACAACGTTGAGGCCTTCCTTCTTCACTTTCACTTTATTAGAACGAACCCTAACCCAAATTTTGTTTTTATCTAAGTATATAAAATAGCAGACATAACCTTGGTGAATTCCTAAAAAACTACCCTCAAGCAGAGCTAACGACATTTTTTACTTGTTTTCACCTCAATTAAACCCAGTTTCCAATCGAGGTAGCTGACGCCTGGCAATTTCTTTTGAGTTTTGGTCTAGTTTCGAAATTGATAAAAAAAGGTGTTTAAAAAAAGACGATCGCATTAAACCTTACTAAAAAGTTTTGACAGCATTTGACATTTATCTTTGTATTGTCTCAGAATTTCCGAAACACAGTCGAACGGGACTAGCGACATCCTATTTCGTATGTATATTAGTTACGAACAGAAAAGCTGCTTATAATAAATTATGCAACTACTGCTCAAAGATAACGCAAAAATAAATGTATAAAATACTCAACATTTCTCCGCATTTTTAAATCATTGGGGATTTTAAATTTTCACAGATATGTTAAAATTACAACTGTAATAATTCGTAAGCAAAAAACCCGTGGAGTAATATCAAAAAAGCATAACAGCTGTCAAATATATTTACCTAACAGCGGCTTCGACCTCTGATTGACGATGTTTTATCTGTAATCAAAAAACACTTTTAAAAATGCACAGAAATACAATTTAGGTAAAAAAAATCATTAAATTTGCTACTAAACCTTTTACTGAGAATTAAAACACAAACTACATGAATATTAATCCTACACTATATAACTATATCACTACAGTAATTACAGAGTAATGAGTGTCAAACACACTTGTTGCAATGAGACTAGTTTAAATATATAACAATAAATTAACTAAAATAAACAATAGAGATAAAATTGAATTGTTAAATTTAAAATTTTACCAATTCATAAACATCTACTAACAACCATTAAAATTTATTTACCATTTGCCATTTCTGTGTTTAGGTTATCTCAGTTGGATTTTCTTAACAGAGTGATAAATAGTATAAACAGATTTAAAAACCTTATACGGTTTAAAATACAGTATATGACATAGAATTTGGTTGATGTTTATTTATTTTATTCAATAATTGATAAACCTAATAAGCTAGGTGGCCAAAATTTGTCCGCAGGACAATCCGCAGAACTGTCTGATAGTGCATTAATCCAGTTGTGTTTTGTTTTAAGATTTTTTGGTATAGTCGTTTTTAATATACTATTTTATATATTATTTTACGCTAAGAACTCATGGCGCGGTTTTACCCGCGATCGCGGCGGTTGCGGGCCCGCAGATTCCTTAGAGTGTAGATTTACATGCAAAAAGTAAGATCACATTTCACGACGCAATTTTCACCCGCAGCGCCTGCGGTTCCCGCGGCAGCGGTCGTCTGCCCGTTAACCGTGCGACCGGGCGCTCTGAGATCGCTTGGCGGGCGACCATTTTCTACTATTTGTAATTAAGGTTAAATAATCAGATTTAACCGCAAACGTCGGCCGCGCGATCATCAACCACCAAGTTTGCGGGCGATAATTTCAACCGCGACGGCTGTGGGACCGCAATACCGGTCTCTTGAGTTTTGAAATAAAATCGCAGAACAGCGACCGCCGCGGGCGCGTGTAAAATCGCTCTATGAGTTCTGTTTCTTAAAAGGCCGACGTAGCAGTGCACTTAAGTTTTAATTAAGTAAGAAGTCATTTGTAATAAATATCAACTCCTAACGAGTATTAAAAAATCGTAAACTGTCAAATAGCCCAAGTGTTTTGATTTGTTTGATCAAAGTAAAAAAAATATTGTGGTTGTTACTGTTATTATTTTTTTTTATTATAGTTTTTTATTATATGTACAGTAAAAACACTTCTATAGATATTTTTAAATACATTGTATTTGCTTGTGATTCCTTATCTGCTCTAAAAACGGATGACGTAGAAAAAAACAATTACAATAACAAAATTTCACTATAGTACACAATACACATGTCACAAAAGTGGCTAAAATGTTACAAATTCACACAAAAACAAAAAAAAATAAGTAGGTGTATTATTAATGTAAATTTTGCATTACCTATTAACGCTTTAGCATATACGTACCTTTCTAAATTATAAGTATACTTTTAGGTAATTTTTACTTAAAACTTAAGTCAACAAAAATTAGCTTTTACTAGTAACGAACACGAAAACAGGACTATTACAAATACAAATATGGAACCAAAACTAGATGGCGTTAATATAAAACTAGTTACCTATACACTCTTACCATATATCCATAGCTTGTTTTCAACCTGAATAAACCAAATTTTAAAAGTAAAACAATTAAATTATGAAACATTTATTTATATACATACATACATATAACGAATGTTTGTAAGATTTGATTATTTTTATTACAATCAACTCAGTTGCAAAAAAATCCAGTTTACTAACATCAAAACGAATTTCGAATATTATCGTCATTACGTCCTTTTTTATTGACGTAAAAAAGTAAGAAATTTTGTATAATACGCTTAATGATTGTACAATCTAAATTTTGATAGTATTAGTATCAGCGGAGTTATTCAGTATCTTATTAGTGATGATCACTGAGCAAAGTGTACATCAAATAACTGTCAAACGAAGTAGTTTGTATTTGCAATCTCAATTGTAAATTCTGTTGGTCACTGGAGATAGCAAATACAAAACACGTCATTTGACAGCTATTTGATGTACACTTTGCCTAATGATCATCACTAAAAATATACTGAAGAGCCCCGCTGAAGACGGTTATTAGTATAGAGAGCCACCAACTTATCTGTTCAGTAACAAAAATTAAAACTACAGTCGCCATTTGTGGCAATGCGTTTGCAAATACCCACTAATAACTAACAAATAAAAGTCTGATCTCCACTTCGTTTTTTTTTAAATATTAGTTTAAAACTGACGCTTTAGTGTAACAAAGTTATACTAATATGAACATAGAAATAGCTTAGGTTAGGTTAGGTTAATAGCTACCACGGACATTATGATGTTATTTAAAAACTATATACACTATCAACCTATCTGGGAGGTTAAAGCAGCAGCGGGTTTGTAAAAGGCGATCAAAGGCTTACTATCAATAAAACAATATTTTTGCCACCACAACGCCAGTGCTCACTATAGTTGTGCCTATGTTTAAAGTGTAGGGTAATTGGAAAAACTTACTTGTGCAGAAAGCCTTAAATTCAATCTTGAACATAGAATTCCCTACCACAATTACTTTTATAACGTTTAAATGGGTATACATAATACAACTTTTAGTTAACATGTGCCCAAAAAAAAGTATTTATGTCTAAGAGATATTTTTTATATCCTGGCAATGAAAGGCAAACCTGTATACGAATTTTTTGATTGGTACTAAATCCCAAATTTTAAAGAAAAAAACAGAAAAAGCGCGGTTTTTGTATCAACGGCAACAGAGTTAACAGCATGCTATGGTCGCCTCTTACGACCTGCCTGATAGGTAGCAAGTTAGCCTATATCTTTCAAAGGTGCCAAGAACCAACTAGTTTTTTTGGGAATTCATTACTACAATTCATTTAAATAAAATAAATATATTTGTCATTCACCCTGGTTTCTCGGTGAATTTCGTTAATAGCAACACTTAACGCCTCGTTAATGGCTCTGTCTAATGAACAGATATGTTGGTAGCACTGTACTTAAGACGCAACTGACAGTTTAAACTAACGTCCAGTGTAAAACAATACTTACTTCGTCATTTCTTCTATCATCCAGATTTCTGAACATTGATTCCATTTCATCTAGTAGACTTTGACTAAAATCTGTGTAGCCTTTCTGTAATTATATAACACCTTGTAAATATATTTTAAGGAGTAGTTGCTATACCGGCAAACTTCATTCGGTCCGCCCCGTGTTATATATTAAATTTTGAACTAAGTAGAATAAAAATATATACATTTAAAATCGGTTCTACATTGTTATAAGGGGTATAACAAATATGTATCTAAAGTTACATAGGGTAACTTTAGCACCTATAAACGATATGACATTTATTTTTTTACAATAAAAAAATTAAACACTTGTTGAACACATGATTTTCATAAACACTGAAATTGGATTCTCAACCAGTAACATGCTGCCACGTGATCCATGTGTTTAGACTGTGTTTAAAGAAACTGTGTTTAGTTAACTATGGTAAGACGTTATTGTTTAACAACAGCATAGCCTGAATCAAGAAATGATAATATCACTAAATTAAGATTTTTTTTTCAATTTTAGTAATTTAAAAATAAAATTAGTTTAATTAATATTAACGAAATTGTTTGAAAACAACCGAACTTACAATGCCCGGTTGTCAGTATTTCTGAACTAAAGGTAACTTTACTATGGCGAAATGATCGGATTGTCTCCTTTCAAAGGTCTATGTGCAATATTTATTTTGTTTAAATTTAGATTGTGTGTCTTCAAACTAGACCAAATATGTTTTGTACGAATATTCTGTGGAATAATATTACACAAATTAATCTTATTCCAAAGCTGTACAAGTGTTGTAGGTCTTAGCTAAATATTTCAATAGTTAAATAGATCAGACTCCGAAAAACACAACACACAAATGCTTGCCCCATTGGAAACTGAATCCGAGCCTTGTGATAAATTACTAAAATTCGTGATTATTTGAAGAGAGTAATTAAAGCACAGGAAGGTTATTCTGCAGAGATCGTGATACTCCTGCCTACCCCGCAAAGAGATTGGCGTGAATATATATTGTGGTCCGTATGAGATTTGCTTATGTTAATTACATTTTTTAATCTAACAACATTTTCATTTTTTTAAGACTCACCGCAATTCCTGGACTTTCTGGGCTGCACTCGGTTCTAGCACTTTCTGTTGCAATGCTTTCCTGAAAATAGCACTATTAATAATGTTTTTTTTTCTTTTTCATTATCTAATGTAATACTACCAAATATCCTTCCCAACTCAGTGTTCAAATTTTTAAATTTGTTCAGCACATCTAATAAAAGATATCTACACATAAAACCTGACACAAATGACTTGGTTGTCATGATTATGGTACGTTGTCTAATACGTTACAGATAATATTTTTTCCACATCTTACACATACATACATGAAATGAAGAATTCAGTCGTATGGAGTAAAACAAATGAAAAAACTAAAAGCTATCTAAGTCACGATTTCTTAGGGTGGATATCTTCTACTAGATGTCTACAAAATTTGAACACCTTCCATGAAGCACATATACTTTAGTCAAAAGAAGTAGATTAGTGTATGTAAGCACGTTGAGTTTTATTCGTATGAAAAGTAAGATGAATAATAAAAGAAAAATATTTAATTTGTAGGAATTAAAATATATCAGAATTTAGCTAATTTATTTTCTTCATTTCCATTGTCTTCTCTGTAGTATATAACATGAAAGAGATGAAGAAATATGGTATCGGCGAATTCACGAATTTCAATGATTACAGTATTGTAAATAACAATAATTCACAGATATTCAATTCACACATTCAGTCGTGCAGGTACACATAATAAATAAATATCGTTTTAATTTAAAAAAAAGTAAATATTTGAAATCATAACGATTTAAAGACAATTTTTTCAACTCAATTTTAAAAGTTTTGACTCCCAAAACACACTTCCATCACTGACGACAGACAACAGTACATAAAAGTTATTTAAAAATATTCACTCACCGTATCTGTATCTGATATTTCGTGGTATTCATGAACTTCGTCGTTTTTCGTCACATCCTCACTCTTATGCGAACGACCAAGAGTAGCACTTTTCACCTGAATATGTTAATTAATTGAATATTTAGATCAAGTGGTATCGTATAGTCAAATATGTATTTATTTTTACCGCTTGTTGGGTTTGGCTGATAGCTTTTAAATATCCGGACTTTTGGTTGGTATGGGTGTATATTAAATTTATTCTGGCATTATTTATTGGATTCTTTGATATACAAATATGATACAATTTGTTTACGTTGAGATTAGATTCAATTTGTGTCATTCGTCCAGAGTCATCTAATTATTTAAAACTTGTGACCTATTTGGCAACAAGTTTAAAAAACAATATTTTTGATTGAATGAACGCGTTATATACAATTATTAAAAGCAAAGCATCTTCACGCCCATATCCAAGACGGGGTAGGCAGAGGCACAACCAGGGCGCCCACGACTAGCCGAAGACACTAAGTCCCACAATCCTAATCCGGGAAAAACCCAATTTTGATTTGTTGTCCGACCCGGGATTCGAACCCGGGACCTCATGCAGTCAAGTCCAACAACAGAACCGCTAGATTAGAGCGATAACAATTATTCCTTAAAACAAAATTGTGAAATATGTTTACTACGATGATATAAAAAAGTCATCAGGTTTTAATATCTCCAAGTCAATTGACAACTTCAATACATAAAATCGTAAGTTTTCTTACCTTATTTAGTATGCTCTTGCTAGTCGTTGGTTCTGATAGTGATTTATGAGATTTTCTTAAGCTTTTTAGTTTTGAATCGCCATCTGGTAAAATAAAAACACAAACTGAAACTGCTGACGTGATGTGTGAAGTGGTAGTTTCGCAGCGACTCGCCCGTATTGGTAACACCACCTTATCTATTCCTGCCGCCATAACGTCAGTGCTTGCCGGTGACTTGTTCCCGTTCAGAAAATAAGATAGCCGGTAATCTTATATTTGCTCGAGGCTTAACATCCCGGCCTCAGATTGAACGCACCATTACCACCTCTGATGTGTCTAGGTAGCGTGGATTTTTTACCATCGGGAAATCCGCGTGCTTAAATCGTTCCAATACAATAAAAAAAATTAGATACAGAAATCATTTGAAAATTTAACCTAACAGTTGATTTAAAAGTTAGTGCAGCATGTATTATGTGCTAAAACAGCGAACAGGCACTCAGGTCCCCTTTTCCTTTTCGTTGTCCCCGAGTCAACCTTGGCCTATAGACAGTATAGATGTTGTAAGAGCGTCACTGTTCTAAGGAGGGGTTAGACCTATTGTACTATCTTACCTCCATAACGAAATATGCCAGTCATTATGGCGGCAGGTGGATAACTACCCATAAAAATTGCAAAATGGCATTCTATCACCAATGGTCTTATTGGCCCCTTTGATCTTACCCCCCTTCTGATGAGCTGCTTAGCAGAAAGGCAGATAGATGGTCTATTCTAAACAGAAGATCAACAGGTACAGTTTAAAAGAAAGGTAACTCTACCACCAATGATCTTTCAGGTACCCATTTAACCTTTGCTCACCTCTTGCGAGCCGCTTATCAGAGAAGTCTCTTCTAAGTAGATGACCCAGACTAAAATGGGGATTATAAGAAAGGTAACACATTTTATAACTATTTCAATAACACTTTATGGGCCAAAACACACAACCGCGTTGCCGTGCCGCGCCGCTAAAATTTTCGGTTTGCGTTGCGGCGTCATAGACGTGCTTCTGTCATGGACCATCGTGAGAAACTTATTACTTATTAAAAATATATTACAGTGTTTAAAATAAATAAATAGTGCTACTGCCGATTCTAGCGACGCGTCGCCGCAACACGATTATGTGTTTCGTCCCTAATATTGAAAGTAATACAACATACTTACAAGATAAATCAACCTCATCGCAATCTGTCTTTACTTTATTGGGACTTAACAAAGGGTATGGCGGGGTACACGTCGCTCCAGTCAAATGTGAAGGAGAGTTTGGATTGATTAATGGCACTTGTTCTAGGTCTTCTGATGGCTTATACGGTGTTACAACCTGGCGAGGTGGCTGTAATGATAAGGCTTTAAGAATTATATGAAATGAAAACTAGTAAAAAAGCGCATTTTCAAAAGGTACAGATATTAGTAGAGATATTAGCGTTGCCTATATAAGGTTGCAATGATGTCTTGCTACCTGAGCCTCTTAAATAGAATGTGAAAAAAAAAACAGCATCAGGTTGTGGCTGTAGTGATAGGTACTTCACTGGTACCAACACAGATGTTTAGTATATTATAACGAAAATGTCGTCAGTAAAAAGAAATAGGGTTTAAGTTCATAAGAAACGCATCTGCTGCAAGAAAAACTCTTTGTTTCATGCCTTATTTAAAGCGAAACCCACAGTGAGACAACGAATCGACATGTAAAAACTTTAACATATCTATACAAATATTATTGCCTTTTTTAAATTGATGTTTTTATTAACCTTATTTCTCATCTTCGGTTAGGAATTCCAAATTCAAATTTATACAGCTATTTCCACATGTATTTATGTTTCGTGAGCCATCATTCATCTGTATTTTTGCCTCGTTTAGTTTACAAAATGGAAAAATTTTAATAACGCGTTATCTACATGTAAGAGATTCACCTGGCACCAGTGCTGCGGAAACGTCTCGAAGGGTTACAATGAGTTTGGCGATCGTGACACAAAAGAAAACAAAGTGCGTTTTTTGTTCCAAGGTTTTCATTTTGGAAATTTCGACCAGCAAAACAAGCCCTATGGACCCACACACCTAACAGTGAAGATTTGAAAGCAATTGCGGAAACATATCCATCATAACCACTTACCAGTTAGCTGTTAATACTGTTTTAGTATGTAACTTTTACATTATGTAAGGACATAATAATTCGTTTTAAAATGTAGGTACCTACAGTTAAAAATACAGTTCAAAATATTTTAGACAATAACACGGTAGTAAATCAGTATAGCAGACCGTGTTTCAAAAAATATCGCCAATTAATGTGCATCTGGTACTTCTGGTAGTATTCGGCGAATGACAAAATAGTTCCAATTTTTGCCGCGCGCAGCCTTATCTGGCGAGCACTCTAGCAAACGATTCGTTAATTTGTCGAAAGGCAGTATCAGGGTTTACCAGAGGACAATTTTAAACTATGGTTAGTTTGGCAGTGAGACTCAACATCAGATGATAGATAGATAATGTGCTTAGGTTAAAATACTTTATTCCAACCACGTAATTATTTATAATAATTTGATTGTTAATATCAAATACTAGTTACCAGCGGTTGCCCCGTTGATGTGATTATTTTGTTAATGGTCTTAGTTATAAAAATATTAAAACCCAATTTACTTAAATACTGATTAAAGTCCACAGAAATCATCAAATGATAGATAGTCTTAGAATGATAATTTTATAAAGCTACCTTATAATATTTTTATAATTAACATTTAAATTTTAGGCATTATAGGAAAGTTAACCAGATTTATTAACATAAGCAATTAATGGGTATATTAGAAGCACAAAATTAGTACAAACACTTAAATAAATGTTTTAATATCGACAACATCAAAGAAACTCAAAATCTGTAAGTATGTTATAATCACAATATGATGTATACCCTTGTGTATACGTACAGTCTAAAAAGACCAGTAAATGTGTAAGATTAATATATTTTCGTATAATTTGTCTGCCACTTGGCATTATGATAAATACTAATGGTGCAGAACAAAGTTAAAATCAATAATAATTAATTAAGTCATTAACATTTGATATAAATTAATAAAGCCTTTGACAAATTAAACAACTTTATTTTAATTTTTCGCCACAAAATGAAATTAACAGAAAAATAAAGGGTTTGAAAAGTATTTATTTAACTTAATTCGTATTATGTTAAAGTTAATGTGTTAAGGGAGCGTGATACTTTGGAAAGAGGGACAGTGAAATATTTTTCACGAAAATCAATAGTTGGTTAAGAAATTTGGCAAAAATATTCCCATATCTTTGTTGTCGTCGATATAATGTAAGCAGGTTTAGTAACGTTAAAAACTGACGTTATAAAAAAAGGATTAACAAAAAAACGAAATGATAAAAAAATAAAAAAAAATGTGTAAATTACATGAATTGAAAGCGTTGATACTCACACATGTAGTGGGATTCAAGAATGATATGTCACCAAAGTATGCCCCATCTAAGCCAACATGTCCCGTATGCTTTACCTCGCCCTGTGGACTCGATATCATGCTCCGTTCAATTGTCCGTTTGTTGGTGAACGTGTGTCGTTTTGTATCCGACCTCAGCAGTGATGAGCGGATGGACCGTGATGAGTTACGTATTGGATGCGGTGATAAAGAACCGGACGTGAAAGCTCGCTATGAAAATAAAAAGAGTTTGTCCTAACGCTTGCAATATGGGTCTAGTTTTAATATCACCTCCCAAAACATTTATTTTTTAATTATCTTTCCAACAGATTTTACTATTTGCAATAATTTGTTTAAATTATTTTATAACATGCGATGAATCACTTAAAGAAGTAACTTTTAAAATTTTATTTAACAACTTCAATGTTAAAACATAGACCATAAAGATATGGCAGTTATATCTTTGATTTTCTTTGATTCATTCATCTTGCGTATGAATTAATTTGTGAAGATTTTTTAACAAGATATTTAAAAAGTCTTTGTTGTATATTAAATGCGCATATAACACTAAAACTTACAGGTAGTGGTATCACTCAATATGTGACCATATGTGTGATGTGACCACGAGCATTGCTTTGAAATAAAAAATAAAAAAATAATATTTATTTTATTTATTTTTTAATGTCGATGAATACGTAGATATTTTGATACTAATAAATTTGGTGACAATAAAACGAAACATTTGTTTTGCGGAACTAAACCGAAAATGTTTAATCAAAATCTGTTTAGGTAAATTTATAAATGGCCATTGCAGTGTTAACATAAAATATGGATGGACCCATATCAAAATTCATATAAGCAGATAAGAACAATAAAAATTCAATGAAGCAACATTTTCCCAATGAATTCAACATGCATATGAAATATTAGAACTCAATGAAAAAAAACATGTGTTATAATATCTTCTTAAGTTTTATATTAGTAACAACAGACATTTTATGACGTAAACGATTGTGTCGTTTTTGACTAAAACACATTTTGACTAAAGATGAATTACAAATTAAACTATTTACTCCTTTTATTTGTTAAATTATTTTTTTGAAAATACAAATATAAAATCTACTAGCTTGGCAAAAATGTGAAATTCTACTTTTACATATTAAAACAGGTACTCTGAAGCAAAAGTGAATTATAAAATTTATGTGCAGTATAAAAGATTGTATCGACTTTTATGACTGATACATTGTCTTACCCCATATTTCAGAAACGGTTTAGTTTGGTTGGGGTCAAAGAGGCCACACGCGCCGCCTGGCAATACGCCATACCATAAAGCAGATTGTGTATAACTCCTGAAAACACATCAATACTTAAAACTTGCTTCTTCAACCACAAATCATTATAAATGCAAAAATATGTATGTTTGTTTGTTTTCGTTACACCTTCAAGAAAAATCTGCTGAATAGATTTTCATGAAAATTGGCACACACATAAGGGTAACTTGAGTTAACACATAGTGTAGATTTTATCTATAAAAAAAAATCTGTGAGATCATTAACCACGCGGGCAGCAGCTAGTTGTATAAACAAACCTCAACTAAACACTGTAGTTTGTGTGCTCAACGTCTTGGCGAATTTATTTTTATGTATATTTGGTAAGGTTGTCCGACCGATAAAGGTTTGAAACTGAAACTTTCTGAAACTGAAAGATTTTTGGAGAAAGAAAATTGAAATGAGTTTAAGTACGTTTTTGTAGAATTTTCAGTTCGAATCGAGCAATGTTCGATTTCGGTTTCGAATGAAACCCTGTTTTGTTCGGAAACTATTGGTACCATTAGAATGAGCCATCAAGTGTATTCGTACAACTAATTGAAAAGAACGTTCCGCAAACGTTCAGCAAGTTACTTTTTTGTTTTTAGATAGCAAAATCAAGGTATTTCAATACAAACTTACTCTTTTCCTAATACGGTGATTACTTGTCCAGTTTTGTATTCAAGAAAATTACTTCGTCTTCCTTCATCAGTTTTTTTTAAATCAGCTATCGCTTGAACCTAAAAATAAATCAATATTTTATGTCTGACTTATTTTATTTAAGTATTATCTCTGATATTTTGATTCATTTTTTTATTTTATGAGATAGCGAACAAGCAGGCAGCTCACCTGATGGTAAAATTTTACAGTTCGCGTGAAGCTTAAATACGCCTTGTGCGAAGTTCATTCTGAGCTCTTACTATGTCAAGTTTACTATACTCGCTAAAGTCTCTGTCCCTTATTTGTATGAAAAATTTGAGTAGCGCCTCTATTGGCAACTAAGAGAAACACATACTTAGTCCAGTGTAGACTTCGACACGTAACTTACCAACTCATGGTAAAGGCGCTGCTGTCTGGCGCAGTCACAAACGAATGCAACAATTTTATTGAAAAGCGACTTTCGACGCCAGTTAAAATACATGATCTTTTTAGTATGTTTGTGGTTATATAACTGTTCAGTGTAATGATTACATAGCCTTTATATTGAATCATAAAGAAGACATTTACAAAAATTAAAAAGAGAAAGGCGTGCTCCGCTGGTTCGGTCATGTGGAAAGAATGTTAGATGAAAGATTGACAAAGCGTATATACAATGCCAATTTGGATGGATGTACCCGGGGAGACCTAGGTTGAAATTTCAGTTTTAGACCAGATCATTTGGATATTATCCGAGGGTGGGGTCACGAGTCTCCGAAACCGGCGAGTTTGTATGAAAAGGGTAGTGGATGTGGAGGAAGCCAGGCAGGTCTGCCAGGATCGTGAGGTTTGGCACTAATACACTCTGCTTATCTTGTAAAGGACTTGGCGTGATGATATGTATGTATTTATACATATGCAAGAAACTAAGAAAATCATTTCATATCCATCTAACACTTATTAAATATCCAAAGGGTTGTGTGTTTGTCAAAATACAAAGCACGTAAAAAGGTTTACGAAACTGTACCCAAGCAAAAGAGAGCACGCACGAGTAGAGCGAGAGCGGGGTACAACCACGGTAATATTATTTATACAGTATTCCAACTTCACATAAACGGACGACGCGCGAGCTATACCTACGCGTTAGGATCAGGGCAGGCACGCGGCATGCTACAGTCGCGAGTGTGCCGCAGTGACAAACGAACGGTGTGCTGCTTTTTAATCAGTAACTGCGCGAATTTTTACTTGAAATAAGTACACGTAAAGTCCGGTCGCCGAACAGAAAGAATTTCGTTCAATGACCTCTTTACCTACTGACAGTGGTTGCAAACGTGTTTGTAGATTACACTTCAATACAAGTTTATAATCTGAAATACTTATAAGAATACTTAAAATGAAAAGTATGATTATTGTGTATTCTACTATGTATTTAAAATATCATGTTGCATTTTATTGTGGCACCCATAAATAAATCATACCGATGTATTTTGATTTCAATGAGACAAAAGAAGCAGAAATCTTTTGTATTCCCTTTGAAATCAAATGTTTTTGTTATTTTAAGTTAAAAACTTGTCGGCATCGTTTGTTTTCGGTAGCTGATAGTTTGTGGCATCAACAATTCATACGATTTAAGAAGGTGCAAAATTGAATAAGGTATCCCGAAATTGAATGACATTCGTTATTTAAAAAATGAATAACAAAGTCATGATGAATCAAAGGACACGTGTTTTATAGAACAATTCTTACCATCCCAGGTAAAAGGTTTACAATCCCTTGCGGCCGCGGTCATTGAGTTCGTGCGAGCGAGATGCATAATATTTACGCGGGAGTGAGCGGGACAGGTATTAACAGGTTAATGTACGAAATTCTTTCTGCTCGGCGACCGGACTTTAGCTATTTAACGTGAGAAGTAGTAACGTGCTTTATATTCGAATGCGGATTTTTTATACACTCAAATATAATAATAAAGCACTTCGTACATCTCAGTCTAGGCGCAAACATTTTTCGGGCGCAAATTTATTAGACCTGTTTGTTATAAAGTCACATGTATGTGACTGTGAATCATAGTTTTTTAATTTAATCTGTCAATCCAAAAAAAACAACTTGCATTTTTATTGAACCTTTTCTATTTAATTCACAAAGTATTTTTTTAATCATATTAATATTTTAAATTGTTACTAAGTATCTGTGCTAATAAATAAAAAGTAATAAATTTACAATCTCAAAACTAGATAGAAACTCAAAGTAGGCAGATGAGACAGCCCAATCTTATGCTTACGCACCGCGTGGCTGTAGGCACTTATTTCAAGGACACGGCCGAGTTACAATACTGTATAGATAATATTACCATGGTACAACGCTTCCTCACTTCTCCGCACATATTCCCACAGATACCTCGAAATGACTTCTGCACAACTACTTCGGAAGCACATTTTAGTTTTGCGTGAACTATACCGACCAAGAAACTATCGCCTCTATATACAAATAATATAACAGGTATATTGGACACAGGCGAGCACTAACACCAGCGGCAGGAAGGTGGTTTGATTTCTTCTTTCTTACGTAAAATCAAATAAATAAACAAACATTTTCTGTACATTCGTAAAACAATATCGATAAAATTAAAATATGAATACATAAACAGCAATAATTAAAAGTGTACATACTTCTTCAGGTCGTATGACGTGTAGTTTGGGTCCTAATTCCTTAAACTTTGGTCTATCGTTTGGATCATGAGACCAACATTCCAGCATTAACGAATAGTAGGCGTCAGGACAACACCCCGGTCGTTCAAGCCGCTAAAATTCAAATAATTATATTAGTTTCATATATACCTATACATAAAAGAAAGTGGTGTTAGTTACACTATTAACTATTATTATTACCATTTATTTTCACTATCTCTTATTTCCTACGTTTGTACAGTTAACATAAAAAAAATAATATTGAAAATATAAACATAAAAAACAGGTTACCAAAAATGGTGGTCTTAGAACTAAACCGTCAGTGGTCAGGGCGACAGAGTGAGGAATCTCTGCACAATGCGTACCGTCCCCAAAATAGCTATTATTATTATTACTAGTTAACTCAAGAATTGGTGAACTGATTTGACTGAAAATTAAAGGAGAGGTAGCTTCGAACCAGGAGAAGAACATAGGATATTTTTGATCCTGTTCGATTGTGAGGAAACTGGGAGAAAGAACATTTTAATTTTTTCCATGCAAACTTAGCGGGTGGAACGAAGTTCGCCGTAAGAGCTAGTTTCATTTAAAATCCCGTGCCAATGTTTAGGATAAACTCCGAAACTACTGAAATGTTCTTTATAAAATTTCGTAAGTATACTAAGTTTAGAGATACTTTAAAAAACAGGATATTTTCATCCCAACATCCCAATGGATTCTGGAATGGAAAATGTAAATAATTTTATCACGCGACCAAGCCATAGAAGAGAAATGTGTAGAAAATAAAACGATAATAAACAACTTAAGTAAAAGAAAACTTACGCATAGTACAAATAGGAATTATTATATTAGTTAAGAGAAATAGATTATGCAACAGGATTTGTAAGGCCCTACACTTAGTCAGCCAGAAGAGCCACAAGCCGCACTCCCCAGTTCCATGACTATTATGAAATAAGTGCGCTCTAAAGTAAATGTCTTGAGCGACAAATCACTATTTTTAACACTATAACAGTAATTTGAAAAAAAACAACTGAAACGATTATCTTTTAGGTATAATACTTATCTATGTTTATGTTAAATCTGGTGTCGATATTTTCATAAACGAAGTAGACAGTTGGGTTTTGCTTTCAAAAAAGGGTTACCTTTTTTTCTATCAAGTAAAGTGAAGTGAATCGTGTTTTGGAAACAATATTGTGTATTTTTGTCACCAAGATCCATGATTATTTTGTATGAAAAAAACGTTATATTGCCGACGTATTGCCCTTTTAGCATACATTTAAAAGAAGGGGCGGAATATAACTCGTTAAATTTATCACTCCAATTAAAACATGAAAAAATGAAAGTGACTTTTGTTTTGGCATTTATTGCCAATATAAAGCTGAAGAAATGGCATTTTGTTGTATACAATTAAATTTTATTAACGAAATGGAATCCTATTACGTAGAAATACATACCTGAAAATTGGGAGCATCAATAGCCTCGAGTATCTGTTGCCCTGAGAATGCTGCCCAAGGCTGGAAACCGTATGTGAACATTTCCCACAAACATACTCCAAATGCCCACACATCACTCGCTGACGTGAAACGAAGATATAGTATACATTCTGGAGCACACCTGTATGTAAAACTCTATTTAAAAAAACTACACATGACATCACATAAATATATTTAAACATATTTAATGTTGTTTAGCTGGGAAAAACAAAATTAAAATTTTTGAAAAAATATACGATGGCTAAAATTTATTTTAAATTAATAAAATAGTAGCCTGACATGTTCAGACCTGACGCCGTTTGACGCCAGACTTTTTACTTCTTGAGGCCAGAATTTCGATTGGGGAAGAGGAGGATACCTCATCATTTATCATCGAGGAGGTGGACTAGATATGCTAAAAGATCACATGACATATAAACGGCCCTCAACGACTTGCTATTCAAAGAATGGAATACGTTACTGATATGTATGAGAATTCAAAAAATGCTTACCAAGCAACAGGCAACTTGAGATTCACATTATAGTTCGTCTGGTAATAGTCTTTTCCAACCCCCAGGGCTCGAGATAGACCGAAATCAGATATTTTCACCCTATTCTTGTTAAAAACTAAAATATTTCTTGCCGCTAAATCTCTGAAAAAAAGTAGTAGACGTCGAAATTTCCAATAGGTAAGAATTAAGGTTACCTCTAAACATAATACGTTGTAGCCAGAAGGTGATTTCTAACTCTAAGGCAAACAAATTCAGCGAACACCTTAGATTCCAAACTAAACACGAAAATGGGGAACAGTGACATTATAGTGGCAGAAGTAATAAGTAATTACTTACTGTGCTATTCTATGTACATTGTTTAGCCATAGCAATATGAAATCAATTACGGTGGCAGTGTTTTCAAAATATTACGACTTGGGGACCTTCAAGATATGAGCTTTTTTTGTAAAAGAACGGCAACGTAACCCTGAGATCCCTAGTATAACAGCTGCTTGTGAATGGCGATGCTCACTTAAGTATACCAGTGGTATAAAGTATACCCCAGATTGTATATTATGAAGTATTGAACTTTAAAATATAAAGGGTAAAATATAAGAGTGACTCCGTAAGTACTAGCAACAAATAAATACTATTTTTTTTGTACGAAATTCCCAATTTCTTTCTTTACTTCAAATTGTGTCTGATTGTCAATAATTAACTCTAATAACTATTAAATTCAATTGATTAATTCATAATTACATAATTAAGTTCAGATAATTTCAAAGAAAAATTAAAAGCGGTTGTCTGTAAAGTCGGTTTACTGACGATAGTTGAACGTGACCACGTCATAACAACGGAAGCCAATTGTGCCTCTCTGTCGCTCGTTCCGCGCTCTCGCTCGCACTTGAAGCCTTAAATGGAACGCCTCAGAGCGAGGTAACGGCGCACAAGTCATGTTTTTGGTGCGTGCAGCCGGCTCCATTGAATTTTAAGACGTTGTCACGTCAAAAACAAGCAATATATTCCGAATACTATTTTGTTTCACCACTAAACAAAAACTAAATCACGTGACGTGATTATCGACGTTACTACAACTTGACGTGAGGTCAAAACTCGCCACGCTCGCGTTGCTCGCTTTACAATGCTTAGCGAAAAAAATAAACCATTAACTCGTATTTTGAAGTTTTCACAGAGAATAATGTAAATGTGATGTAATCAATAAAATAATTGGTAATATGATAGAATTTTAACCACATTATAATGAAGGTATCCGTAAAAAAATGTGGAACAATACCTATGTATCAGTCTTTTGTTTTCCAAGTAAGTCATGCCATCACAGATCTGTTCAGCAAACTCGCACAAGTTGGGAACTGGAAAGTTGCTTCGGAATGTAATCTCGCGTAGGCACTCAAGTAGTGATCGCAGGGGTGCCAATTCAGTTACCTACAACAAATACATTCTATGTATATACTCATAAAATTTATATTTTTTAATGACCCCCATAAAAATGGACAAGCCGTTATGTAGCTCAGAATCATTTTGATCGAGTCGGATACGCACAAATACATCACACTTCTCTTATCTAGTGAGGGTTAAATAAACAGACTTTTATACACACTAGTACTTGTCCATTCGCGTTAAGAAAATAGTGACGTCATCAAAGTAGCGCTTTCAGTAGGCACATTCTACAGTGGAACTCATTCATTCGAGTTAAGACCAAAGACGACTTAATTCGGGCAAATACCTACATTTAAATAAATTGCCGAAGTTTCAATAAGTTTAATGACGTCACTACATCCTTAACGCGAAATAATTATATTAACCGCATCTGTGGTCTAACGGTCTGGCGTCCGACTTGACTTCTTGAGGTACCGGTTCGATCCCCGTTCCGGGCAACAAAAAACTAGAAAATGTGTGGTTTTCAGTTTTCTAATAAAAATGAAGTTACCCGGAAAAAGATATGTACTCGGTAGGCGACAGGCTTGCCATAGGCGGCATTTGTGGGACTTAGTGTCTTCGGCTAAAGTGGGTGCCATGGTTGTGCCTCTGTATACTTCTTCGGAGATATGGGCGTAAATACACTTTTAACTCCAGTTTAGCAATAAATAATGTTACTTGAAATTTATAAATTTCAATTAACAAACTCAAAGACAGCTTACAAAACTTATTAGCCTAATGGA
Organism: Calephelis nemesis; assembly: GCA_002245505.1. NCBI lineage: Eukaryota > Metazoa > Arthropoda > Insecta > Lepidoptera > Riodinidae > Calephelis > Calephelis nemesis. The sequence continues at coordinate 928,597 of NJDD01000966.1, read as the reverse complement.
TGTAAGAGTAACCAGCTATCAAAGTAAACCTCAACTAATTTAATAAAGCCTGCGAATTAATTAAAAATTACTAATTTACACAAGGTTATCAATATTATTATAAATATATTATCAATAAAATACAATTTTATTTATACCATTTATAAAAATATAAAAAATACAAGTAACGCACAGGAGTATCTAGAATTAAAATAAAAAATGTTACTTCAAATTCTTGTGCGTTTAACAAATTACGTTTTGTTTTTAAACAGATAATAACATTTTGTTTTTTGTTAACAGTATGTGTCTTCACTGACTTATAAAATGTATCAAAAAATCGCTGGAGCATGGAGCCATATTGTTTGGCTTGTAAGTATGCTATGATTTTTTGATCAATTTACATTTTGTATATATTAAGTGCCTTATAAGATTTAAGAGCGCGATACATAAGGTTTCAGGTTATAAAGTCAAACAGTACTTTATATTTAAAGTCTATAATATCCTTTATTCTATTTCTATACATAGTATCTTCACGCTTATATCCCCGAAGTGTGAAGCAGAGGCTCAACCAGGGCACCCACGTTTTATCGAAGATACTGTTCCACTATGTGATAAGTGGCAAGTCTATCTCCAGCTGGGCACATAACCAATCCCGGGCAACGTTGTTTGTATTAGAAAATTGAAAAATAAACACATTTGTGTTACATGACCCAGAAGATCGAAATCGGGATCACTAAAAGTCAAGTCCAACAACCGAACTCCGCTGGACCTAAGAGGCGACTGTTTTCACTTTATTAAAATTTTACATTATTATGGTCTAGCGGTCCAGTGTTGGACTTGACTTCATGAGGTCCCAGGTTCGATGCAACTGCAACCTGGGTCGGGCAACAAAAAAAAATGCGGTTTTTTCCTATTTTCTAATGACTAGTCCTGGCTGCCCTGGTTGTGCCCCTGCCTACCTCTTCAGAGATATGGGCGTGAAGATACTTTATATTACATTATTTCTATCAACATTTTCCTATTCCCCTATTCACAAATGTTTCCAAAATAAGTTACTAATAGTTATGTTCACCAATTACATCTAGCATACAATTTGTATTTTTAAACGAAACAATTTCATTAAACATAACATTACAAACTTGTCGCCTCTGTGGTCTAGCAGTTCAGTTATTGGACTTGACTGCTTGAGGTCCCGGGTTCGAATCCCGGGTCGGGAAACAAAAATTTTCTATATTATATTCTAATTTTCTAATTAAAAAAAGTTGCTCGGGATTGGAAATGTGCCCGGTTGGCGATAGGCTTGCCACCTATCACATTTAGGAAATTAGTGTCTTCGGCTAGTCGTGGGTGCCCTGGTTGTGCCTCTGCCTACCTCTTCGGGGATATGGGCGTGAAGATACTTCCTTACTTACTTTTACAAACTAATTTTATAATTTTCAATTTCCAATATAAAAATAAAATTCTACTACAAGTGTAAACGAGTAATCGGCCAAAACTGTTTTATATGTAAAACTATTATTTTTAGGTAACTAACCTAACTATACAAAAATCTGAAGTTGTAAATAAGCATAATTTCTTCAAATGTGAAAATACAACGTCATAGGAAACTAGTACATACTTCATAAACAAAAAAGATTTGAATGTTAGTTTGATTTAAAAAAGGCTTCGAAACTTTCGGAATACTTTGAATTTTTTACCATTACAATTGTATATTATCCCTGAGACTAAACAAATATTCGCCGTTGCTAAGCTGGGACGGCCAACAAATATTTTAAAATTTATATAACTGGACAAAATTATACCATAATTTATACCTAATATGCAGAATACAATGTGCGTCTATAATAGTACTATTTAAATTATGCGTTTCGGTTATGTTCGTCAAGCTTCGGAAATCCGAATGTATTTGATAGATATCTATGCAGAGTTGTTATTGCATAATTTAAAAAAAGAGTAAAAAGTGGAAAGCCGAAGCGCATAATTTGAATAGTAGTACCCGTGTTGGTCCGAGCTCCTTTGTAGAATAGACCATATGGTTTCCTGCCAGGCAATTTCTTACCATCAGGAAATCCGTCTGCTTATTTGCCTTCCAACATAAATTTGTGGCATGGGTGTAAACTATCATTAAGAATTAACATTTAATCCACCATTAAGACACAATTTTTTTTTGAACAACTGACGTTTCTGAGTACAGTCGTTACACAACGTTACCAATACATAGAAATACGTATAATATAAATACTGTGATAAACTTAAAAAACACCCAAACTTAGAAATACACACGTTTATCACACAAGTGCCTGACTGATCCTGCCATCCTGACCATTTGAACAATTAGGTATTTAAAACATTTTAATTTACTTACCAACATTAAGGAGTCCAGATGTAGAACAACCCCATATAGCCTTACAATATTCGGATGTTCAATGCTGTGCATCACAGCCGCCTCTTTGAGGAACTCTGGTGAGTTTGACGTCATTTTCTCATTTCCTAGACACTTTATAGCTACTTGCAGCTGAAAAATTAAATTAAGTTAATTAATATTAGAAATTAAATGAAGTTAATTAATATTAATAATTAAATGAAGTTAATTAATATTAAACATTAAATTAGTATTAAAGTATTATAAATTAGGGCCAATTAGCGATAGATTCGCCACCTATCACCATAGGATTATAATATTTCCTTATCACATTGTAGGACAAAATAATTTCAGCTTATCTATGGTACAACCAAGGTATTGTTCGTGTTTACCGGAATATCGGCTCACTGATCCTGTAATTTAGCTTCTTGGCTTCCCGTACTAAGGCCAGATTTCCACTACATTTCAAACTATATAATATGCAAGTTAATTTTTTAATAGTTGCCTCTTTACATTTCGAGAGCGGTGTTTAGGTGCAGTCTAATCACATGAAATACGTATTCTTTTCATTTTTTCCTTTACTTTTATGAATGATTAGATTTAAATAAATACATATATTCATTCAATTCCACATTTACGCAGGTTGCGACTGTGATATATTTAAATTTATGGAGGATTTGTATTTATCATATTTTTCTTACACTGTATTATATCATCCTGATGCAAGGTACATACATTTAAAGTTCACAGTTGAGGTTGAAGGTGACACAGTAGATAATCGTAATATATTGCCGATAGACATGAAAGGAAAATTCAACTAAAAAATAAGTGAACTATACTGCATTATGAAAATGTAAGGTCTTTCCAAAATAGGTGTCAACATTTTCAGACGTTGGTGGTAATTCTGATAAGCACCAACTAAACTCATTTTAGGTGTATGTTAACTTTAAAAAAAAATGGAACATTTTAGACAGATCAGATTAGTCCAGAGATGTCATCTTGCTAATTTTTAATTAAAATTTACCGAGGAATAGGTATAAAGTTTTTAGAAATGTCATGACTACCCTAACAATAAACTTGTGTTGTCTCTTTCTATTATTTCAAAACTCACGAGTCCGGTAATTTGTGCGGTCACAAAGCTGCCGCCGTCGAAATCTTCAAACTCAAACTCAAACTTGTACAATTCTACCTTCGCGGCAAACGACCGGTGATAACGGCGGACGCTGCTGATGTAAAAGGCGTCATGAAATGACAAATGTGTTCTTACTTTTTGGATATAAATCCACATTCTACAGAAGCCGCGGGGCCGCAACCGCCGCGGGCGCGGGTTAAAACCGCTCCGTGAGGTCTTAGTCTAAAATGACTTGGTTTATGAAGAGTTACATATTATTTCTCATACAACACTTGTGCTTTTTCAAAATACTACAGGTAGAAAGAAAAGAAGGAATATGTTTTGTTGCAGTAGCATAAATTTTAAATAAGCTAATACAATAAACCAAACTCTACCAACATATTCTACAAAACCTTATGTGCAACATACATATTTTATATTGTACTAGCTGTTGTCCGCGACTCACACTCATGTTAAAGTAACTTTTTGTGGTTAGCGATGGGAATAAAATGTTTTTAACCAATAAAAGCCCATTTTTATTATATTGAAAGGCAAACAAGCAGACGGTTTTCTCTATAGTAAGAAATTCAAGCCACCTAGAGTTTTTTTAGCTATCCTAAATGTTGCCGGACTATAAGCTACACAGTATTTATATAATACGTATTTCATACTCGATACTTTCAGCCTAACCCGCGACTTAGTGTGAACATAAATATGTTTTGATAATATCAATACATCTATCTAATGGTGGCTCCACACATGGCCACTCGATGTTCGTTTCATTACCAAAATATTCAACATACGGTCCAATATGCAATACAATAATAGACAGTATGTGGCCACATATGGAAATAAATATCATAAAATATACATTATTTTTTGTTACCAAAAAGTTAATTTACTGTAATAAGTCAAAAATAATAAAGCACTACATCAGTCATCACTACATAGTAAAAAACAAAGTCGCTTCCTTTGTCCCTATGTCCCTTTGTATGCTTAGTCTTTAAAAATACAAAACGGATTTTGATGCGGATTTTTTAATAGATAAAGTGATTGAGGTGGAATGTTTATATGTATATTTGCAAAGCCGGGGCGGGCCGCTAGTACCAAATAAATCCAATTTATTTGTGGGTTTGTTTATTCTCTCTTTGGATGTGCCTGATACCGACAGAAGTTCTGTAATCTGTATATGTATGGCTATCTATATATCTGTATGTAAGGTAAATATAGCCAACTATATTTACCATAGAGCAATCAACATGAAATTTAGTTGTGAAATACACAAACACACAATAGCCGAGTGTGGAGCCAGCATAAGAGTTCTCAATTATAACATTGTTTTGCCTCGTCTGTACTTCTCAGCAATCTACGACAATTATAATACCTGGCATTGTTTATGTTTTGTATTAAATTTCAATAGAGATAAGCATATTTTAGCATAGGCAGTACTTTGTTTGACACAGTTAAACTATTTTCAACCGACTTCAAATCGGATTGTAATTTCGTTTTCAAACGTGTTAGAAAAAGGAGGAGTTATGTTCGACTCTCATAATTTATCGTTAATCGATTTCGCCGTCATTTCCGACCCGATTTTTTTTTATTTTTATTTCAAAGAGCGTACTTCCTAGGTTGTACCGTTGTTAATGTATTTCCAGGGCATTCGAGAAAGATATTTAATTTTTATGTACGTAAATGATTTAAGTCGTTTTTTTGTTTTATTGCACTTAAAATATGATAAACAATATTGCTAAGCTCTTAATTAAATTAATCAACGAAAACCTATAAGAAGAAATGTCTATCTGTCTATATATCTTGTGCACGATAGAGTATTTATGTTTTTTGATACAGAGTAGTCATTCAACTTCTTTGATTTAAAAAATGATTAGATACTATTTGAATGAATGTTTTTGTATGTTACTTTTGAGTTTCGCGATTACTTCGCCAATTATAATCGATTTTGATTTTTTGTGGGGTCTTTTATATTGCAGCGATGTTAAGAAAATACACTTCATTAAACATAACTGAAACTGTTCCAGTTTTGAAATTGATTAGTTTACATTTTTTTTCTTAGCTAATGTTTTTATTTTATTTCCACATAAAGTATAAAAATCACATTTAAGACCATCCTTGGTAAATAGTCCGCCGTATTTGATTTAAAATGTTATTATATTGCTAATTTACAAAACGTGTATGCAATTAATATTTACGTGCCTACTTTTATTTATTTATTTTTAGTTACCTTAGCGTTCTTTTTTGCCTTTAACCTTGATTTTTTTTGGAAAAAAGTTTAAAAATTATTAAGAAAACATATAACACTAATTATTTAGGTTTTTTTTTACATAGAAGGCAAATGAGCAAGTGATATATATACCAATTAAAGTACTGATGTACTGAAGTAGTGACAGATCGAAATCTATAGCGCTTTTATTCTAGAAATTATATTCCGTTAGTTACCGGCAGACGCGCTGTTCAAAGTTTTCATACAAAGAATTTATGAGGGACGCTTCCGAGTACAGTAACCTAAATCTCATGGTTAGGGCACAGAAGTCTAGGTTAGGCAGGTCAAGGGACATTTAAATAAGTTATCAGCTACATTATGCCATACACATGTTTAAAGTATTGGTCCGGGCTCCTTTGCAGAATAGACTATGTGCCTTCCTGCCAGGCAGCTCGTAAAAGGCGAGCATAGGCTTACCGTCACTAACACCGAGATATCTAACTAGGTGGTAGAGTTTCGTAGCGACTCACCCGGATTAGTACCACCGCCTTACTATTATACGCTATTCCTGCCGCCATAACGTCATGACGTGTTCCGGTTCGGAGGGTAAGGTAGCCGTTAAACTTACTTTTGCTCGACGCCTAACATCCCGGCCTCGGGTTGGCAATGCACCATTACCGCCTTTCGTGTGTCTAGGCGGCATGAATTTCTTTTCATCAGGGAATCCGTCTGCTTGTTTGCCTTCCAATATCATAAAAAAAACTTACTCTTTGATTTCCCGTGGTCCATGTACCTTGTTGTACCACACCAAACTGTCCCATGCCCAGCTCCTTATTTATAGTAATATCTTCAATTGATATTATGTGTTTCGTTGGTACCTTCACATTGTTTTCAGCAAGAGACTGAAAATCTATTGGTATAGCTACAGTTCCTTGATTAAACTGAAACACAAAATTAAAAAAAAATACTGTCACACCTAAATTACACAAGCTCAAGAAAAACAATAATTCCGCAAAAAAACTGTAGAAATGCAAAAAACCGACTTCGATTTCAGCGAGGTAATCATATACGTACACAAAAGTTAAGAACTTTCCTCACTCAACCTTACATTTCAATAAATTAATCATCTACGTACACAAAAACAAGTATTTTCACGATTACCCTTTGATTCCATCACCTGATCCAGACTTGGTGGCAATAGGACCACTTTGAAAGCACGCTATTTCACATGAAAATATTTTTTACAATCGGTTCGGAAATGATGGAAAAATCGATTATAATATATAAGTAATATAAATCTATATAAAAATATCTAGGAGTCATACACCTCGTTCTCATCGTTTTCTCTAATTCAGTAAAAAAAATACGAGAAGCGAGTTTATAACTAACAAAATACATCTTACATCTAACCTAGCAATAAAATAAAATATATTGACCCAAAGGAGTACCTAATCGTTTTATAGCAATTTCCAATTTGTAAAGAAAAGGTGACCTTTATTGTGAGTCGCGTGATTATAATGGTATATCCAACATTAGATACGGGTCTGCTCTTAGCTTTACTTTTGTAGATCGCTTTCATTTTGCTATTAGTCTCGGGTTCCATTCCCGAAAAAGGCAAACATATGCGTGATATAGATGTATGCATTTCTGAGTCTGGGTGTATTTATTGAACTTATTTTGGTTTTTAAGTACTTTTTAGGTATCTTCGACTAAAAGCCATAACATAAGAATACATAATTTGCTTACTTTGGCGTTAGATTCAACTTGTGTAATGCCAGTACATAGTAGTTTTAAAGAAAGCCTTGTTGGTTTAGGGGATTGCGTACACGAGTAATGCCACCAACCTATCGCAAAATTTTCTATGGTAGGCAATTGAGTGGTTTAGATCTAGATCGCCTCTGTGGTCTAGCGGTCCAAGTGTTGGACTTGACTTCATGAGGTCCCGGGTTCGAATCCCGGGTAGGACAGCAAAAAGAAAATGTGGTACATATTTACAATTTTCTAATAAAAAAAAATGTTGCTCGGGATTGGTTATGTACCCGGTTGGCGATAGGCTTGTCACAGCCACATTGTGGGACTAAGTAATGTCTTCGGCTAGTCGTGAGTACCCTGGTTGTGCCTCTATCTATGACTTCACGGATATGGGCGTGAAGATATTCAATTTACATCTAGATAATTCAAACGTAGCTCAAAAGACAGTGACCGGTGAAAATCAACAGGAAAGCCAAACTTGTAATGGGCGTTTAATAGTTAAAAAAAACCTTTAATAACATTCAGGACGAACAGCGCATGAAAGATTAAGCATATAAAATTTCACTTAAAGAATATCAAGGTAAGATCCCCGAAACCAATTACTTATATAGTACTGAGGCAAACCTTTACATAAAATTATATTAGGTACATAATACTCTAAGCTCAGTAAAAAATACGATAAACCGACATTCAAAAAGTCCCAATTTTTGCGAAAGGTATGTTATAGCTCATAATTCCGAGATGGTCTCACATATATTAGATTATTATTTGACGATTGGTTTTAGAGTTTGTACTTTGACGATGTATGTGAGATTATGATGTGTATGAAAAATGTATGTAATAGTTAAGTCGGATCGTTATAATAATCGTTTCCTAACTTCCCAAAACTGCGAGTATAAAAATCGGTTTGTTATTGACCAAGTAGCTGGGTAACATACAAACAAAAAATTAGTAACCACCTTTTTGGACTCGGTTAAAAACGAATCTCTATTTTCCTTGCTCGACACCAGGTGGACCAATTTCAATAATATTTTTTAGTTGTGTTTATTATTGACAGGAGCAGATCAACTTTATTTTAATTCAATATACAAAGTCGATAGGAGACATCTGTCTGTCGGATCAGATATCAAAGCGATTTGATCCTGAAATGTATGCTAGATAGCGTTTATTAATTCTTCATTTTTAATTAGCCTACGACAGAAAATGAGATGTGTTATAAGTTTGACGCGGTTGTGTGTGTTTGTGGCATCATAATGTTTAAACAGATAGATTTAGATAGATTTTTTTTGTTTGAAAGCTTACATAATCGAGATAGTTTTTAGCTACATTAGATGACGGTTTTGGAGGGGGTCATTTTTTATTTTAGTCATTGTGAATGACATATAATCACCAAAACACGTTTATATCATTACTGTTATAAATGTGGAACAGACGATGCATGTGTTTACGCTGGTTTTACAGCTGTGCGGGAGATCCGTACTTTGCAAATATTTGAGTCGCCAACAACTTAGTCACTGCTCAGAAAATGTTTAGTGTAAAGGAATACGTTTATACTATGGTCTAAGATCCGAACGTAGGTCGACATTCACCGAGCTAATAAAAGAATGAAACATATTTTGTAGTAATTGTAGAATATTATAAGATTTATTAAGAATGGATTGCCTAATCAAATTCTGCAAAATATTTTTTCATTAAACTTGCAATTTTAGTATAACAAGAAAATTAAATCCTGACTTTAAACATGATGTATAGAATGTACAGAAGTCGGGTTATCTGTTATTTATCAAGGTTGCCAGGTATGAACAAGTATGTCTTAGTAGTTACTTACACGAATTTGGTTAATCTAAAAAAAATTTTCTGGCTAAGCCCTCTGCTCGCCCACTAGGCCGGTGACGTTGTAGAAGTCTCTCGATGTACACAACAGTAGTCATTACGAAAAACTGTTTTATTGCAAACATGTTTGTCTAACAGAAATCGGAATAATCAAAAATAATTTTTTAAAACATTTTATCCAGGATTTTTGTGGCAACCCATTTTTAATATAATTTCTAATATACGCCATTTATTTTAAACTATATTTCATTCTATTATTATCAGCTCAGTGTAGGTCAATGTAGTTTTGGATCTTTTACTACTAGCAGCGTAGTAACGAAATGAGCGGGAAACACTTACAAGACGATGAAATACCGTTTCACCGCATTGTCATTTAGTTTATAACCGACTTTTGAAAAAAGAAGAGGATTACATGCTTGACTCCCATATATTTTTTAAGTATATTAATCGATTTATCAGTCATTTCTGAACAGATTTTAAAGGATACTAGCTGTTACACGCGACTTCGCCCGCAATAAATTGTGATGAAGGCTATCCTATCTTTTATGTTAGGTTAAACTGCACACGGTGTGTAAATTTCATTGAAATCGCTTCAGTAGTTTTGGAGTTTATTGGCAACATACATAGTGACATAAGATTTTTATATAAAAGGATATTTTATTGAAATATTGTACTTCCGAGGTACATTGTAGCCAAGTCTGGCTCTGAGGATGGAATCCTAAGGAAATAGAGGCAAATACTCAATTTCTGTGTACATAGATGACTGACTTATTGAAATCGAAGTGGATTTCTTACAGTCCTACGTCGTTTAAATTATTATGAAGGCTGTCCACAAGTACCCTGCATCTTATATTATACTAGCTACTTGTTTCGATTCGCTAGGATGGTAATTCTTTTGATCATAAATTGACATGTAAGTTATCCTATCTTTCAAGTTGGATCAAACTGCACATGGTGTGCAAATTTGATTGAAATCGGTTAAGTAGTTTAGGAATCCATTGCGGACAAACAAAGTGACACGTAATTTACATATATTAAGATATGTCACAATGTTAGTTACCGTATTCCTACGAAACGGCTTTACCGATTTTCAGCAAATTTTATATGAATAGTCAGTAAGTCTGAGAATCGGCTACTACCTATTTGTACCCCTAATTGATAAGGGTGACTCTCCCTAATTTTTTTCACTAAAATCACTTTAAAAAATAGCAGAACAACGTCTGCCGGGTCTGCCAGTACAACTATAAAAATGCGTAATATCATAATATGGTATTAGAATCGTTCACCGCCCCCGTGTTAGTTCCCTGTGTAGAATATACCGTCTGCCTCCCTGCCTAATATCTAAAAGCGAAGGTCGGAACATAGTTTAACTTGCCCAGGGATTTACCAACTTACCTACTCCTGTCGCCATATTAAGACGGAGATATTCGTGTTCTGACACAAAGGAAACGCGGTAGAGTTCCACATAAGACCTAACAATTCAGCAACAAGACGAGGACGCAACTATAAACTATGACTTTTATCAGTCACAGTAAATAAATTAAAGACTTTTTTAACCGACTTCCAAACGGTGAAGTTTGTCAATTCAACTTTACGTTATTTTTTCATGTTTTTAAGCAGATTTTTTCAAGGAATGGATGACAAACGAGCAAATGGTTCACGTGATGGAAATTGACCCCCACTCCCCACGAACAGCTGTAACACCAGGGCTCAAGATTTTTACTGTAGCCGCGGTTAAATTATGTATACTACCTACTATATTCATTATAGTTACATTTGGAATGATTCAAGTTGGTGCTCTCAATACAGGAAGTGTTTCAGTGTCCTTGTCAGTCAGAGCTTATCATACATTTTTTAGAACATTACACACAAGAATAACACTACTAATTAAATAAGTCGTAATAAAAAGACATCACTTCAAGAACTACTGATGTTTTCAAAGTGTTAGAGTAACTACTAAGGGCTGATTTCACTAAACATAATGTAAACCGAGTTTAGTAAAACTTTGATAAGTAGAAACAAGTTCAATTTTAAAATAAGCTACTGCAAGTATTCTTTTAAATTGGGCACAATTCTTACTCCTTTGAATTTACTTATCACGTAAGAATTAAAATATTTACCATAACCAAAATTTCTTCAATTTTATGATATTGGATGACTAACAAGTAGACGGATTTCTTGCTGGTAAGAAATTCACGCCGCCTAGAGACACCGAAGGTGGTAGTTGGTGGCCAACCTGAGGCCGGCGTGTTATGTCTCTAATGATATATGTACAATAAACAAAATTTATTCGTCAAATTTAAACGCGAGCAACGTAATAACGCGTTTAGTCAATTATTGTCAAGAGTGTCGATTATGATAATTTTATTATCAAAGAAATTTTGGTTTTCGTTTGGTTTATTATTAAACTATTAATTTATATGTGACTAGCTGCGCCCCGCGGTTTCACCCGCGTAAGTCCCAATCCCGCGGGAACTCCGGGATAAAAAGTAGCCTATATGTTATTCTGGGTCTTCAGCTACCTACATAGCAAATTTCATCGTAATCGGCTTTGTAGTTTTTGCGTGAAAGAGTAACAAACATCCATACATACATACATACAAACTTTCGCATTTATAATATTTATAGGATGTAGATTCTCATGGAATAGGGTTAAAAGTTTTGTCAATTTTAAAAGAGAACTTACATCATAAAAACATGTAAGTTACATGTATTTTTATGATATTGGATGGCTAAGAAGCAGACGGACTTCTTGATGGTAAGAAATTCACGCCGTGCGTGGTCAACCTGAGACCAGGATGTTGGGCCTCGAGCAAAAGTAAGCTACCTTATCTTCCAACCCCGAACACATCAGCGGTAAACACTGACGTTACGGCGGCAGGAATAGATAAAGGCGGTGGTACCAATCCGGGCGAGTCGTTGCAAAGCTCTTTAACCTAGTTAGATGTCACAATGTTAGTAACGATAAGTTAAGCGAAAGCTAAGTATAAAGTAAGCTCGCCTTTACGAGCTGCCTGGCAGGAAGGCAGATGGTCTATTCTGCAAAGGAGATCACAAGCGATAATTGAACTTGTTTACACTGAACTTGTGTTTTTTTGCTAATCTTTGGGCTTATTGCTAAACCACTAAAACAAATACTATTATAAATATAATTAAATATTAACTATCAAATAAATATTTGATAGTCTTTGGTCAGTAACTTTAATCATTTTACAGTACCAAAGTAGCTCTGTAAAAGCAGTTTCATCAAAGACGGCTTGACAAGTGTTGTAAATTTAGAATCGCTATATCTTACTAGGATTTAGTTTTACTAATTTAAAAAACTAATTTAATAATTGTAATTGATATTAATAAATTAAATTAAAATACGTTGATATTAACTTAATTATAAGCATACTATGTTTATACCAACGAAATATTTGTTTTCTCGAAACAACGTGATATGAAATATGATTGAAATGTATGAAAAAGGTAGTGTATGAAAATAAGTGATTACTTATAAAACGATTACGCAGGTACATTTAACCACCCACCTATATTCGTCGCTCTGTTTGTTTAAGGTAACTACTAATAGCTTATCAACTGTTTTGGTTTTTGCCAAGTGGATTCTAGCAATAAAAAATTCATTGGCCAAATTTCTGTTGCCCATGTGTTCTTGGAATTTTGCCGTAATTTGAGATTGTTTAACTAGTACAGTAGGCTTACTCTTGAATCTCGATATTATGCGAATTGGAAATTGGAATCGTATGTTAGCTTAGGTACATTTGAACACATTTAGCAGATCATTAACATTTAGTTAGAAATAAATTCAACGAATCCGATAAAATAATATATTATTTACTACTAACTTAATGTTAATATTTCACCAGTACTGTGTTTAAGAGTACCTATAGTGACATAGTCGGTTCCAATTTCCAATATTGCATGAATCGAGGTTCATGAGTAACCATACTGGTTACACTTCGTTATCTTTTTAACCGACTCCAAAAATAGGTGTCAAGTTGACTGCATGTTTTACTAATCATTTTTTCGTAAGTTTGTTATTTGTCCAATAGCCAAACGATTTTAATGGTAAGAGTTATAGCCATCAAAGCGTAACAGACAAACAGAATGACAACAGTCTATCTGACTTCCGTATTTATAATATTAGTATACATACTATGTACGGATGTTTGTTACTCTTTCACGCTCGAATGGCTGAACAGATTTATCTGAAATTTGGAACACAGATAGATTGTGACCTGGATTAACAAATAGGCTACTTTTAATCCCAATCGCACAACGGGTTCCTGTGAAAACGCAGACGAAGTCGCAGGCAACAGTTAGTAGATTATATTTGTTTCAGTATCGTACAAAAATATGTTAACATGATTATGTACGTATTGTCGTGATCTGGGTAGTGATTTTTGAGTTAATCGAGTTAAGTCAATTTTTGTTTGTATGTATTATTAATTACAGCTCAAAAACTACAAATAGAATGTTTCACATTATATTTCGAAATCATCAATTCAATTTCGGAAAAAAAAATTAAATCCCAACCAATGAAATAATTAAGAGTCTATTTTTGCATCTTTGAAATAAAATGTTCATCTTATTTTAAAGAATGCACTACGATATACATTTTCTTAATGCAAAATTTTATCAATACTAAGAAACGTAGGTACAATGACTCTAGTTTATGCTTACTTGGTACTTGTAACAATACTAGTTGTTTTTTGCTAACAGATTATATTGCTGTATATAATAAAGTCGAATGGCCTTCAGATGGAGTAGTGCAAAATAATTATCTATATTTACATTAAATAAAGTTTATTAAAAATTAGCTATTGCCCGCGTATACCCACAGGAACATTTGTTTCGGGATATAAACTATCCTATGTGTTACTCCAAGTTACCCCTCTCTATGTGTGTAGCAAATTTCATGAAAATCGGTTCAGCAGTTTTTGCATGAAGAAGTAACAAACAAATAAACTTTCGTATTGATAATATTACTAGGATTTACTTTGGTGTTACATTAGCGTACTGGTATAGTGTTTGAGGTCCTAACTTTGATTCCTTGGTTTGTTTATAAATATAATAACTTGCACTTCTTTTGATTTTTTTATAAACTTCAATCTCCTGTCATAGTCCTTTGAAGGTTGGTTTTAAAAAATACGTGTTAGATGTTTGAACTAGGATCTTTAATTATACGCATATCAAATCACATGAAAATCGGTTGAGCGGTTTAGCCTTGAAAGAGCAACAGACTGTCGCATTTATAATATTAGTATGGACTTCAATAACTTAATCTACAATAACAAATGTTACTCTAACGGCCAATGTTAGTAATGTATCTCAATCTAATGGATTTCAAGCAATCTAGATAGCTGTGTATTAGCCGGCCTATCCCGTAACTAATTGTCATATTAATCCAGTCCACAGATATGTTATTGGCAAGCGATAACATAAAAATGGATCAAAATAGCAATCTTGGACAGCAAATTTTGGATTAGGATTGATTATTAATATTGGCCCTAAATAGATCAGTAACCAGGCAACCATTGCTATTATTTAATACCTAATAATCAAACAGTGGCGGTTTCCCGGTCCTGAATTCATGAGGTACCGGATTCGATTCCTGTGTCCGGAAACAAAGAGGAAATGCGTTTTTTCAAATTTCTAATAAAAACAACGAGATATATGCCCGGTTAGCGTTAGATTTGCCACCTATCACATTGCGGTACTCAAGTGTTTTCGGAATGTCGTGGGTGCCAGGTCTACGGGGATACGGGCGTGAAGATTTTACAAAAGTAACTTCGGAAGAAACTGTGATAAAATCTCTAAATAATCTAAAGTCAACTAATCCATTGATAGGTGATATCCGTGTATAAAATCCATTAGGCCAATCCATCCATATATATCGATCAATCCATATATAGAAACTGACTTTTAGTAGCTAGGTACATGAGATAAAAATAGCGTAATTTATCTATGTAATCTTGACCAGTCTCGATTAGATTTCACTTACTTTAAAAATACAATTGGTTTTATTTTATTTTAAAATTTACAATATTTGAAAGAAGACACACATACACAAATCTTCACGCTAAGTTCCTGACGGAGTAGGCAGAGAACACCGGTTGTCCAAAGTCGTGATCGTTACAGACCTGACTGACTCCCCTATATTCATTACCCTTATTCTCAGATTTTAAAAAAAAAAAAAATTCGGGAAATGTCAACCTTAGTCGCCCCGATACCAACACCCATTCAAATTTACCATTCATAAAAAAAACCAACCAAATACTCTTATACTCCATACTCCAAATTTCTGAAATACTCTTTTCGTGATAAAGGGGAAAAATTATTAAAATTGTACAATTATTAAAAATTATTAAACACTATTTTTAGTCTTAATATTCTGTTCATATCTATAACTAGGATTACTAAATAAATACACTTAAAACAATACTTACTGCATCATTCTTTTTGTTCACATGTAGTAGTTTTTTAATCTTTGATATGTATGAGTTTGGGAAAAATTTTGAGTATATTTTTTTATATCTTCTTTGCTCAGGTTTTGACAAACCAATCTGCGCCAAATCTTCAAGTGCCACAAACTTTAATTGTGACAGTTTACTAACTTTTAATATATCTCTGCAACAATTTTTAAAAATAGTAACGGGTCAAACCTTGAAACTGACGCTAATAATGCCAATTCAGCAACATACAGGCATTGCCTGCTTTAGAAAGAGAATATATTACAAACAAGCAGAACTTATTCAAACAAGAAGACCTATTTATAATATCATAAATAAAGCATTCATTACTAAAATTTATTGTATAAGAAGCAAGTATAAAATTATATTTGCTACTTGTATATCCAGGATAGTATTTATATGAAATGCATGTTAAATAGATATATAGGATATACAAAAAAAAACTTGTGTGGGATGTAACTACAATAAAAAAAATGTACTTGTTAAACAAATACAACTTATATTATTACAATTTAACAATAAAATATATATTGTAAAACATTAAACAAATAAACATGTTAATAGCAGTAATAAATACAACTTTATGTTTATGGGTTTAAGTTTATTCTTCCCGATAGAGAAAAACAGTAATTACCAACGATTCTAATATTTTTGTCATATTGCATTTGAAGCTACAAATTATTTACCTGATCGTTAAATAGCATTATTATTTTCAAACGCATAAGCATTCAATAATTTAAAAATATATCTATAATATTTTCTAATACTATATGATGTTTTGGCTTAAAACCAGCTCTAAATAAGAAACAAATACAATTTTGAATAACCATAAAAAAATAAATTCTTAACCCCTGCACATACAAAATTTGCGATGTAAATAACATTAATTTCAATTTTTAACATTGGCACTACTGTAAATAGGTATGTTTTGTTAACACACATGCTACAAAAAAGGTTAACTCTTTCATTTTTAAGGGATACTTTTGATTCTAAATAAATATGAAATGTAGTTATGGGTTGTTCATACATTCTCCCATAATTCTTATAAATGTGTTAAATGTGTGGTTTTTTTGGGTAATTGGTGTGGTTTAATTGGTGTCTCCAGGTGGCGTGAATTTCTTACCATCAGGAAATCCATCTGCTTGTTTACCTTCCAATATCATAAAAAAAAATATGCGGCATTCTGGCTATGTGTTGGCATTGCACATTTATTAACTTTACATGTTTACATGTGATATGAAGTTTTTCCTATCAGAAAATCCATCTATATGCTTTTTTTGTTTTCAATGCCATAAAATGCCTATTCTACATAGGAGGAGATACAAAGAGGAGGTACAAAGCCTCACCACTATGTTCCTCATTATGTAAATATAACAAAATCAAAATAATATAAATAAATAAATAAAACAAATAAACATCTCTGGACAGGTTAAACAAATTGAATATAACCCCAAAGTAAGCAAATTATATGCTTGTGTTATGGGTGTTAGTCAACAATACTATTACATTTAAATATTTAAATAGATACCAGAATAAATTTAAATAAACACCCAGACCCGGAAATGCAGACATCTAATTGTTCATCACACAAATGCCTGCCCCCGTCGGGAATCGAACCCGAGCCTCGCGGTTGGTCGATGTAGTTAGGTGAGTACGCTAGCCACTCGACCAACGAGCCGGTCGAATACTTAAATAAATACCAGAATAAGTTTTATAAACACCCAGACTCAGAAATGCAGACATCTAAATGTTCATCACACTAATGCCTACCTCCCTCGGGAATTGAACCCAAGCCTCAAAATTGTTTGGTCTAGTTAAGCATGTATGCTAGCCATTCGACCAACGAAGCGGTAGGTAAGAGTGGTAGCTAAAAGAAGAACACCCTCAAGATTTCCCTGTTTAAGTAATTACTTACTGACTCATTCTTTACTCAACACACAGAGATTGGCGCAAAGGAACGACACACGGTCATTATGAAATGACATAAGATAAGAAGAAGGTAGATTTGGACATAATTAAGTGTCTACTGAAATGATAATACAGCAGATATTTAAGTAAATACACATAATTTTTTGTCTAGAACTTAAACACAACACACAAATTGTTGATGACATTTTAAATAACTTCAAAAGTATATGAAGATTTTTATTCTTGTAACACAATGTATATATAGAGAAAATTGCCAGAACATCAGAACTTAAAATTATGAAAACTAAATGTCGCTGCAGGTTTTTTTTATTACTTGTTCATGTTACAATGAAAAAAAAAAGAATAAACCCAATAATTGATTAAGCTGTTCTTGAACAGAGTTTTAGTAAGACAAAGATTATATGATTTTTATAGAAAGCATTATATTTATAAATTGGTATGTACCCAATTTTAAGTTAAAGTATAAAAAAATCTAAAACAGATAGTTAGTGATTATGAATTAGAATATTGATAGTTAATGAGTTTATTTAGATTGAAGTTTTGTGTAATAAACAATTTAGTGTCACTAATTTTAAAAAATATTCCACAATCAATTTTTGGTATGACCCTTAATGTAAACAAATGAATTCAATCTTACAGGTTCTATAGAACATGTTAACTTATAAGTAAAAACCATGTTATGTTATGTATATAGTTAATATTGTCAATAAATAAATAAAATTATAAGGATTATTAGATTTTTAAATTGTTATTTAAACTTTAGCCCTCATAGATAGCATTAAAAAAAATTGGATCCAATTACAAGACATACATTTGTAATAAAAATTGTAAGCTTCTAGTCGAAGACCGTAAAGTATAATATGCTTTTGAAAAAAAATAACATCGCAATGCAAAACAGATACAAGTAGTATAATCGATACTTTCGTGCATGCGCTTTAATAAACAAAGAATTCAAAGTAAACAAATCGCCTTGCAAATATAACACTGAAAATATTAAATAGGTACAACTATCTTCTTACCTGAATAACTCAAAATATTGTTGCAACTCAGCCTCCTCAAGAAATTCTCTAAGGTTTTCTTGATCATCTACTATGCTCTCTGGAACAAGAATTAAACTTATCTACCGCTTTAATCAAATCCTATTAACGTCAATGAAATAACATAAAACGTACCCATTCTGCTGCAAAAAATATGTTGCGTTAGAGGATATAATAATAATATTCAAAATAAATACAAATTTTCGTATGAACTGTTCACATTCCATGCAAGTTGCGTGTTGACCATAAAATAATTTATCGGAGGTGTTGACTGTAGAGTGTAGACTTGCTTTTAGTGTTGCAAGTAATCTTAAATCATTCCTTGACAATATGAGACATTAGAGTCGACTGGATTTGACACACAACACTCCTACAAAACAGTGTTGCCCTATAATTACTCTTGTCTCTGAGTTTTCTACGTGTTGTTCCATGCTATTTTGCAGAATAAAGCATCTGCCTGCCTACCAGTCAGCTTGTAAAAGGCAAGCATATGCTTACCGTCGCTATCGCCGTGACATCTAGTGATCGTTTCTTCGGATCGCCGTTATCGGAAAGCGGTATCTTTGTTCGTTGTCTCATCCCGTAAAAACACTTCTAATTAGCTAGCTTACTAGCAATATTTCTATTTGAAAGTTTTTCTGATCCTAGTGATATTAAATATTTGTTTCGTGAACTTAAAGAGAAGGCGTTAAGTATATCCATTGATCTGACACAAACAAGACCTAAATTTGCTGTTACGTGTCCAAGGAGTTAATATTTTTCTAATTAAATAAACAAAACGACTGAAACCGAACAATTCCTGTGTTTGTTCCCCGTGTTGGTTCGGCCTCCTTTGCAGAATAGATCAACTGCCTTCTTTCGAGACAACTCGTAAAAGGCGAGCATAGGCTTACCGTCACTAACATCGTGACATCTGACTAGGTGGTCGAGTTTCGCAGCGACACGCCCAGATTGGTACCACCGTTTTACCTATTCCTGCCGCCATAAAGTCAGTGCTTGTCGTTGACGTGTTCCGGTACGGAAAACAAGGTAGTCGGTAAACTTACTTTTGCTAGAGGTTTAACATCGCAGCCTCAGGTGAGCAACTCACTTTTGGTGTCTCTAGGTGGCATTCTTATCATTAGGAAATCTGACTGCTTATTTGCCATCCAATGTCATATAAAAGACGTTTTGCACTCGGAGACTGCCACGCTAATGCTATTGCATAAGCAGGCATAAGTCATCAGATTGCGAGGAAAAGGGGGTATTATGTATGCGCAGTAACGCAGATACAACCAATGCCACCTAGAGCCAAACTGCTGAACAAAATAGACAAGTGTGATCAAAAAGTCATTAAAATTCTGCTATTCATCGATAGATAGCAAAACTAAAAAATATCGCCGCTGTGCCAGTCGGTGTTGGGTTATTTTCATTAAGGAATTTCTGAATTCGGTCTCCACGCTCAAGGTCCGCAATAGAAGCAGTGCATCAGCTTAGCTTCTTTAGGACACGAAAGGAAAAAGTTGAGGAGATTACTTGATAACGATTAGTTAAGAAGATGGTATAAAAAGTTGACGATCAGGAAATTATTAAAAATTTTGAATTTTAAAATTATACTTAAAATATCACACACTGTGACCAATGCTCAAACACTACTGTTTTGAATTGACGTTAAAAGCACTCTTTATATGATTTACTGACTTGCCTTCTCGACTAATATGTAGTATCAATAAACACATAACCAAATTGGTATTATAGTCAATCAAAATTTAAAATTTAAATCCCTATACATTACGAGTACATAATAACAAATATCGTTATGTGCCGGTTTTTTTAACAACATGTTAACCAACAAATTTAAAACAAATAAAGATAGCTGAATTCAATGCTAATTTAAAGTGTTTATCGACTTCATCGACTTGAGCTGGAAACAGACTATTGGAAGGGGCTGACGGACGCGGCTAGCAGGCTCGACTTACAGGGTATCTAGATAATAAAAGTACACTGAGCCTTGCAAAACTATTGGACGTAGGTCGTCGAGCTGGATGTTTATGTCAGCCGTAAGCGTCCATGGACATCACGTGCACGCGTATCAATAGCGTCTGTAAATCGCGTCCGTAAAGCTGGAAACGTACTATGAGACGCGGCCGGCGAACACGGATGGCAGTCACAACCTTACAGGGTATCTAGATAATCCTGATAATTAAAGTACACTGAGCTGTGCAATCTATCGAATGTGAGCTGCGGACGTGGCCTTATTCGTTCGGACGTCCGAAGGATATCTGACGCGATGAATGTCCACGGACGGCATGTGCACACTTATTTCACCGTCGAATTTAAAAACGATTAACTTATAAAACTTTTTGTCAATTGTTCAGGTTGTCAATCGTGACGCTTACATTCTAACAGTTTGGTTATTGTAAAAATATATTTTATTATTAAACTATTTGACGTAGTAAGAAGACTGTCAGGGATTATAAGATTATAGGAGTACTTGATTTATGAACAGGATCACAACTGGTATTTGAAGTCATTTACACTGAACTTAGTTTTACTAAACTAAAACTCGGTTTTCAATGTGATCGGCAAAATCATCCCTAAGGCGTTGCACCAATTCTAATTAAAAAAAAATGGTTGCCTGTAAAGTCGGTTTTACGGGCGAAGTTTTAACGTGACAACGTCTTTTTCTCGGTAGAATATTTATTGATATGAATATTATTAAATTGCACAATAGGAACAAGGAATTGAATGAAAATAAGAAATGCACAAATTCTAACTATAGTAATATATTTTGTTTACTAAAACATTGTACATGTAAAATAACTTAGACCATCGCCGGTCCGGCGGGTCTCTCTATCGTTCGGTGACTCATCGTAACAGACGTGACCGGGCGTTACACTATTTCAAGAGTGACTTTGAGCCACAACCTAATTTAAGACGTTATCACGTGAAAATGTTGTTGTACTTGCTTGTAATAATTAAGCGAATATGTCGTTCAAGCATATGATATGAATTGGTTAGTTTTTATGTCAGTGACATGTTATTGTGATACAATATAATTTCCTACACAGAATATAACACCCTAAACTTTTTAATACCGGTACCAGAAGTGTTATTAATACTTACTGTATGTTTTTACCTACTGTTACAAGATTCAGCACTGGTATCGTTCATTTGAGGGGTTTTATACCAGTAATGTAGCGTTTTTCCCCATGAACCATGATTGTTTCTTATCATAAATGAGTTAGGACCACTTGCTAAAATACCAAGATAATAATTTTAAAAAAATGTGTGCGTGTACTATCTTACACTCGTAAGAAGCGAAGAAGTGAAACTTTTTTATGACGTTATTTTTCAAAAAATAATTTACTACATTCAACTTTACAGAAATTGTTTAAATAAAGTTTATTGCCAATCCCTACTCCGCTGGGGAAAGTATACTTCGAATCACGCGTGGTAGGGATAAGAACAAAGATAACGGAAAAATGTGACGCGTAACGAAAAAATGTTACACTAAATTTTTTTCCAACCCCGATAAAGAAGTTTCACTTCAACAACCTGGGATGCAAAATTCTTCTGAATTATACGAGTGCTAGTAAAAATTAAACGAAATTTAACAAAAAGTTTCGGTTGTAATGAAAAAAAGTTTAAGTCATATTAAAAGTTACTAATTATAAAATAAAATATTTTCTGAAGTGTGGCAACCCACGTAGAAACTTCGCAAATATGGCGATCGTTGCTACAAAATGCAGCAGTAGATAATTTGTTTTACTTGTCAATTCTAAATTTTATTAAAAAAGACATGTACTTAGGATAAGACTTCGTTTCAGTTAAAATAATTAGGACAAATTATAATGTGACATGTGAAATTTACGAAATGTAGGTATAATTTTTTAATATTTTTAAAAAAAATATTTTAGGAAATTATGATAATATCATAGTTTATTGTATGCGATGATTTATGTCCTATTGTTTAAAAATAGATGTACATCTTTCTCTACAATTATGTATTCTTTTGTAATTTATCTAAGTTGCTCCAGTTTTGTCAAGACATGTAATTTTAATTTTATTAATAATTGTTATTGTTTTGGTTAAAAAATGTATTTACTAATAAATATACCGTGTTATGTTAATATAATGTAAATTCTCGATTAGTTGAACTTTAAGTGAATATAGTGGTGTTATTGGAACATATGTGATGAGTTGTGGACATCAAAAACTTATTTGCTGTAAAATTTTGCTAGTGCTGACCATCATGCTGTACCACTGGGTAAGTGATTTGTTTCCTTTTTTTCTGTTTATACTTAAACAATTATTTAGGAATTTGTAAAGATTTTAAACTTATGGAAGTAAGTACATCCTAACTATAAAAGTTTGCTTGATACAACTTAGAAAAGCCATAAAACTTATCAATAAATACAGATATCATTATTTCTGCTTTTCTATGTTTATAACAGCCTATTCTATATAATACTTATCCCAAATCTAAAGTCTGTAAACCTAATGCTACTGATTTGAATAAATCAATCACAATCTTTGTTATTAAAATAAAACAATAACAATAGTTATATATTCACTCTTCTAAATTTCATTTTTGACTTAAATATAATCATTATTAAAAAATGTCAATACCAATTGCTCTCTTAATAACTCTTAAAAACTTCATTTGTCAAAATTCTTATTCATGAGTATTAGTTGGCAAATAGAGAAAAAAATCCTAAGATACTTTGTTGATGTCTGTTTACATTGTTATATTATTTTTGAGCTAAAGATGTCTTGAAATAATATATTGGGTGTCCTGAAAACATAACAAGAAAAAGTTAGTTATGAATAAAATTTTGAGTTACATAAGAAAAAGAAATACCATTTTGAACCCTATACATCACAGAATAGGGATTTTAATATCCCATACTGTGACAATTTGTAATCACTAAGCAGTTACAAAGTATAACTTTATTCGTCCATTGCCAAACAAACATAGTAACTGTTTAATATTTTCCATTATTGTCATTTGACAAAACTGCCAAATATTTGTAAAAAGAAACTATTACAAATATGAAACATTGTGTCCATTTATGTCAAGCCAATTATTTTTTTCGAGCACAGAACTTTACCTCTTTTAAGTTAAACATAACTGTTTTTCTAAAAATAAATTCTTGTATCAAGCAAAACGAGACCTATCTAAGATAAAAGATTGTGCTATTTTGGATCAGTTGACAGGTTAGCACTGTTATTTTTCAATAATTAACATAAACATATTAGCAACTAAATTCTAGAGGACCTATCTTTATCTGTATATAGGTTAATAATATTGGCCGATAGATCCCCCAAAAAAATATTCTTACATTTTTCAATAACCATATACTACCATGCAATTGCAAAGAGATTTCTCATCACATATAAAACCTTTATGGTACTGTTTATAAAAATATTCCAAATGGATACAAATTAGAAACTGTTAAGTAATAATATTAATAATTCCTAATCCAAAAACTGTCACAAACATATGTCATTATCTTTTTCAGCTTACTTTTAAGCCTATTGTGAGCACTGGCAATTTTTTTATTGTCAAGTCAGAAATCATTAGTGTTTTGGCATTACAATACTTGATTCAGCTAGCACAAGAATAAAATTTGTCATTTTGCTAAATGAAGTGAAATTTGAGGTTTTTAATGTTGAAAAAATAATTCAAAATGAGGAAGTAATCAACTGTGTGTAAAGTGAGTAGCTATAATTTTTTTGGGTCAATTTTCCAATCCACTGAATTGCATTAAAAATGAAAAACTTTAATTTGTCAAAAAATTAAATGGTTAAACTAAAAATACTTTTTACATTTATATCCTATAGTAAAATATATAATATTAAATCATGTGTATATAACACAATAAAATGCCTATTTGAGTCACAGTTCCTTTGGTGTTTCTAGGCTGCCTGAATTTCTTGCCATCATGAAATCCATCTGTTGTTTGCTTTCCAATGTCATAAAAAAAGTAACTCATTGGCAAAAGAAAAAACACATAAAGTTGGCATTGGCAATTATTTTATCCCCTACACAAAATAGGTTAAATGGGGCATTGGCAAACATTTTGCTATCCGATCAAAATAGCGGTGGCTGAAAAATTATCGTCAATATTTCAAAACAATTTAAAGTAGCAGATAAAACTCTCAAAACTGAAGTTAGCTACAAAATGAGTATTGCACACAAGAGGTTTAAACTGTTTAAAGAGTGAAACATTTCAAACATATATATTTTTACATCAAGTACTAAATTACATTCTACTTACTCTTGGTTCTCGTGTAAACTATTGTATTATAGAGCATAAAGCGAAACGGCATACATATTTATAAAAAATATGAGTTTTCTAATAATATGACATATAGAGTATTTATATTTTCATGTGTATTTAGGTTCATGTTTCATGTGCCTTACAAGGTATACAGAGAGTTTGTTGAGTGCATATTATCACTGTTCTTGCAGACCTGCCTTCCTTTTGCTTGAGGCTTAACATCCTGGCCTCAGGTTGGCAACGTACCATTACCACCTTTCGTGGCGTCGTGAATTTCTTACCATCAGGAAATCCGTCTGCTTGTTTGCCTTCCAATATCATAAAAAACCTTAGATCACAATTAATTTAGTAATTATAATGAGATGCACAAAAATAAAAAAAATGAATAATTTGCAAAATTTGTTTTGGTTTATGCATACCTATGTATGTAAATGTAGTATTTATGTATCTACAATGTATATAGAGACTCAAGAGATATAAAAATTAAAATGTGACTGTTTATCTAGCCTTATTTTACTTGTAAATAAGTATGTACTTGTATAATTAAAAATTAATATTTTCCAAAAATGGGTTGAATGGGTAATTCATTACTCGCGTTACTTTTAAAGATATTAATCCCCGATAGAAAAAGAGAAGTGCTATTTAAGTCTGACATGATTATATGTATGTGTGTCTCTGTCAAAGCTCCGAGACAAATAGAATGATTTTGAGTATTATACTGAGAATGTGATTAATATCATAGTGTAGCAGTTCTTTTAAAGTGCCAGCAAATATATTAAAATATGATATGTCTACTTGAATCGTAGCACCATAGAGAGAAAAGATGGTGCCTGTTTTTTACATAATTATTGAATTTAGTTTCCGTATTACACAAGACAAGAATTCATGAAGAAATGAGTGTATCGTACATTTTCTCGTTTGCTGCCAAATCTCACTAAATGATCTCCTTACCCAAGACCCTGATATTGATTATTCTGATGATGTACATAAATGTTAAACATTTATTGAGTTTAATTCAGAACCTATCTAACAACGTGTTGACATTTAAAGTACCAGCCAATTTTTTTTTGTAAAAGATTCAAAATCGATAACAGTTTTGTTTTATAAAGTAATTAAAACAAAAAAAATAATTCAAATCACAATTTTTATCCAACGCAAAATACAAGATGCATGGCTAAAGCGCTTATAAACTACGAGGGTGGATCCAAAAGTTCTAAGCCCGACCAAGAAAATGAAAGAAAAGTGGGTCTAAATTTATTTTTAGTTTTCGACATAGTCTCCATCTAGCTCAACACACTTCTTCCACCTGACCTGCAACTTGTTTATCCCCTCGAAAAAAAAAAGATTCCGGAAGGTCGGCGAAAAAGTCGTTTACTGCGACTATCACCTCTTCTTTGGTCGAAAATTTCGATCCACCCAAGTGTTTTTTTAAATTTGGAAATAAATGATAATCCGAGGGGTCTATATCGGGCGAATAAGGTGGGTGGGGCAGCAATTCGTAGCCACAATCATAGATTACAGACATTGTTTCAACCGAAGTGTGAACATGTGCATTGTCTTGATGAAACAAAACTTCTTTGCGCAACATTCCCGGCCTTTTTTCTTTTATTTCTTCCCGGAGTCTTCGTAAAATGTTACAATAATAACTAGAATTTATAGTTTGACCTTTCGGTAAATAATCTACAAAAATAATGCCCTTCGCATCCCAAAACACAGAAGCCATGACTTTGTTAGTCGACAAAACGATCTTAGCCTTTTTCGGTGTAGGAGAGTCTGATCTTTTCCACTGTTTGGATTTTTGCTTTGATTCAGGAGTATGGTGGTGAACCCAGCTTCCATCCATGGTAACAAATCTAGACAAAAAGTCCTCGGGATCAGTCTCAAAAAGTTCCAAACAGTCTCGCGAAATTGTGTATCGAACTCGTTTTTGTTCAGCTGAAAGCAACCTCGTTACCCAGCGAGCAGAAACCTTATGGAACCCAACTCTTCCGTTATTATGTGTTGCACCCGGCCATAACTAATGTTTGTTATTTCAGCTATCTTACCAATGGTCAAACGTCGGTCACCCAGTACGAGATCACAAATTTTATCGATGTTTTCTTTCGTGGTAGAGGATGTAGGCCTTCCACTCCTAGGATTATCTTTAATGCTCTCACGACCGCGCTTAAACTCAGCCCACTTCTCGACACTGGAATACGATGGAGCAGACTCCCCCAAAGTGCTCACCATATCTTGATGGATGTCTTTTGGTGATAGGCCTTATTTATTTAGGATTATCAAAATTAATGACTGCACGGTGTTCAATTTTCTCCATTATTGAAAATTGCGTCAGATTGCTTCAAACAAATAATCACAGAAAATTTATATTGTGCAGTATCGGAATGAAACTGCGCACAATAAATCAATATGACACATACTAACAAATGACGGTAGATTTAAAAAGATGTCATAGCTCCATGTAGGTTAAGCCACGAACTTTTGGATCTACCCTCATACTATAAAAAAACTGATTCCCTCCGACCGCAGTCGCATTCGCAGTCTGGTGACGTCACGTCACAGCGTGACAGCAAGTGAAGCATTTTTGAGGACTGTTTTTATAAAAGTAAATATTACAATTTGGCAATTACATTTAAAATTACTATTTAAGCTTTTACCCTCTTATGTTAAAATTTGGCCAAGCATTTTGAAAGTAACCCTGTACATACGTATTTCTATTTATTGCCGTTGGTTTATAGTATTTGCAAAATATGTTAGGTACTTACTTTGTGGTAGGATCATTAAGTGCGATTATTCCACGGCTGTTATTGATGCTTATCAATACTCGATAACAAAGCTCTACATAGTTGATTAATATATTGCTAACAGGGGATCTAGATGGTTGTAAACACTAGTTGTAAATATCGCTTTGCATATCTTGAACCGTAGAATTAATCTAAATTTAATAAAATTCAGAAGTTGCAAACAAAGTTTGCTGTTTGGTTATCTTTGTTGGAAGGCGTGTTTACAACCGTCGAGAATGTCTTTAATGGATACTTAGTGGTATTACGTCAAAATAAAGGTATGCAAATACTTTTCCATTTTTGTACCAGCTTAAAAACTCGGTAAAATAATACAGTTCATAGTCCACTAGCTTCTAGCATGCGGTTTGTTAGGCGCGCTGACATTTAAGCAGCGCTTTGTAAAACGAAAATAGAAAAGTAAATGCAAAACTAAGAACAATATAATGCAGCTACTTACGCCGCTTGTTTTTATCCGACCCCAATAACTGGCACTGTCCATAGATAAATTGAAAGTAGAAAGATGAGCGAATAAGCCAACAATGGCCTATCATCCTGGTCTACACACAGCGACGCACCTGTAACATCTGAACTGTATAAAGGCCACGGTAGTCTCCTACCATCACGATCATGATGGCTCTCCAGTGTCTTTACCATGAGTAGATTATGTTCGAATTACGTATCGAAATCTAAAACGTTTTTGGTCTTAATTGTTGCCAGTAAAGGCAGTGTTAATTTTTTTTATAAAAACTAGTGGTCGAAATTCTCCGTTCCGGTCGCCCGTTGGTCGAAATTCGACCATAACAAATTTTAATATCTTGTTGATAAGAACGCCATCTTCATTTCTCAAGACTAACTACTTTGTTTCCAAACTTTTAATGCGCTGTCTGTGATCTTTTATCGTTATCATAAATATATTTGTTTGTGTGAAATGCATGGTAGTGTTGATAATGTTTTATTTATTGATTTAATGTACTTTATAAGCTTTATTATTAAATAATATTAGCGTTCTGCACTTCTCCTACACATAAACTATAGGTATGCCAAATTTTATGCTCCTGGGTCCGTGCAATTTTCGTAAAAAGGGGTCCAAAGTTTTGGCATCACGAATTAATGTATAGATAATGTACGGATACGCTAGCGCTTATTGTGCCGTAAACTCATGGTAACGGGGCTCAGATGTTATGAAAAAGCCACCACTATAGTTCGTGTGATATGCGTCAAAAGAATAAGTCACAAAAACCGCTAGTATAATAATTTTTATCGTCTTTTTTAGTGACGCTACGTAGAAATGGCTGATTTGTGGACGATTTCAATAGTCCTCTCATAAGGCACGTAAATTTTAACCTTGAACGTTGCCGGCCACTGTGATTAAATATCATGTAAAACGATACATATTGCTAAATAAACCAAAATATTCTGACGCGTAACTGGCTATTCCAAAAATAAATTAATACTCGTAAATTGACCGCCTCGTTGGTCGAGTGGCTAGCGTACACGCCTAACTACACCGATCAACCGCGAGGCTCGGGTTCGATTCCCGACGGGGCAGGCATTACTGTGATGAACATTTTGATGTCTGCAATTCCGGGTCTGGGTGTTTATTAAATTTATTCTGGTATCTATTTAAGTATTTATATGTATTAGTATCGTTGACTAACACCCATAACACAAGCATATAATTTGCTTACCTACTTTGGAGTTAGGTTCAATTTGTGTAACTTGTCCAAAAAATGCTATAATGGTCACATATATTAATACTAGCTGTTACCCGCGACTTCGCCCGCTATAAATTGTGATGTAAGCTATCCTATCTTTTATGTTACGTTAAACTGCACACGGTGTGTAAATTTTATTGAAATCGCTTTAGTAGTTTTGGAGTTTATTGGCAACATACATCTTACATAACATTGTCATATATATATATATGAGATATATTTAATTTATAATGCAAAAAGAGCAGTTTAGATACTACATAACAATTATTTTGTACAACATACATATTTATACATTTTT